>VXAA01005072.1:1045667-1077585 GCA_013399115.1 Anseranas semipalmata
AAAAAAAAAAAAAAAAAACTTTGAAACTGGAGAAAGCTTTGCTTGGCCAGAAATATTTAGCCATTTAATATAAACCCTCAGGAAGGAAATGCAATAATCTACAATATTATCACTGAACTGCTGTGTTATCTAAAGTATACATTAAAAAGTTACCCTGCTGTGAGACAAAAAATCATTAACTTCCTGATCTTTAGAGCTGCCAAGTCCTTCAAGGGATACTTAATATCAAAGCATAGCATATCTCACTTCTTTCAGCCAAAATAGCTCTATACAAAGTATAAAAGAAAAACAGGCCTTACTTCCATTAAGCATGAAAGCTGAAGACTACAACAGACATTTTTGATCTTCCCATACTTCTGAAATGAAATAATTAAAGAGAAAGAGAACAACTTCATTAAGAAATTGTCCATCATTTTTTCAGATGTACTTTCTGAGTGTTTGGAATATCCGTTTTCAGTCGGAATATGTTCCCGCCCCCTTTTTTGGTTTTGCTTCCTTCTCTATGCATTCCTTCTGGTGTTTCAGACAAAGTTAACAGTGATGAAAATGTGCCCACTGGCTAGAAAAGCCCCAGGAATGAATGGGGGAATGAATGGAGTTCTCTAGGTGAAAAAGAGTGAAATAAATAGATTGTAGGACACATACTTCACTACTTCTGTGTAAGTACTTAGAGCATGATCCACCTGAGTTCACCTGAGCTCTCTGTCTTTGAATTAAGTCCTACCATGAGTAATAAAATGGTGAAGCAGCCTTGAGCTGGTCAAGTGCACAGTCATTCATTCTGAACCCAGTTTCTCCTCACCTCTGGATTTGCCACCCGGTCCCCCACCCTAGCATCATGGGCAGCACCTGTGCTTTATCCACCAGACACATTTCTCCTGCAAAACAAGGTGCTGCACAGAACTAGAAGGGAGGAAACAGTAGTGTGAATTTGAGGTCACCGTTCCATGAAGGTTGCTGAGAAATGTCACAATTTATGAAAGGATGGTGGTTTTGTCTTGATGATTATTGTGCAGGCCTGGGGCCCCCAGCACAAGAAGGATGTGGGGCTCTTGGAACGGGTCCAGAGGAGGGCCACTAAGATGATCAGAGGGCTGGAACACCTCTCCTATGAAGAAAGGTTGAGGGAACTGGGCTTGTTTAGCTTGGAGAAGAGAAGGCTCCGGGGAGACCTCATTGCGGCCTTCCAGTACCTGAAGGGAGCGTATAAACAGGAGGGGGAACGCGTGTTCACACACGTTGATAGTGATAGGACAAGGGGGAATGGTTACAAACTAAGACAGGGGAGATTTAGGTTGGATATTAGGAGGAAGTTTTTCACTCAGAGGGTGGTGAGGCACTGGAACAGGTTGCCCAGAGAGGTTGTGGATGCCCCATCCCTGGAGGCATTCAAGGCCAGGCTGGATGTGGCGCTGGGCAGCCTGCTCTAGTAGTTGGCAACCCTGCCCAGAGCAGGGGGGTTGAAACTAGATGATCTTTAAGGTCCTTTTCAACCTATGCCGTTCTATGATTCTATGATTCTATGATTATTACTAATGTGGAAAATGAGCCAGAATGGGGAAAGTAGAAGTCTGAGCCTGTAACCTCACTATCCCTTTTTAAAAAGGTCTTTTAAAACTCTAGATGTGTAGACAATTTAGTCTTCTAAGAAATGAAATGCCATTATAGGGTGCTGTTGTACACTGGCTCATTTTAAACACTAGATTATCTGTAAATGTCCTCTCATGTTTAAAGGAGCTTAACTAGTGCAATGTTTAGACGGCAGAGAAGTCTATAAATCCAAAGCACAAGGTAATCCCCTGGCATGCATGTCAGATGGCCCAAATTACAAACTGACTGAAACCTTAGATTAAATTTGCAAATTTATCACTGTTTACACAGAGTACACCTTTCCAGCACGATATTAAGAGTAAAACCAGCCATGCAGTTTGACTAAAGGGAGTGATATAAAGGTAGATCAAAAGGAGGACTCAGGTAACTCAGAAGCTGGCATAAAGGACGAATGGACCATCTTTGTATCCCACCTGGCAATGCAGTTTGCAGCAGCCATGTCACAGCCACACCACGGCACCAGGTGTGCTACTAGCTAAATGTGAAGGATCTTCTTTTCCTCAATTCCTGGTCATGCTCATGGCTGCTGTGTAGCTCTCACTCCTGCATACTGATATCTGACAGCCAAAAAAGGACTACAGATGAATTTCACTTTTCTGTCTGCTTCAGTCTCAGCTAAGTCTTCAGCTGTGTCGTGTGGAACTTCAGCGGTCCATAAACCTTCCAGTGGCACTCTGCAAAAGAACAAATTCACTCTTTGGTACTGTATAGTTTACAGTGGCTGATTTTGCCACTCATCTGAGAAATCTCTAACAGAAATATTTATACTGGAAATATTCATATTGGTACAAATGAGGTATGAATGGAAATCTGGGTATAGGAAAGCACCAGAAAAAATGTCATAGCAAGGGTCAAGGAATGATGTATGGTAATTGTTATGGAACACTACCACTATGGCCAAAAAAGGAAGAAAAGACTCACTCCAACATAACGTGAAGGTGGAGAACAGTGCTGGAGCCATAAAATACTCAGATAAGGAAAAGGTGAAATTCATGAGTTTTATAGGCTTCACTGTACAGGGGCAAGAAAAACCATGTGTCAACAGGTGTGAACGTCATGCATTCCACATAAAGACACATGTATTTCTTACATTCCTCATTTTTATCTACAATACCCGAACACTGCTGAAAGATTTCAGAACAAGTCTGTATATATTTACTTCCTTCTTCAAAAATAAGTCATTTTCTTCACCTCTTTATTATCTGGTCTCTTTCCAGCTTATTGGCATCCTCTCTTTCTGGGATGTCAAACAGTGAAAGAAATATTTCCAGAGTTCCTTCTGTGCACACTCTCTTCAAAAACCATATCTTCTGATCTTCTTGGGTAGTCGCTAGGTTTGTTGTATGAGTCATGTAACAAGCATGTAAGTGGTTTGCAACACATAGGGTAGAGGGGCTTTGTTTACAGGTATGATGTTTCTTTTAAAAAGTTGTCAAAAGAAGAGTAAATAGGCCCTTGCTACTGCTTAAAGCGTATTGCATAAGCATCTAGAGTGATGGGCGATTCTTCACTAGAAATGCCTCTACACCAGAGAGAGACCTAGGACCGCTACTGTTCTTTGCAGCTTTTGCTCTAACAGCAGTGGAAGGAGACTTTGGCTCCTGCTTTGGGAGGATTTATGGGTGCTCTCCCCAGCCCTGCCACAACTCACTGAGGTTTTAGGTGAGTTGCTGACAGGATCAAAGCACAGAGTAGACACCTGACATAAAACAGACTCTTACAGCCATACTGACCTGCGTGTGATAACGTCCAGCTCAACCTTATCAGAATAAAAACAGCAATGCACAACTTCTGACTGTGGCAAGTTCACTGCTGGTCCAAGATGGAGTCTTCATTTTGTTCACATGGCAGAACATAGGTCCTAAATCCAAGTTACAGCTGAGTTAAAAAGGAAGCACTACACGTGATGGGTGGGTTACGCTGACTAGCTAGCAGGGACAGTGTGCGATGCTGCCTCCTGTGACTTTTGTACAGCAAACGAGTCGTTCCCACCTCAGTCTGGTCTACTCAACAGACTAGCCGCCAGCTGCAAGGAGGTGGAGGCAGGAGGAGCACTCTGTTTTCCAGCCTCATGCTCTCTGGGAGAAGAAACCATTGAAGTACACGGGAACGAATGCGTACATGCTGCAAGGTGCAATTCACAGCCCGTGGCTTTGCTGCCCCTGTCTGGCACTGGAGTAGTTAAAGAATTGTAACCCCTCAAAACAATCAAGTAACAGAAGACATTTTTAAATTTCTTTTAAAGCTATGATTGAAGACAGAGTGGGTTTGGCAGTGAAAACGTGAAACACGATTTATACAGGAAAGGAACTACTTATCCCACTAAACGTCAAATTATTCTGGCCCATGAGGGAGATCCCAATAACTTAACGAAAGAATAGCAGGAAAGCAATGGGTTAGGAGCAAGACAGAGCATGAAGGGAAAATTGGGACAGATTAAATAGAACAGAAAAGTACAACTGAGCTCTCTGAAGTCCACTGCCACTTAACGTAACATGTTCAAACCGATCAATTGAACATAATGCTGCAATGCTAACAAAGAAACAACAGAGGCACCTTGGCCATTCTTCTATCTGTGGCTACTGCTGTAAATCAAGTTTCGACGCTGTGGCTTTCTTTCCTTTTTGTTCGGCCCCAGACAAAGCCCAGGCAGGGACAGGATGTTCCTGCAAACCTGCAGGGTCACAGAAGCAGATGGGGACAGGCCTGTTGCTCCCTAGTCCTGATATGCTCACTCACCTCATCGTCTCCTATGCTTTGCCTTTTGTTGTTAAAATTCCTGCAGGCGAGGGAGAGAGGATTGCTTGTAACACTAGCACAGCGTGTGAGCTGTGACTTTTTTTATTTCTAGTCCAGCTCCTTGAATCATAGAATATGTGTTAATTCTCAAAGCAAGAATATATTTCTCGACTGCTTCAAAAGTCATGTTTTTGAAAAATGGATCTTCTATTTCTTCCATCAGCTCACTTCTTCAGTCTCTCTTTAGATTTTTTAAATATTCTTATTACTGTTCAAATCAAGGCAACAGACTCACTGGCATCATAAGATGGAAGACTGACAGGGAGACTCGCACAGAGTATACATTTCATATGTTCCACCACGCTTGGGCTGGACTGACTGCATTCTCCCTGAACTAAGAGCTGGATTTCTTGCTTTTGTCAGACCTTTATCAGCACAAGGTTATACAAAGTTGTACACACCACTCCATTGGAGGAGTTCTCATGAAGAAAGCCCATACTGAATACCATGGCATGCTTTCTGCAGCAATTACCCAGCTGGTGCTGTTTCCACATCTCTGCAGATTTTTGATGACACTAACAGCATGGTAAATCAAGCAGAATTACCTTAGTTTTTGATGCATTAGAAAGACGGTAGTTTTGCAGCCTAAGCTCACTCTTTTTGTACACTTTGTCAGCTTCTTCTGTTTTATTCCGTGATATGGAACAGAAGGGAGAATACCAGATGAGTTGCCAAATGGAGAGGAATTAAACTGTGCCAAGTGCTATCTGGAGTTTACTCACAGACACATACGCCCATATCACAAATTGTCTTGCTGCAATATTTTCCCACTAAACCTAAAAGTGGTGCAAGAGGCATTATTGTGCATTTCTTCATGGATTACAAGCTTCCTATGCACTCAAATGCCTTTGTATTCATAATATGTGCCCTGCTGTTTTTGAAATACACATTGGTGTATCAGAATCTGGCTGGTATCTATCAGTAGTGAAAGTGTTAAAGCCTCAGATACAATAAAGCTTCAGCAAAAATAGCACCCCCACCAACTAGGCTTATTCCTTCAGAGTCAGATAACGCTTTTCTTATAATTTTAACTAAACTCCTCTGAGTTACACCACATCCCAGCACCAGCTGTTCACATGCAGTGGTCACCCCTCTGTCCTGCAAACGAAGAGCATTTGCAGGTCCGTAAGTATATTAGAGACGGCTGGGCTTTCAAAGCTGGGCTTGTTCAAATACATAGTCCATCTTGTAATTGACTGTCAGCTTGATTTACAATGGCAGTTGTGATGGGTTTGGAGATTTCAATCCAAAAGGCTCTCTGAAATAAATGAGGGGAAAAGTCAATCCAGAGAGGCAACTCAATTTGTTAATATCATCAAAGAACAGGGAACGATATAGGCAACACATCAGCCCAAAACAAAATGCACTCAGGACAGAAGCAGCCCAGACAGAGGCAGTTTATAAAACAAATCACAACAGCTGTAGAAATTATAGAAGCAGATGGAGGAAGGAAGGTCAGAAAGGGGAAATAAAAAATCAGTCTATTCAGAAGTGAAGCAAGGAATGAGAAACAACATTTAAATTCTGAAATTCTGACCTTTCTAATATCTTATGTCATTTGTGGAAAAAGCTCCATAAGAAACAAAATCATATGCTACGGGCTTGAATTGGTGGCACTGCAAATCTTCCAGTCAACTTCAGTTTGCCTCAGAAAAATTGTGCCCTACAATTTAATTTTTGTATACTGGAATTCTGGTTAAACATTAGGAAGGGAGGTAAAGGGGAAGGACAGAAAATGCTGATGGAGACCTACATGTTCCTTGGCTGGTTCCTGGAACAACAGCCCTTCACCTTCACTTCCAAGGCTCTCAACGTCTTGCATTTTGCAGCCATTGCCTTTCCACTTTTAAAGTGACCAGAGACACACCAGATGCAGTAAGGTTATCCCAGACTGGGAGGACTGAGGGAGAACTTATTTTCCACCTATTGAAGAGCTTGTTAGCAGGTGGAAAACGTTAACACCTTTTTTCCAGCCACAGCTTTGTCTAGTCTCACTCCTGTGCTTAAGCTAAATTTCTTTCTTTAGACTAATACAGCTGAGATTTTCTCTAAACTAAAACCATTCATGGACATTCTGGGCTTTGTTTTAATAAACAGACATAAAGAGTAAAGCAAAGCTGACTTCAAAATCTATCACATATTTTATACAGAACCTTAAGTACTAAAATAAGACTGTTTTTGAAAAAGACCCAACAAATTAATGTATGAATTATGATCATGATCTTTCACCTTGATCCAGCTGACTTCGAATGGGTTTGAGTGGGTTATTAATTTGCCACAGGGATCCTCCATCTCCTACTTCTGATTAAAAGATCAATGACATATAGATCTCAGCTTCTTTACTTTCTATATATTTAAATTACTGTTAGAGCAATCACCTCAAACTGTAGTAGGATGTGCATCGTTTTTTTGCTCTTTAAGAGCGAAAATGGTTGTCAAAAGCCAGGAGGAAACTTGGATTTCCATTCACACAGCCAAACAATTTGTCCTTCTTGGATCCTACAGTAATTCGTTGACAGATATGTCTATGTGGAAGCAACCTTTCTTTATGAAGACTGCTAAGGGGTATTTTTACATCAGTCTATCACAAGAAAATAAGCCTGAAATGGAGCAATTTTTGGAAGAGGGGCTGGATTAACTCAAAGCGCTTTGCTGTAAGACTACAAGAACTCAATAAATCAAACAATTAGCCACATCAGCAAGCAGCTGGCTGGTAATAATACTTTATGCATACCAGTTCTGAATTTGACATTGCAAACTGCAAGTGCTGTGGTTTGCATTTAGGTGTACCAGTCCTGTCTGTCAGGCAGGTTAACCCCTTTGGTAACTAAAGCACGCACAGACAGACGTTTGGTTCCAAATCATGAGTTTCTCCAAAGTGAACTACTGAATTACAGAGTCACCTCTGTCCTTCTGCCACCAAGAACAGGGGGTATGAATGCTTGATTCCAATCAGCAAGTGCCTATACATATGCCCAATATCCAGGACAAAGTCCCATTCCTAGTGTCCAATTTCTCTCTTCCCTTGTATACCGATGGCACTCTTCTTCACTCCTTGGGAAGGTTTAATTATTTCTGGATTTAAAATTCTTTATCTCCTTTCTGTCTACTCAAACAGGTTGGCAAATTATGTCCATATTGTTTACAGTGCCAATGTTTACATATAAGTTCTTTTTTCAGCTAAAAGGAGTATATTTTTTAAAAAATAACATTCTGTTCAAATTTCTGTTGAAAAATATTTTACCTTACAAAATAAGAGGTAAACATAAACCGAAAACTCTGTGAAAATATGTGTTTCAAGTAAACTGAAGCACAAAAAACAGATGGTGCTTTTCATCAACCTTAATTCTCTTTACATCAGTTTCACTCCTGCTTTTCTCATCTTCAGAGTTTAGTACAAGTTCATTCAAGTGCATGACCATTCCCTTTCCACGACTTCCAGTCTTGTTGGCCTCATCACTGAAAACTGTCTTACCTTTCCATCCATTTGCACCTTGATGTCTCTGTTTCCTACTACAGCCAGAGTGCATTTCAGTCCAGATAAAAAGCAATGTTTTTAGCTTTAAAGTTCTACCACAGTTTCTCCTAATATATCCACTATGACTGTGCTCCCTGTTATACAAAACCAGATCCATTAACCAGAGATTTTCTTATGATGCCCTTGACCTAACTCATTAAATTTTGTCTTTGGATATTATCATTTACCTGGCAAAAACCTATGGGATCTCATTAAAATTCCTTTCTTTTGCTCTTCTTCCCTGAAGAGAATGTAGGACAACCATATTAATTAAAATAGATAGATCCCAAAGTCCCAACAACATTCCCCATGAGGAACATGCTCATAAAATTCCATCTATTCACATTCCCCAGGAACTGGGTTATTTTTTTGGCTGCCCGTAGCCCTCCTGGGATTGTGGGCTGGGGACTCTCTCTGGGGGAAGGGAGGAACTGCTGCAGCTGCATAACGCCACTGAGGTAAATCTGTTAGCACATTTCCATACATGAATGACTTTATTAAAGTCATTTAGACAGAGCTGGAGAGGCTGAGGTTCAAAACCTCCAGAGAGGTTCAAAAAAAAAAACCAAACCAAGATGAATATGGGATATGACAACAGTGATCTTTGGGGCACTATTACAGAAAGGGACAATGAAAAGGGGATTCAAGAACTGTGGAGAAACAAAGGAAAAAGTATAAAGGAAAAGAATAGGAGAGAAGATGTGGCTAAAATAAATGTTTCTAAAAATACTGTAAGTCTTTGGAAACAATCTGAAGTGAGCATACATCAAACATGACATCATATGTGTGTTGGGATCAGGGGGTTAACTTAAATTAGGTTAAAAAAAAAAAAGACAGAAGGGAAAAGAAAAAAAAATGAGAAAGGATAAAACATAAAATACCTGGAGTTCCCTGAAAGATGAGATGCAGTGAGAGAAAGCCTCTCTGGGAAAGCTTTCTTTACAGGTTTCTGAAGTCACTGCTTTTTAACACGGAACTCTGCTCCCCAGGAAACTCCGCTCCTCAGGACTGTCAAACCCGCAGCCTGGCTAGCAAAGTGCAGCTGCTGAGAAAGTGAGCTTCACTCTGATACTGAAAGAAGAAGGGGCAGTTGTTTCTACTTTGTCCATGCTCCGTTCAAAAATGCAAAGACAGTGTCTCAGACTGAGGAAAGCTCCTGTGAAACAGTGAAGGGTTTCAAAGGACAGAAGAGGAGTTGTAAGAAGGAAGGGATGGCCAAAGCCAGCTTTCCAGAGGGTACTGGAAGCCTTTGAAATAAACCTGGAAAGAACATTCACCAAGTTGGGTAGCATTTGTACTCTGAGATATGTACAGAGAAAATCAGCCTTTGAGTTCTGTATCTCCTTTGGATCCATCTGCTTCCTGATTACTACATCTAAGTTGTTACCTCTAGGCTAGTATTTTACATGCTGAAAGGAAGATGAAAAGAGAGATACAAACTAATGTTTATGCTCAGTGAAGGTTCCCATGGATTAAAGGAGGGAGGACGGAGGGTCAGAGACTGGCACAGTGCTCAGGAAAACAAAACAAAACAAAACAAAACAAAACAAAAAACAAAAACAAAAACAAAAACAAACAAACAAAAAAACAAAGTTATGCCATAGACATCTGAATGAGTACACCAGTTTTTGCTGCTGTAACTAAGAGCAGAACCCAGCTTCATTTAGTGCTGGTCAAAATATCTTCCATTGTAAATGCATGTGCCAATTCTGGGCACATCCAACATGTTTGGAGAGAGCCTCCCCTGTGATTCCTGCTCTCGGGACAGAAAAAAAAAATAATCTGAGGTTTCTGAAGCATCAATGTTCATATGCTGTCCCTGTACATGAGTTATTGCTCTCCAGCTGAGGTCAGACTCTCTTTTACAAAGAAATGTGAGCCAGCAACCTGTTTTCTCATCTTCTTCTCATCCTTCCTTCTGCTCATCTATGTGAAGTACAGTAGGAAATCCAAAATAAAAGAGCAATGCTAGGAACTGATTAACAGAGCAAAGTCCTCCTGAGGAGGCTTTGAAAGTAAGCACCAGGAAACTGGGCAAGTAATAAATGCTACAGGGCAGGTAATAAATGCTCCAAGGTTCTGCCTCCAGTGAGGGAAGGAACACAGCCAGGTTGCATTGGATGCTGTACACCAGAGCCTGATCCGCTCCTCATTGCCTGAGAGGATTTGCAGTTGCAGACGTAATGCTCCCCAGCCAGATGTCCCAGAGCACAGCCCTTGCCCCCCCAGCACATACGTGCTGCTCTGCTGCCTTGCTGTCTACCACGAGAGGATTTCTGTAACATATGGGATATGCATACCTGGAGCATCCTCTGGGTAGGAAACTGTTGGAGAGAGCGGGGGAAAGATGCTTGTATCTGCCACTCTGAAACAATTTACCAGGTGCTTGCTTGATTTCAGAGCTAGCGTAAGCTTGTTTGTTTTTTTGTTTTTTTGTTTTTTTTTGCCTGGCTGCTGAAAACATTTCTGTTCCTCTTACAAAAGACAGTGGAGCTTATTCAGCTCTAGTAGAAATCCATTGACTCATGGTAGAGATAAATTTGCCCCTCAGGACTCAAAAGTAAGCAGTCAGAGCATTCTGGCATGATGCACGGAAACACACCTGCTCCTAAACTCCTCACTGGGGCTGAGCACACTCCTCTCACCCAGGCAGCCAGCAAGATATGCTAGCTGGTATGGAGTAGGAAGCAGAAAAATCTCTCTGCACCTTCACCCTCTTGCCTGGCTTTTTTCCAGCCACCATCCCATCTGAGTGCATGGGAGCTGCCTGCTGAGTGCCGCTCGCCCTGTCCCAGACAGGGTAAGCAGGCAGGCAATCTCCTGTCCTTCCCCCCGCGCTCTCCCCAGCCCCAGGCACTTGCCTGAACACCGGACCTTGCTGTAGGCTGTAAAATCTTAGAGGTCCTCCCAGCTGACAGGGGCTGTGGAAACACAACGTGAATCTTAACGGCATCCTATCGGCAGTATCTGGGATCATCTTTGCCTGCCCGCTAGCATTTATTGAGGTCAGTAAAACCACTCTGACATTTATGTGTTGTTTGCAGAAGGAAAGGGGTGGGTGAAAGACTGGCATTGGACGCTTAGTCTCCCTTTTATCAGGAGCTATTTGTAGAGTGCTATTTGAAGAGTCAGACTAGATTTAGCGAGATGATTCAGGGGGGATCAACGGAGCTTTATTTCATATAGTCCCAACTTGAGAAGCAGGATTGCTTTACCTGAAATTGCTCTCAAGCTCATTCTCAGCAGAATACATGTGGATTTTATGCAACTTGCCACCATCTTCTCTCCTTAAAACCTTTTAGCTGATGTCTCAAAATTTCAGCCTTTGAGGATATTTTTTTACAAGGTGAACTTTCTGATGCATCGAGGTGCACACAGAAGCCTGATGGTTACAAAAAGGCCCACAGCAACAGTATTAAGTAAGCATAAAACCCAGGGTTTTCTTTGAGATATAAATGAACACCACATTTCCAGGGAGAAGGTCCCATCTTTATTTGTCTCCCAGGCAGTCCAGGCAATGGCAGCCATGATCAAATCACCAATACCAGAGATAACACACTGCCTTGTAGAGCACTTTGCAGAATAAGCTGCCTCCAGACTCTTCTGTTTGTCATTTTGAACACCTCATACAGGCCACACAAAACCAGCCCAGCTGCCTCACCTCCTCGGTGCAATTCAGCTGCTTTCCTTTAGCCCAAGACAAGGAAAAAGAGGTGGACGAGGTCACTGCTGAGAAATCACACATGCTTCATCCCTCCTCCCCGAAGCCCAGAGTGCAGGAGCTGGGATCTAAGACCCAGGTCCTCTGCCCTGGTGCTTACAGGTTCTCTGAAAGTAACAGCTGGGTTTTACCAAGGACCTGTAAACGTCCTTTTTGCTAATGTGAGGCTTGAAAGATTAACTCATTGCTTAAAAGAAACACATTGCTGAGACCAGCCTCTGATTCTCCTGATTCAGCAGTACTCACTCAATGTGCCTGAAAGTGCTTATAAATTTCATCACTCAGAGCTAACATGGATGACAGATGGAGATAGACAGAGTGGTGATGGCAGGGGTGGAGGGTGCAGTATTTCCTTTCCTCTTTTGCTCCTTAGTCAAACAAATGGCAGCCAAATAACACCCTCCAAACTCCCCCTTCTCTGCAAGTTAATGGCAGCTACAAGATGTAATATTCATTAGCTCAGTGGATTGCAATGTAACTCAAGGCACAGCTGGTATTTTTCCTGTGGAATGAGGCAAGAAAATATAATGGGAAGGCTTGGTGGCTGCTTGAGCCCAATTTCTTATTTCTCTGGTTTTACCTGAGAGCTAAGTGTGAAATTTTGCATACAAAAATGTGTTATAGAAATGATGCAATGCACCTGACTGTGGAGCTTTTAAAGAAGCAGAAAGCAATGAACCCCTAGTACTCATTTGTAGGAGTACTACAAGTAGTTCCCTTAATTAACTTTATTTCTTGACCACTTTTTCCAATAAATTAATTTTGTACTGGTAAAAAATAACAGAGCAAGGATCTTGGAACCCCAGAGTTCTCTAACCTGAGAATAAATACAGCACATGCAGCAGCAGCACGATCTCTCCATCTTTCCTTATTATTGTCTTCTTTCCTTTGGTGCCAAGAAGCAGCAAAGCAGCCTGTATCCTTTGTCTGGGCCGTGTATATCGTCAGTCGGGTCTCTGGGTGTGGAGTGAGAAATGCCAGGCTTGCTCCTTCCCTTTAGGTTGCCTCTCTTTAATGCATCGTTTTGAGTCATGATGCAGCTCTCCTGGCCTTTGGTCTATACCATCATTATTCTCAGCGTCAAAAGCACTTGCTATAGGTGCCCAAAACAGCTCCATACGCCTTTTTTCCTTCTCTTCTTGGTGGTTATGTTCTTCCAGCTTCTTCCTCTGTATCTATGCATTCATTATCGTTGACCCTGTCATTTTCTACATTTCATTCATACTGTGAGCACATCCATCATACGGTTATGGCAATTGTCTCTCTTCATATTCAACAGCTGCATCTCACCCCAGCAATGTCTGCATTTTGCAATCTGCATCTATGAAAATACAATGGCAATGCACAATAGTAAAAATTCTGTTGCTATCTGTAGTGGATCTTGTTTTCCGTCCTTCAATGGGTTTTCTGCTCCTGAAGAAATTATTTTCTTTGCCTACTTGGAAGCTAAAACTTTGCTATGGTGTTTTTTATGGTGTTTTTTTGCTTAGCTCAGTAATGGTCTGTTGTTATTGCCCAGAAGGGAGCCCCAGGTGGGACCCAGGCCTGAGACATCAGCTGTTTAAACAAGTGGAACGGCTGTCATTAATCTTTGCTTCTGGAGCTCATAACAGGAAAATGGAGCAAGCAGGGAATTGGTTCTCAATAAAAGAAGCGTCCTTCAGCCTTGCACAGTTTCATGTCCAGCCACTAATCAATATATATTGTTCCCATAGATCACAGCAGCGGCAGGTGAGAAATTGCTTGGACTAGAGGCTTGTGTAGAGTGGACATGTGAGGATTTCCCATGCACACTACAGACAAATCAATCTTGTAGAATAAGACTCAGAAGAAGTGTCAGGAAAAGGCAAGAGATGATACAAAGGATATTTGGGAACAGACCCTCTGGGGGAAATATGAAGACAGGAGGAAAGCCTGGTTCTTGGCATAAGGATTTTCTTGTACTGCACAGATCAATACAAATATGCTAGAAGACATGCCTTTGCAAAATTATTGGTAGCTGAAAGCTAACTGAAGAGTGTCACATGGCTGAACACCAGGACCTCTTTGTATAATGACTTTTTCGCTAGTATCTCAAACACCTACATCCTCTGGTCCACACAAGGCATATCTCAACATTGCTCCTATGTTCTGACCAACTCACCCTTGCCCCTTCCTCCTCTCTCCACTGGCTCTCTCTTTGCCACACCAAGGCTATATTCATCAGTAAAATGTGATTCTTCTTGTGCAGGACAGTTCCAGAGTGCTGTGAGCTGATCCAGCCTCCCTTCTGCACTTGTAAACTAGCAATGCAGTTGCTACTAGTACAATTTACAACAGCCCATGAGAGTGGCCCCAAGATCCAAGAGGCCCATATTGTTTAGACATAGGAATGCAATCTTCGGGTTACTGCTCTCTGAGTCCACAGTGCTGGGTTCAGTCTGGCTGAGGCACCACACCAAAATCTGACAGAAAGCCAGCAGTTTCCATCGTGCTCCTGGCTCTTTTCTAACAGCAACCAAAACTCCAGGGTCTGGGTACTGTCTTTATTACTAGAGGCTTTGGCTACAAATAAAACTTTTTTCTTCTTTTCTTCAGGAACAAAGAAAAACGTCTGCAGCATTTAATTGGCTGTGTTGATCTAACTCCATGCAAAGGCTGCTACTTCATGGCCCATGGGAATCTTATCTCTGTCCACTGCCGGACAGCAGCGCAAGTTTCAGCTAGCACACAATGGATTGAGCATCTCTGAAGGAACGGTTTAATGGGCCTGATGGCTGTCCTTTCTGTAAAGAACAGAGGGTACCTTAAAGTGGGCCGTGATGGAGAAGAGAGGTTTTAATGGCTCAGAATTTGCCCAGTAGGTAATACAGCCCCTGTGTTTTCAGCTGCTGTGCAGGAGAGGTTAAAGCAACAGGCATTTCAATTCCCAGAAGGAAGAAAGCACTTCTGGTTATATTACCAAGACAAATAGTGCGGTGAAATCAGTTCTGAGAGACAAGAATTGGTCCCGAAAGATTGACTGAGTAAATTTTCAATACAATTCAATTCATATGCTCGTTTGGTACTTTCTATTTTTTTCCTCATAAGCAGGTGGTAGGCAGCACAGAATGTGGCAAGCTCTTTTTTCATGATTGATGATTTAGACTCTTCAATTAAAAGTGTGTTTGCAGGTTTGAGCAAATCTCTGTGATGAGGGAGAAGGAAGAGCTTTGTGTGTGTAAAGAAGAAGTCTTATTTTTGTGTGTGTGTGTGTTAACACCTCTACTCCTGTTTTAATTCTGTCATCACTTGACCAAGGGGATAAGGCACCACAGCACGCTGTCGATGCCTTCTGTCACCCATCTTATCATTCTCTAAGGGCCTTGTTAGGGAGGGATAAAGTGTGTCATGACAGGCATGAGCCAGTTGTAAAAGTGAGAAAAAAGAAAAAGATTCTATCTGCTCTGGGAAATGACCATCCAGTTCCTCTTTCTCCTTGGAAACCCTGGAAACACCACTGCTGGTTTATCTCCTGTTCCGAGCTGAGGAACACCCTGCTTTGGTTTGGCAGGTCCAGGGTCATGATCCACCCCCCAGAGTCCCTGCTGCCCCTGGAGCTGAGGGCATGGGCTAAGCCATCACTGCTGGGCTGCTTTTACAGACTTTCCAATAAGCACCGAGTGCAGGTTCCTTGGATTGCTGTGCTGCTAAAGCAAGCCTGGCCCCTGACTGTGGTTTTGAAGAAGACATTTCACCTTTTTTTGCTGAATGAAAATGACTCGTTGAGGATGACATGCAGTGAATATTCAGATACCCCACAACTCTTAAGATAACTGAACTTGCTTATCCTATAAATGGTAGCCTGTAACATGTCCTTAGCCCATGTTTTTTATGAGATTCAGTATCTTTGGTACTTGGATATTTCTTTTGCCCTCTAAGAAATGAAATTTTGATTGATTCATTTTATAAATGGCTTTTTATTATGGTCATGATTGCTGAGAGTGATCGTAAGCAAGTTTTGCCTTTTGTTTTCACTAATTTATTGCAAATTGCTCTAAGGAGCATCTCATTGAATGGCTGATATTTTCACTGTCTAATCAGTCCTGGGATGAAAAATGCCTGTTGTCTGCTGGCTGTGAGAAAAGCAGACTTCTGTAACCACGTTGCTATCAGCTGTATTCTGAGCTGGGAATTCACTGACAGTTATTTGCCAGATACTGAAACAACATCGTAAATTGGCTTGGTTCCAGCCGTGCTTTGGAAGGAGTGCATAAACAGTGTGTATCATTCAAACCCACCACATTTCAGAGAGCTGCTTTTGCTGGAAATTGGGGATACAGAGCCATGTTAATGCATCTGTATGGCTTCCAGACTACAGGTGTTACTTCAGTTAGCTGTCATGTCCTGTTAATTTCAGGGATGTTCCTACAAAACTGCCTCTCACTAGCTAAATCTGAGTTATCCTCCAGAGGTGCCTCTCTTTGCTTCCCTTGATTATAGATATCTTGGTATATCTCAATCCCCAGTGGAGGTACCGCACTTACACACCTCAGGCTAGATGGAATGAAGCCAGTTGGGTGCATCCCCCTTCTCCACCGAGAGCCATGGAAGCTGATGCAACCCTGATGAGGTCAAAGAGATTAAAACTGCAATTTTTTAGTGAGATTGTGAAAGTGGGCAGCAAACATTGGCCTGGATCCACAGTTTGGGAAGCTGAAAATATTCCCATTGGAACAAACATAATTGCTGGGCCAGAAGTGGCTTGACCATCCTGTATTAACTTTAAATATATTTACAGAACCAGTCCAGTGAGCAGTCCTTTGTATGGACCTCTGTGGTATCTGGGGCAGGAAGGTGTTATAATCAACAGAGGCTATCATGGAGTATAAGGTACACTGCTGTATCATCTCCACTGACTCCCAGTGCCTTGCAGGTGACGGATTGCTTCTCAGAAAGGGTTCTTGTGGCCACAGGCTGTGTTGTGGGCTGATAAGCCTGGCCTTTCCCTCTCCGGCTGTCTGCACTGGCTTAGATCTGAAATGTACATGCCCAAACCTTTCTTGAGTTTCCCTTTATGGCAGCAATGATAAAACCTGAGACATGCAGCAAGGATGTAGCATTAAATTATTTTGACAGAGCTAAAATTACTTGCCCAGAATGTCAGGCAGGAGAAAGCAAGAAGACAGCATGAGAAGTACACCAGTAAGGCAGCCAAGGCTGGGGTCCAGAGAAGTGACTTTTGAGGTGGAAAAGCAGCAGCCTGGGCACAGAGCATTTTAGAACAGGCAGGCCTAGTAGCATCTGCAGTACTAAGTGCTGAATCCTGCAAGAGTCTGAGAGCCCCTGCCCTTTGAACATTTATGAATGTTAAAGATAAGCAAGACATGAGCAGTGGTAATCAGCATCTCCCTATCTTTTGTATACTGCCACTGACTTCCCAGTACCGTGGTACGTACACCCTAAAACATTACTGTTTAACAATGACTAAATCAGCTCTTATCTGGATTTTCATATGTTTCTTATAAATATTAGTGTATTTAGTTTCACAACACAGCTATAAGGTACATTATTCCCACATCGTGAATAAGGATGCAATTTTATGTGTGCAGTTTAGACAACATAGATGTCTAAAACTCTTACTGCTCCTTCAAAACAGGGATTTAAACACCTGAATGGCCTAAATTGCCAGTGCAGAAGGGAGATGTTCATGCCCCAAAATCTCACCCCAATCAATGGTCCGTGTCCACTCAGAAACATGCAGCATGGAAAAGGGAGCTTGCACAATCTTAACTTCTTGTGCCATATCTTAGCCAAAAGACCATCCTTTCTTCCTGTTATTGTTTGTGGCTCCAATATAAACTGTTTAAATGGAAATACATCTTAAAGGAGCATCACAAGTAGCAAGTGAAAAAGTTCTGCTTAATTTGTCAGGTTTAAGGTCTACCTGCATAAATTCATTAAATATTTTCAAAAAAAAAAAAAAAAAAAGGAGGGAAGGGACATTTGTGTGGGTTTTTATACAAATAGACTCACAAAACAGATTCCTTACTGCAGTCTGTGAAATTATTAGCTGCTCACAACACTCATCATAACTCCAAGAGCAGCATCTTAGCCAGCTATGGCTGACTGTTCACTTGCAAAATCTATGTCATGCCTTCAGTGCCTTGATGATCAGTATCTTCTTTGCCCTTCTCTGGATAGACGAAGGGGTGGAACTAAGGGGTTATGAATGTTTTTCACCTGTTCTTAATAGAAATCCAGTTCATAGCATTGCCACTAGAACAATTACTTATTAGATTTGTCATTAATTCTCGTTCTTTTTAATGCATTAGCATAAAGTCTGTAAGAACCAAAGGCACAGAAACATTGGAAGCCACTTCTCACACATCAGTGAAATAATAAAACTATGAACTAAAAGAAGAACATGAGCTTAAAAGAACAAATTGCAACTGGAAATTTTATTTATGTATCAAAACTAATTATTGCAAGTTCCACCTCAGTAGCACTTGAGGATTTCATTACAAGATCTAATTGGACTTATATGTACTATAAAAGTTTTTTATCTTTTAATTGGTAGCAGAGATCAAAGCAAAGAGAATCAGAGACAAACTTGGTATTTGTTCCATAAACACATCTTCTGGCTTCATTTGCATTTACAAGGTTCTTTGGAGCCACTCACAGCACAGGCTTGTATTAGCATGCCAAAAGAGAATCTGCTCCTGGTCCTCCAGTTCAGTGCTTCAGAAATTCGTCAGAGTCATTCAGCCAGTCAGATCTTAATTACCAAAGGATGCTGCTTCAAGTCAGCCCTGAGTATCCTGCCCCTCCTCAAGCCTCTCTGGAACACATTTGGAAAAAAAGACAAGTAGCAGCCGTTGTGCCATTTTACCGCACTGTCCACGATGGAGGTGCAAGCCTACTTTCCCAAGGGTGAATGAGTCTTTGGAACAGCTCATCTGAATTAGGTCTGTGGGTCTGGATCATAGCCCTTTTAACCTTCACCCAGCCTGGCAGCATGAACATTTTTGCTTGATTCGTCCTTAAATGTAGCCAAGCTGATAGCTCCTTCAGAGCCCATGGATGTTGGGAATCAGAATGACTGAATTCTGCCTGCACTGCCCAGTGCTGTTTAATGCACTGACCCCCCACTAATGCCAGCCCATCTAGCACCAAAACCGGAGGTACTATTGCTGTTCAGTCTGATTGGCATAAGTTAAAAATCAAATATATACAAAAAGGAAGTCTGTAAAAACCTCGTCCCCAACACCACATTTCACAGTACCGTCCAGCAGTCACTGAAGCTGAAACCACTATGAATTAGGGTAGGTAGAACATCTCTTGAGCTTATGTGGAAACACTTCTAGAGTCAGTGACGAGGAGGTGGATTCTTCCAGTCCAGTGAATCAATAATAGCTGAATTCATTAAGACCGAGGCAGCAGTAGCAGCAACAGGGATTTAAACCCACCATCTTAGGGCATGCATCTTAGTGCTGCTGACACACAGTACAGCAAAACAGTGGGTAGAGGTGGCCTACATGGTAACACCTCCAAGACTAGAAGTAGTAATGAAATGGTGGGTGGCTTTAGAGCCTCTGTGGTGAAACCAGTGAGAGACCAGACTTTGGTGACACCAAAATATCTACTCATAAAAGTCAGGCAGCATTCTTCAACTGAGCTCAAGGTGAATTGGCCAGAGTGCATCTCTGGGCCTTGCTAATATCTGAAATCAAGCTGTATGTGGACACAGCAGCAGAAAGGGGAAAAATGATATAAAAGGGTCTTTTGAATGTTGAGTATTCATGCTGGCATTTTGGGAAGCTGAATGAACTGCCAAAGAGACTGAAGATGCACTTATCATTCAATTGTTCTTGATTTAATTTGTTGTATTTTACCAAAGAATAGCTGTGTCCTTTCTTCCTTTAAGCTTCTATTTTATATGCAAATTTAGTGTTTACAAGGGAAGTGCTGACTGTTGAGGTTTCTACTGGAAGGTATTTTAATCTTCGTTTTTCTGTGTGATTGAGCCAGTTCTGTGTTACAACTATAAGAAGCCCGCACTGCTACAGGCAACCCAGGCTGGAAGAAAGGTTATGTGTTAGAAGTGTAAGACCTCCCAACTTTTATATGAAACTGTGAAAGCTGCCAGTCTACTTTTCTGATCCTCCAGCAAAATTAGGGTAAACTTTTTCTAAATCTGTGAATACAAATAACTTGCAAACTGCACTTACACCACAGGCAGAAGCAGAAAGGGTGCAGGAACATTGTTTTCAGAGCCCGTTGACCTCTTTGCTGTCACCTTGCTCTGTCACTTTGTGGTTCTTCACTTTGCCACATAGAAAAAGAAGACCACAATGCTTACATATAGATCTCCAGAGAGCAGAAAGGCTAAACTGACACTGTTCAATTGCTCTGGGAACCCTCAGAGAAAGTGGCTCAGACAAAAGATGATGCTGACCCAAATGACACCATCATTTTCTCTCGGTGATGATCCTGGGATATGACCTCCACTGAAAAAGCATCCTGCTCCCCATGGTGCTTGGACATAAGATGAGTATTAAGGAGAATGTCCTTCAGGAAGCTGCTTTATTTCTTTTTCTTCAGCTCATTCTAACTCTCACCCTCTCCTTGAAACAGCCCAACAGCTTCAATAGTAGATCCTTCCCTTTCTTTTCCAGATATTAATTAAAGATGTCAATCTCCAATTCATTTATTATAATAAAATAACCAAGCAGTATAAAGCAATCTAATTTTCTCTACTCCACAGAGGCCAACAAAATGCTCTCTTTGGGGCCTTAATATAATGAAAGAGCTGAAGAGTTACTTAGAGCCACACTGAAGATTCACGTGTTTGAGTGGGTCATGGGTGCTTTATTATACCCTCATCATTACAAAAAAAAAAAAAAAAAATGCTTATTCTGTGATGAGAAGTTCAGGTGACTAAAAGCAGCCAGCTTCATAAAAGCACCTGTAAAAGCAGCCAACGTCTCATAGAACGTATATGCAGTCCTGTGTCTAAATTAATAATTCCTCCCAGCTAAACAGCTGCAGAACTGACCATGGCCCACGTATATGGGCTACACAGCAGCACATTTGCTCCTGAATAGTATGATGGTGGACTGTACCAGGCCATCTTAATGGATATGTCAGAGGAAAGGCTAGTGCTTCTTTCTCATGGTTAGTCTGCCCCAGTGGCAACACTGGAAAGTAAATCTTATCCTTAACTGGTATTTTTCTTATCTGAGAAAACAAGGATTTTTGAGATATGATCATCCTCAGTCAACGTCAGATAGTCTACATGAAAAAAAAAACTGACTGAAAAGCCTCACCTGCAGCTTGTACCTTACTGGATACTAGAAAAGCCAACCACAACACACAAAACCATCAGAAATCAGACTTTGTTAGTTCCTTTGCTGTCAAAGCTATGTGTTTATTTATAATGGTAATTCTCCTGCACAGAAACTCTTCGTTGTGTGAAAGTCCTCCTGCATTCATAATCCTCTGTCTGGAACACCCTAATCCTCTGTTTGCACAGGGGTGCCTATACTTTGTAGTGTTAAACCATTGAAAGAGGACACTTCACAGACCAACAGCCCAAAAATGGCTTTGGAGCTTCAGTGTATCAAAATATAAATGGGGGGGCTGATCTCCCCCTGCCTGGGCAACCATTTTACATCTGTGCAAAATGAACTTCAAGCTTTTCCATTCTGATTCAGTTCAGTTTCAACACCCTTTATGGGTAAGTTTAAATGACAGCATAAGCGGCAAGACAACAGAAAATCAAATGCTGTGATATGGATATGCCAGCTCAAAATGGATAAGGCAATAATAAAACAGATTAGCATTGTGTCTTTCATGCCAGCAATCCTAATATAATTTACATACTCTACAGGAATCACGGGAAAATAGATAGGGACATAGGATTGGCAGGGATTGCTTAGGTCATTGAGTCCAGTCCCCTGCTATCACATGCAACCATGTCATACAATCCTCCTCACAAATCCTTTGACTTGCCAATGAAATACAGCAAACACAGGGGAGAATGCTGCAGCTGTTCAGTAGAGCATAGAAAAACCCACAGCCTGTTTACAATAAAATATTCAATTGAAGTCTTACGGGGTTTTAATAGGGATGAACCAAAAATGTTGGTTTAGTTCATCTCTGACACCAAACTTTTCTGGCAGGTGCAAAAGGGTTGAACGTGAATATCTGATGCAGGACATTCACATTCCTCTTTCACATATAAAGGAGATCTATGAGAAGTGAGATTTGGTTTGAGCGCCAGGATGGTCAAAAGTGTCCATGGATCTTGAATAATCAACACTGGTTGAATATTCCACTTTATATATCACTTGAGGCACATTCAACATGACATTTGACTATGTTGTCTGTTGGCTCCAGGAAAGACTAAACAAATACAGAAGGGAGAATAGGCCAGGTCCTTAATTCCTGTTTTGCACAGGATATAAGAGACGTTCATCTATGACATGTAGAGTTCTGAGAAAACCACAGGTCTTCCCCAGAAACTTTGAAGTTTCTATTCAATTTGTGATTCAGACATTTAATTTTGTCTTACTCTTTTGCAAGCTACATATAAATAACCTGTTGCCAGTTGATTTAGCTTCCAGAAGGGCCAAATTTAATGACAAGAGAAAGGGATTAGCTGAAATGGCTCACTGGGACCGATAAAACTAATGAGAAAACAGTCTGTATTGTTCATTTCTGTCAAGTGCGCATTAAGCAGTTTAACCTTTTGCTGTTTCCTTGCCAGTGGCTGATATTTATGTCTGCATCTTAACAGGGGAAGCATAGGTCTCTCTTTCAGAGCTCGTCATGCTCCAGCCTGTATTGTTAGCCAAACTATGAGCAGTAAATTATCAAGACATTTGAACCCATTCTGCTGGAAGCAGAAGCTCCAATTGTCCCCTGAGCTAAAGAGAGCTGCTCACTGCTCATTCCCTCCAGCAGGCAGTTCTCAGTGCCACATCAAACAGCCAAGTTAGAGGAATAGAGATGCACAGATGTGGAGCATCTTCTCATCAAGCTTGTTCGGTCTGGACTGAGAAGTGGCTGTTTTGGTCAGCACCAGGTAAGGGCTGAGAATTCAGTGGCATCCTGTTGTCATAAACTCAGTGCAGAAAGATGAGCAAGTAGGTAAGGGAAAAGTTTAGCTAGTCCACAAACTTTGCCAGTGAAATGCTCATGCTCAGATATGTTCACTAGTCACTGGTTCACACCGTGTTAAATTAAGGCTAATTCCCTCCAACCAAGCCCTTCCAAACTGTCATGAGATAACATGATGGCTGTAACATTCTGAAGTGAATATTGCACTTTTACTATATATTATACTCAGTTTTCTATTTTGTGTGTAAGATATATTGTGATTGCAGATCTCCATCATGGAAGGATATAACTTAAACTACAAAACCACTTGCTTGGGATTCTCTAAAGGGCACAGAGAGAAAAGTGGCACTACATCAAGGAGCTGGTGTTTGTTTGGAATATGTTACAGATGAGATGTTGATGGAAAGAGAAAAATGGCCAGTTTATAGAGTTGAGGTACCATTCTGCCAGAGATGTTGAAGATAACAAGCGGGTGTACATAACGAGCTTCTCTGGCATCTGAGACTTGGAAAATAGATGAGAGAAACAAAGAAGAAATGTGAGAAGTAAATTAAGAGTTAAAGCATTGGCAGAAAATGATAAGCGAATCACTTCTAGTCTGGTTTCAGCAGCTTTTATAGGGCTTATATGCCAAGGAAAATGATGGAACTGAATAAAAGAAGTAAGCAAAATTAAGTTTAGTGCTAAATTTATCTGGAGTGTTCCAGTAATGGCTTGGCTTACCAGGAAAGTCCTTTTATACTTACCTTGCTCAAAATATAGAATGTTGGTATTTCTGTGTAGCACAGTAATTTGTTGATATTTATATTCAGTAGACTAACCTTTCTGCAGCATTCCTGACTACTTCTGAAAGCTAGATTTTAGTGTATTTTCTCATAGGGATGAACTGGACAGAGAGGTAACAATTCCCTTGCTGTTTTTCATGGCCCACACAAAATAGACCCAAACTGGTCATGCACACAGAGCATATTCTTTTAAGGGAGGTCAAGAAATTCAGAGGTGAAAAGCACACAGGCAAGTATTTCTAAAGTAAAGTAGTGTGTTTTTGTCAATCTGATTGCAGAAAGAGTACCTCAGTGCAAATGCACATGACAAACTTTGGAGAGGCTTCATCAGCCAGCAAGCCTTCTAAATAGTCACATTTCTTTAAGAAATACTTAAAGTACAACTTTATGTCCTTCTTGAAAAGTTTTTAGAAGTTTCCAAAAGTTAGAAGTACTTTCTTAAAAATTTTTCAGTGTAATATTCTTTTGTTCTCATTTCCACTATTAAAAGTTAAGGCATCTTCTTCTCTTCACCAAAGTGTATCCATCAGCACACAGAAGTCCTTTCCTTCTCCCGTTTTCTTGTTACTTGCTTAGGTCCATGCTCTAATTAGCTCTTTCCCTTTGAAAAAGCAAAGAAACTCAACCATGTACAGTATTCATACAGTATCACAAAATCTTCACACTTTCACCACAATGAGTGTAACTAGCAGTGAGTGTTCTGTAACTTCCATGTCTTCACAGAAAAAAAAAAAAAAAAAAAAAAAAAAAAAAAAGAAAAAAATATCCAGATGCTAGNAAAAAAAACTAGGAAATATCTGTCCAGATGCTAGTTGGCCTTAGCTTTAATAAAGGAATTTTCAGATTGTTTATTTTAAGAAGTCCTGTGCAGATTCTCCTGGTCATTAGAAATGCCATTAATATCTCACTCCCTGATGTCAGAACAGAAACTGAAGGCAAGGAAGTGTGTGATACAGACCTGAGGCAGTGCTCCTCATCTTGGGATCAGGCTGTGGTGAGCTGAGCAGGGACTGAGCGGGCTGGCCAGGTGATGAGCTGAGACACACTGGTCCGATGACCAGTCTTCTGGAGAAGAGGAGGCTCAGGGGCGACCTTATCGCTCTCTGCAGGTACCTTAAAGGAGGCTGTGGCGAGGTAGGGATTGGTCTATTCTCCCACGTGCCTGGTGATAGGACAAGAGGGAATGAGCTAAAGTTGTGCCAGGGGAGGTTTAGGTTGGATATTAGGAAAAACTTCTTTACTGAAAGGGTTGTGAGGCATTAGAATAGGCTGCCCAGGGAAGTGGTTGAGTCACCGTCCCTGGAGGTATTCAAGAGATGTTTAGATGTAGAGCTTAGTGATATGGTTTAGTGGAGGACTTGTTAGTGTTAGGTCATAGGTTGGACTAGGTGATCTTGGAGGTCTCTTCCAACCTAAATGATTCTGTGATTCTGTGATTCTGTGATGAGTTCCTGAGGTCCCAGGGATGCACAGACAGATGTGAAGAAGCATCTCAAGCAAAGTGCCTTGAAATGTGAGAGAGAGGGCAGATAAACTACACAGTATGTATGAGTGGGGACAGGACTCCATACACTGGGCAAGTATCATGGCACAGCCCTGCCAAGAGATGGCAAGGCTGATATGTCTTGATGGCTGGTATTTCCTGAGATTAAAGGCAAGGAAGGGATAATTTCTAACAACAGCAGCAACAGGAAACAAAACACAGCGAGGGGCAAAACAGAAAATGAGATAAGGCAAGGAGGTCTTCTAAAGGAGGTCCAAGACAAAGTAATGTAAACAAGCAAACCAAAGCAGGGAGAAAAGGATCAGATACATTCACCCATATTCATAAAACTAAGACAAACACTCAATGCTGCCACATATTGGGAATAGAGAGAATAAAAGAATAAGGGGTAAAAGAAACAGTTGTTAATTTTGAAGTGATGTACTTCATGCCTCTCCCTCCACTAGTTACAGCTGCACCAGCAACTAATTTGCTCCTCTCCTTCTGCCAGGAGAGAGTAATACTGACAAAATGCACTCAGGCATCGAAGGGTCCTCAGTGCTCTTCCTGCAGACTGGCATCATCTGTCCATGGAAAAACTACCCCCTACATCAGTTACACCAAAGTCACGCTGTGCTGTTCTGGAGGGAATGAGATGTCACTTTGGTGTCTGGCCCATTCAGTCACCAGCTCCCCCGCTCAGTGCTCTCATAAATACACTGGTTGATATTAATAGGGATGGACTGAGGAGAGAAATGACTTGTTTCTTTCCTAGCTTTCATCCTGTGCAGCAACGCTTACCTGTGTACACGACACACAAAAACAGTCTGTTGATGGCTGTCGCAAGTCTACCTCCTGCTGGGCAGTGTTCCCTTCTACCTGAAGTACAAGAGCAGAGCATATTGCAACTGTGGAAATGTCACCAAATTACAGCAAGGTGAGCATTTACAAGGGGAAAAAAAGGCCTGCTAGCCAGCAAGCATTTTCAAAGCATGTTCACAAACCCAGCTTATCTCTCATGCCAGTTCTCCCCCGCCCAATTCCCATTCCCACTGAATAGACACTAATTGAAAATTATGTTTTCAATGTGAAGCCTTTTTCTAATCTGGTCTTGTTTAGAAGCATTTAGGGATCCTATGGTTTGTTGTATTTCTGAAGTGCTTTGCATGAAGTCCCAGGGGAAGCCAACAAAGGGCACTGTCAACATTTTGCTGGCAGATGCATGGGTTTCGACTCAGCACAGAATATTCATGTGCTCCAAGGAGCACAGATTCTTGGGGCAGAGGAGACAGCTGCAGAGCTCCAGTGCAAAGCATCTAGCAAAATGCTATAAAAGTCTGTTCCTCTCCAGGGTCTTCTGCAGTCCTTGAGCAATCCTAAATTACCTGGTAAGCAAGGGAGAACCCTGCTAAGTATGTTAAAATATTTTTAATGGAAAAGGTAGAATTACCAATGCAGTGTCTTTAGATTTGTTCACAAGGATGCTTTACAGTCTTTAAGTCACATATACACATCACATTGCATATGCTAAAATCTTGTCATGGAGTTATATACGCTTCTGTAGAGTATGACAAATGAGTATACAAACTATAAAATGCTTTGTATTTACCCAACAAAATGCAAAATCACACACTCAGGCACGCATTACACACATGCATATATATTTGGCACATGCATGCCAGACATTTTGTACATGCACATATATGTGCGTTGCATTATACATGAGTGTCTTCCCCAATCACAAAAGGTACAGGAACAGCTTGCACCTTACAATGCACACTTGCAGGATCTGCTCACTGCCAGCCATCCCAATAAATTTTAAATTAGTTATACCTACATATAGGTAGGTATATAGGTATATATGTACATATAAGTAAATGGGGTTACATCAGACTGGCAGTCAGTCACTAGTGGGGTTCTGCAGAGCTCCATTTTAGGGCCAGCTCTCTTCAATGGTTTCATAAATGACTTGGATGTAGGACTAGAAGGTGTTTTGAGTAAGTTTGCAGATGATACTAAATTGGGAGGAGCTGCAGACTTCCTCAAGGGTAGAGAGGCCTTGCAGAGAGATCTCGACAAATTAGAGGGCTGGGCAATCACCCACGATATTAAGTTTAACAAGCAAGTGCTGGATTCTGTACCTGGGAAGGGGCAACCCTGGCTATACGTACAGACTGGGGAATGAAGGCTGGAGAGCAGCCCCGCAGAAAGGGATCTGGGTGTTTTGTTCAACAAATTAAATATGAGCCAGCAGTGTGCCCCGGCAGCCAGGAGGGCCAACCATTCCCTGGGGTGCATCAGTCACGGCATGGCTAGCCAGCTGAGGGAAGTGATTGTCCTACTCTGCTCTGCGCTGGTGCAGCCTCACCTCGAGTGCTGTGTGCAGTTTTGGGGCATCACAGTATAAAAAGGACATAAAACTATTAGACAATGTCCAAAGGAGGGCTACAAAGATGGTGAAGGGTCTAGAGGGGAAGACCTATGAGGAGCAGCTGAGGTCACTTGGTTTATTCAGCCCAGAGCAGAGGAGGCTGAGGGGAGGCCTCATGGCGGCCTGCAGCTTCCTCACGAGGGGAGCGGAGGGGCAGGCGCTGATCTCTGCTCTCTGGTGACAGTGACAGGACCAGAGGGAACGGCATGGAGCTGTGACAGGGGAGGGTCAGGCTGGGTGTTAGGAAAAGGTTCTTCACCAAGAGGGTGGTCAGGCACTGGAACAGGCTGCCCAGGGCAGTGGTCACAGCACCAAGCCTGCCAGAGCTCAAGACGCATTTGAACAACGCTCTCAGACATAGGGTCTGATTTTTGGGTGGTCCCGTGTGGAGCCAGGAGTTGGACTCGATGATCCTTGTGGGTCCCTTCCAACTTGGGATATTCTATGATTCTATGATTCTGTGATCCTACATGCATTAAAAAAACCTACGTGGTTTACTACTTCTTTAAATCTGTACATATGCAATACATGCCTGTATATTCATTTACTTAACACATATGGTTACAAGGAGTAACGCATTAAGGAGTATAGTGGACACTTCAGAAAACTATTTATTAAACAAAGCCCTGTTCCTGCTTTTAGTTTGAGTTTTCATATTACTGTAAGATCTGGTCTGCATGCAAAAGTTTTGCTGGCACAGCTAAGTTAAGAACATAACAAACTAGCCCATTAATTGACATCCCCATGACAACAAAAGCCTTAGAGCTATGCCAGAAAAAAAAAACTCCTTGGCAGTCTAATTTCTCTAGTTCAAAAAAATGGGAGAAAGGAAAATAACATTTTCCTTTTTTTAGAGTAATTGGAGATACAAATTACCATCAAACTTTTTCCAATGTAATAAAGGCCTGTATCTACTTAGGATGATTCTTCTCATTAGAGTGGCTCAGAGTGTTAGAGGGATATTATTTAACTCAAATCCAGTCAAGATCCAAACTTTTGTCTGGGACTGGCTACTCACATATCCTATTTCAAACTACAGTTTTGGGGCACAGTAACTGCTGCAGGTTGTGGTTTCTGTAGCCATGTTTACACAGCCTGCTGCAGCCCAGAGTATTTCATCCAAGTATAGGGACCTTTTATAAAGTATTAAGTGCTATTTTGAACAGGTATTCCAACTATTTCAGGTATTCAACCCCATATGCTGGGATTTTGCTGAAGTACCTCTGGAGAACATTGCCAAAACCAGCTAAAAACAAACCTCAAATCCTCCTGATTCTTCTCTCTCTTCTGTCACTGTCCATCTCCTCCTGTGCAGCCCGCACTGTTTTCACACTCTCATCAGTCAGCACAGATGAAAACAGTGCTCTGCGCCATTGCAAATGCCACTGCAAATACACAGAAGCTGTGGAGATGTTCTCACAGCTCTGCCTTGGCTCTGCCAACCTGCCACCCAGCTGTGGAGCAGCTCTCACAGTTTTGGAAGCGGTTGCAACAGCTGTCTCACCAGCAGCAGCCTCGGGAGCACTGGAAGGCCCAGGAGGGCAGGCAGCTCAGCAAGGCAGTTGAGTCAGCATCCATGACTGAAATGCTGTTTCTGATTTTATCAGACAGGAGGCAAGTGGTGGGGAAGGTCCTGGGACAACCATCAGCATCTGCTGGGTTTCCGGGTAAGACAGGCCAAATTTTTGGAAGTTTATGCAGGATTTGGCTCAAAGTCACTGATGCCAACCCGAGAACTGGACTTCCTGCAGGTAATCATGCTATCCTTGTTTTCCTCGGCTCAGTTTGGTGCAGACAGATTGGACTTCTCTGCTGGAGGTGGGCAGCGACATTAGAAAGGTAGTGTCAGCAGATGTTATGAGGTTTGCCACTGCTCAGAGCTTATTGAGAGCTTTGTACACACATGGTTCAGAGTCTGAAAGGAGAAGTGTTGGATGTCTGTTCACTCTTTTTCCTGCACAAGGTGTCAGAGGCTGTTAGTAGAAATGGGTACCATTGCATTGCACCTCAATACCTGGATGAGCACAATGGCAGACTTACTACTGTGAATGCAGATGGTCTAGAAACCTTCATGATTCTGATATTGCCAGGAACTTGCAAACTCATATTCAACAAAACTGGTGATTTGTTCCTATCACCATAACAGACATAAATGTTGTTTGCATTCTCCTTGTAATTCCAGAGACCCTGCTCATCTTTTATGTGTGATTAAATCTTTTACTTAATAACATGTATTTTAAAAAGTAGTTGCTTAATCATTTGTAGCTACAGGATAATCATAGAATCATAGAATCATAGAATGGCCTGGGTTGAAAAGGACCTTAAAGATCATCTAGTTTCAACCCCCCTGCTCTGGGCAGGGTTGCCAACTACTAGAGCAGGCTGCCCAGCGCCACATCCAGCCTGGCCTTGAATGCCTCCAGGGATGGGGCATCCACAACCTCTCTGGGCAACCTGTTCCAGTGCCTCACCACCCTCTGAGTGAAAAACTTCCTCCTAATATCCAACCTAAATCTCCTCTGTCTTAGTTTGAAACCATTCCCCCTTGTCCTATCACTGTCAATGTGTGTAATGTTAGAAAGCATTCAGGTGTCAAAAAAAGAAATGTTACTGCCTCTCAGTAAATGGAAAGGCCATAAAGAACTACCTGCTGGTGGCAGAAGCACTGAGTTCTCGGTGAGAACAAGGTGGAAATACTCCCTGAGCACTGGGGGGTAGCAGCGTGTAATTCCTTCTCCAAAGTGACAATTGCCTGGGACATGTACTCAAGGATGCCTTATGTTCCTTCTTTGAGGACACAAGCTGATTTTATCCTTATGTTTCATTAAACTTGTGTCTGTGTTGCTTTCTTTTTGCTTTGTGTAACATTCCATTGATATTGCAGAATTTAACAAGGTATCAAGGGAGAATACTTCATGGATAGGAGCACAAATATTTTATGTAGTTTCATGAAATATTTCACAAAATGCTAGATGAGTATTTTGTACAGTCTGGTTTGTGTGATTCCAGGGTTATGTCTTATTCAAGTAGCAGAAATACTTCATCAGGGAATATTTCATGAAATATTGCATGAATATTCATATGAAATTGCATGAGAAGTTTCCTGACCAGCCACGCTCTAATGTTTGGAAAGCATGTTTTATGGCACTTTCCTCACAATATTACTACCACTTTTCAATTATGCTAATGTTTACTTCAAAAAAATTTTGAAAGCAATAAATTTCTTTTTTAACGATTGTGTAGAAGTGAAACAGTTTTTCAGCAAGTGTGAAAAGTAAGCCCAGTCAATCATTTAGGTACCAATTTCATTACAACTTTCTAAACATTCTCCTCCCAGTCTCTCTTCCCACGGGCCTCTGCACCTTCTCCTTCCTGGGAGTCCAGAAACCGGCCCAAACTAAGCAGTGGGTGCAGATGGACTGCTGCTGTCCAGCTCCAGCACACTGCCCTCAAACCAGCAGCATAGACATGCAAATACTTGGAGGCAGAAGCAGATGGAGGTGAAACCTGCCCTGAGTGAGCCCAGAGAAGTAGCGGGCTCATCTTTAAGTGCACCGGACAATGCCAGGAGGCAGAAGGGATCATGGCATGGCAAGTGGATGACTGCCAAGCTTCTAGAGGGGTGCGCGGCATCCAAAAGGAGGATGGAGGACTCATTATCTGCCCCATTAATGTGCCCTAACCAGCATTGTATACATGTGGATCTTTTCAACGTAGGTAGAATAAACCCAGATAAAACAGTCGTTTGTCTCCCTTCTATAGATGCACTTTGAGTTGATCCATAGCTGCTACCTCCATTTTTAAGTTGTCTTGCCAAACATTATATTTCACAGTCAGTTTTTGTCTGCACTTTGAGATGTTTCCCCTCTATTATTGCTGTATGAATAGTCCACACAAACAAGAGAATCAAATTGACTCTGGCAAGTCTGGAGTTTTCAATCTTTACACAATCTTTTCAATGTGGAAAGGCACACAACATTATGGGCTCCAAATAATAGTGCCAATTAACTATAGTTAACATGCAAGGCACAAATGCTTTGTCAGGCCTTTGGTAGCTTCTGAGCTGTAGAAGAGAGTGAGGCTTAGTACCTGGCTCACAAATCATTTAAAAGGATACTCTGCAATTGCTGCACACCGCAGCAGCGTAAACAGTAAGACTGATACAATCAGACTGCTATCACACGTACAAAGTCAACAACCTGAAAAAACAGGGAAAAAAGAAAAAAAAAAAAAAAACACCTTTATTTCTCTTATCTCGTTCTCCTGCTGAATTTGGCGATGTCACTTGGAACATCCTATTCTAACGCTTTTCAGACAGAAATGCAGCGTGATTCTCAATGCTGCACAGAAGTCGCTTCACAGAGCCTCAGCACAGCGCTGCCTGGGGACGCGGGCACAGCGTGATGAAATGCCTCCTCTTCCCAGGCTGCAAAGCTGGCCGCCTGCCGGCCCGCCTGTGCCTCCCGGCTCCACGCGCGGTCTCGGAGCG
>VXAA01005072.1:1081991-1099660 GCA_013399115.1 Anseranas semipalmata
TGGCCTGGCGAGCTCGGGCCTCGCGGAAGAGGCCGGTGGCCGCGCCGGGGCGGTGCGGTGCCTGGCGGGTCCGCCTAGGAGCTCGGGGAAACGGAGCCGCCGGGGGAGGTGAAGTCTGCAGCGGTGTGAGAGCGCCTCGCGGCCTGCGCTTCGCTTCAGGCAGGCGCGGAGTGTCGGTGCTCACAGCCGAAGGAGGTTTTGGTAGTAAAGCCCTGGCCAGATCTGCCATTTGGTAACACCGTTATTGAATTATTCAAAAGTGAGGATGCCTTAATCAATTCCGAGATATTCCCCTTAGTTAAAACTAGTTTTTTAATTGCGTGAGGCTTTCATGTTATTTAATGGCCACCTATAAAAGTGGCAGATAAGGTTGTTTGCTTTTTTTTTCTTTGCCATAATGTACGTAGGTAGGAAAGTAGCTTTGCACATACCTACCTAGCAGCAGATTGTAAGTTACATACTAGTACACAAGGTTATTTGGACCGTTCTTTAAGAGAACAAATAATAGTTTGTTTTTTTTTTTTTCTGTTTTTGTTATTTGTTTGTTTTTAAAGTTACTTTATTTTTAATTCAGGTCTGTTCACTTTGCTTGTGTAACTGTCCCCCAGCGAAACAAAGCATCATTGCGGACAGTCCTACAAAAACATCAGCTCAGAGGCAACTGAAAAATGGAACTAAAATGTTGGGATTCATGGGGAGAGATGCAGAATAAAATAGATGCTGTTAGTGTGCTCTTTTACAAATGCGTGCTCCCTCATCATTTTGATGATTATGGGTAGCTCTTGTAAGATAGGAGTAGCCGTGTGAGGTAGAACGAACTCCAGCATAGCTGAGAATGCTGCTCATGGCAGGGATCAATGCCAGATGTCTCAGAACCTCTCAGGGTAAGAACAGGGCAAGTATACAATGATGGTTCCTGGTGTGCTCTCCTGGCTTTGTCTTGCTAGAGCTCCCAGGCTTCCAGAGCCAGAGGGAGCCCCTTTGCGATTAGTATATCGCGATAGATTGTTCTTCAGCAAACTTCTCTGACACTTTTTTTAACAGATTATATTTCTGGCATGCAAATGTTCTGTGCCAAAATGTTCCGTTATTTCATTAACCTCTGTGAAGAAATTACCTTCTTTGAACTTGTCATTGCATAGTCTTACTTGATGTCTCTAATTTTTGCATTCTGAGAAGCCATGAGTAATTGTTCCTTATTCATCGATTTTTATCCCACTTATGATTTTATTATCTCTTAATATCCGTATGAATGTTATTTCTCGCTATAAAAAGTCATAGTCACGCTGCCTTAGAAAAGAAACTTTGAACAGGAGGAGAAGAGCAAGGGAACAACCGAAACTATGACATTAAGTGGAGTAATTTAAAACAGCAGAAGTATTCGGCTTCTAAAAGTTTTTCAGTTGAGAAAGGAACTAAGGTAGGATGAGTCTACCTCATGAGTAGAATGAAGGTGAGAATATCAAAAAAAAAAAAGAAAAAGAAAAAGAAAAGAAAAAGCCTATCAGGAAGTAGTTTAGAATAATGAGGAAGACATGCTCTTAACCTTGTTAAATTTGTCATGGGGTGTTATAGACTGTAAATCCGAGCTGATGTAGAGAAATTAATGGATGAGTAGTCAGTTTTTCGTTGTTGAAAATAAGGGTCTGGACTTAAAACATTCATGTGTTACAGGTTTGGAGAAAATGTGCAAAAATGAAGGATAGCTCATTTTCTGCAGTTGCCTGCTTTTTTTTTTCATTGCTGCTACATAGAGGGCAAAACAAACTTCTCCCTGAGCAGTGTATTAGGAATAGTTAGCATGCAGTAATATTAATTCATGGAATATTAGCTACTCTATTTCAGTTGCTGTATGGACGCTTTTATAGTATGTATTAAGTTTAAGTAATTTGTTCCATAACCCGTCATTCTTAATGTGCAGTCTGAGAACCTGTAACCATAATAATAAGTATTTCCTTGTTAGTTTGTGCTGGCTCATTCCTGCCTATGCTGTTGAGCGTACTGTGAAGGCACAGCTACAGAGCAAACTGGATGGGGGTGTGGATCAGCTGAAAACCAACCATTTTTATCCTTGGTTATTTTTCTTCCAGATCAGTGTCCCAATCCAGTTCAGAATCTGGCACCACAGACAGGTGTCAAGATGGTGCAGGGAGTGTTTAAGCAGCAGTGGTACTGAATGTTAAAATACAGCTCACTGGAAGGGGAATTAATGCAGCCTACTGCTTTGTAATTTAGCATCTCTACTTGCTGTGGGTGAACTTTTATGGGGAGTGGGGGGGTGATATATGTGGCTCTGGGAGATTTAGTGCAAATGAAAGAAAGTGCCCTGTGCTGCTGATGTTGCTGTTCAAAGTGGGACACGTTGTCTAAAGTATTCTTTTCACAACTATGAGGAAAATTAATGATAGAATATTCTGATTTCTGCTAGCATCCTAATAATACTGACTTTTATTTCTAGTGGAAAGTGTCCCTGCCCATGGCAGGGGGCTTGGAAGTAGATGATGTTTAAGGTCCCTTACAACCCAAAGCATTCTGTGAAATACATAGCTAACCACAACAAAGACTTGAGTGTATTCTAAAGTTTCAGTCCTGCACGCACAAAATCAGAAATGTCGGTGTGATTCTAGTTGGAGCAGCTAGAGAATTTTCATCTCTGTTGCTGGAGTGTTTATTTCTGTATTTCCACTGGCAATTTATTTATTTATTTATTGTATCCAGTCTGTTAACAGATCTTTTAAGAACTCTTTTACCTCGCTTCAAGACAATGGCTCAAACACAACAAAGATGCTTTAGAGCGATACATGTGTCAAAATCACTCATGATCTGTTCCAGTCGTAGAGTTGCTGGGAGAGGTAGCCACTGCTTAAGAGACGATAAAAGAGCAGACAGAAGGCAGAAACTCCTTGAAAAAAAATGCCTAAACTCAGTGAAGTAGGTGATCATGTAATTTCTTTAGTCTGCACTAATCTAATCACAAGTGGTGTGCAAGAGCTGTTAGCCTTAGGGCTAACAGTTTGAACAGTAAGCACTTGAACAGATAGAGGAACCAAATAACAGTACAGTCAGCAGAGGCAAATTTTACTAGATTAGCGAGATTATATTGCTCTAAGAGAGGAATGTACTTCTTTGTATAAAGCTTGTATAATATAGCTCACTTAATTAGATGCAGTAAACGGGGGAGAAAAAAAATTTTCTTTGTCTTGAGAACACCCCAAGATTTTTCTATTTGTGTGTTCTGTTTTTCCTCTTTTAGCATAAGGATGCTTACCAGGCGATCTTGGATGGTGTGAAAGGAGGTGCCAAGGAAAAGAGACTTGCAGCCCAGTTTATTCCTAAATTCTTCAAGCATTTTCCTGAATTAGCTGACTCAGCTATCAATGCCCAGTTGGACCTCTGCGAGGATGAAGATGTTTCTGTAAGAATAAGGACTGCAGCCTTGTAGCAAGTTGATATGTTGATTTATATTTTGCTCTTCTTTTTTCTTTTTTTTTCTTTTTTTTTCATTAACCTGTGTCTTTCAGGACGGGAGAGGAGGGTTGGTCTTTGGAAGGCTTAAAGACACAGGAATATTAGTTGTATTCCTGTAATAGAAAAATCTATTGTGTGATGGTATGGGAAAATAAATCAGTTTCTGTTTGACTTTTCACTACCATCATTGATCAACAGAATAGCTCTGTAGAAAAAAACTTAGATACTGTTTCTTTGAGTATCTATTATGTTTTTCTTTTCAAAGCACTTCATTGTAGTGGCTTCTAATAAATCTTGCTGGGGACAAGAAACTATCATTTGCACCTGAGAACCATGGGGTTGTGATTCTGAAAGTACTGTTCTTACAGAAGTCTTGAGATGCTTCATGCTGCTTCTCTTGTTTTGAAAGAAGCTGTACCTTGAAGCATCTTTGGTCGTCACATCTTAAAAGATATAGGGAGATCATTGAAGGAGTTTTTGGCAATGCTGGGGAATAAAATGTATAATTTCTCTGCCACATGCACACCTGTACAAATATCCTTCCTGTTAGCAAATAAAACTCTATGGTAACACAGATCCCAGCAATTTATTTTGTTACTTGAAGGATTGATCGCATGAATTATTTTGTGAATGGAGGTGCTGGTTGAATTGGCTTTTCTCCAGTGCTGCTTAGATCTAAGAAAAAAATTTTTTTCTTCATAAACACCTCATAATAGTTTCATAGCAAATAGGAAGTTGTGGCTGCCTTTAAAGTCTGACAGTTGAACATCACTTTTTGAATATGATACTCATGTTAAAACAATTTGTGGTCTGTTCCTGTTTTTTTCTGTCAAACTTTGTATGGAAGTTGAATTGCCCAAGTTTTTTGTAATTACTTTTTAATTTTTGTTTCCATGGTACTGACAATTTCGACAGATCCGGCGCCAGGCAATTAAGGAATTGCCTCAGTTTGCCACCGGAGATAATCTTCCCCGGGTAGCAGACATACTGACCCAGCTTCTACAGTCAGGTAGGTGATGCTGGTAGTTTCTTGGCTGATCACCTTGTGGCATGCCTAGAAATGTATGCAGTTTTGTTCTGTAAAACATTTTTGTTGATTCATTCGTTTGTTAGAAAGCAGCTTGTCACAGTGTAATTCATGTCTTGCTTCTGTTCTTTTTCCCTTCTTTATATTTGCTGTCCAGTTACACTACTACTTTTGCTAATTATCCTAATCGAAACTCAAAATCTCTTTTTTTATATCTCAGATTTTTTTCATTCAATTCTCTGAAAGCATCTGTAGAGGGGAAAAAGAAATCTACCCTTACAGACTGCAAGAAATTGCCTTCCAGCCAAGAGCTATTGGATTTCAAATACAGGAACCTTTAAAAAAAAAAAATGCATTTTCTTTGATGCAATGCATTTTCTGTACAAAATGCTTAGTTCAGAATTTAATATACAGCATGTATTTTCTATATTTCAGTATGCTTTTGGAGTACTAAATATTAGACGTTCAAAATTGTATTAAAAATGCATGCTTGAGTCTCTACAGATCTGCTTCTCAGAAGAGACAAAGTTTTTAGGGACATGTACATTTCTCCATTTATTTCAAGGAAAATTGTTTCTTCCATTTAGAAATTCTGTAGATTAAAAACAAATTAACTGTTTTACTTTAATCTAGTAAAGATGAGTTTGTTTATTCAGCTGCTCCTTAAAATGACCAAATAAATCGAGTTAAAACTTTGCTTCAAGTTTTCAATCTGATCAAATTTGTAATGTTATAGCTTTGGGGGCAAGAGGGGGAGGATGAAATGGCAACTAGCTTTTCTAATAAAGCTATAATCATGGCTTTCTATCTCCTCAGTCGAATAGTAGTTAAAGCACAAGTTATGTCGTTAATAATGCTGAGCATAGAATCTTTCTTGTATGGTATCAGAAATCTTTGTTTTTCTACATTTATGTTTGCCTTTCAAGAATATGCGTCTGAGTGTTTTTTTTTTTCTCCAGATGATTCTGCAGAATTCAATTTGGTCAACAATGCTTTGCTCAGTATATTTAAAATGGATGCTAAAGGTAAAGACACGTTTTTCTTTAAATGTCTTTTATTAATACTTCCCAGTTCCTTGTGGGATGAGAGCAGGACCCAAATTTGTATCTTCTTAGTACAATGCAAAAGTTAGAGACGCGCTCGGTAATTTGTTTTGTAAATGATACTGAAATTCTCAATAGTTGTGGATCTGAATTATGCAGACCAATAAAAGAATGCAGTTTCTTATGTCAGACTACATGAAAATAATTTTAAAATGTTTCGTGGAGTCTTAACAGTAGGAAATTGCTTTCTTCTGTGTGGAAGGCTCAGCTCCTTACTTTTAAAATAATTGGTGTTACCTGATCTATTCTCCATTCAGGGACTTTGGGAGGCTTATTCAGTCAAATTCTTCAGGGGGAGGATATTGTGAGAGAGAGAGCTATCAAGTTCCTCTCTACAAAACTGAAAACCCTGCCCGAGGAGGTGTTGACAAAGGAGGTCGAAGAGTTCATATTAACTGAATCAAAGAAGGTGAGCATCTTATTTCACTACAAACTTAAGTATTGTAAACCATCCTTTATCACTGGCAACGTTTTGGAGGTCTGTTTGTTTAAAATGACACATAGGGTTGAACATTGTACAAATTACAATTGTCTAGTTAGCTTATTCTGCTACAATTCAAACTTTGCAACATTTTTTGTGGGAATGATAGAATAATGCTAGGCTTTTCTTGTTTTGTAAAATCTACTTTATTAGAATCATAGAATCATTTACACTGGAAAGGGAGTTTGGGAGATCAGTCACCTCAATGAATCCCGCTGAGCTGCATTCAGATCAGATTTCTCAGTCCAATTGGGTTTTGAAAACCTCTCATGATGGAGATTTCCCAGCCTGCCTGGGCAACCAGTTCCAATGTTTAATTGTCCTCAAAGTGAATTTTTTTTCTTTATCCAGTTGGAACCTCCCAGTTCAGTTTTGTACCATTGTCTCTTTCTCTCCCCATGTACCTCAGTAAAGAGCCTGGCTTTTGTAGTCTTGGTCACATGCTCTTAAGATTGGAATATTGCTGTCAGGTACCCCATCTTCCCATCACAACTTTCTTCCTTTACGCCGAAAAAAAACAGTTTCCTTAAGTTCTCCTTATAGGTCATGTGCTCCAGACACTGATCATCTTGGTGGCTGAAATTCTGAAGCTTACCAACAAATACCTCATGGCGGAGGACCCACAACTAGGTTTAGGTGCAGTATTCCAGATTTGGTCTAGTGAGTGCCTAGTGAAGGAGAATCCCCTCACTTCCCTCAACCCACTGGCAATGGTTTTGTCACAGCCCAGGACCCTGTTCATCACCCAAGGAATGCTGCTGACTCATGTAACCTCCTGTCCCCGGGATGCTCAGGGCCTTTGCAGCAGAGTGGTTCCCCAGACAGCCAGTCCCCAGCATGTGTGGATGCACAGAAGTTAGTTCATCCTAGGTGCAGGACTTGGCATTTGTCCTTGTTGAATTTCATGAGATTCCAATGCATTTCCTAAGCTGAAAAAATACAAAAAGTATTAAGACAATCAATCAAGTAGATAGTCATTTGAGATTTGTTCTGCCTGAAACATGCAATTTTGTTACAAAGAAATTTTGTCCTAAGGTTAGTGTTCAAGAAAAATGTTACCTCTGCACAACTTGTTGGTAGTTACTTTAATTTGGAGGTGCATACAATTGTACTGCCTGTTTTCATGGGTTCCTTTAACCTTTTATTTTTAAGTAACTAGGAGATAATTTAAATGTTAGATAATTGCATACTTTACGTTTTCAAATCAAGTAGGTTTGACTTGAAGGTTTGCATATTACAACAATGGAAATATATTTTCTGATGTTTTATTAAGGTGTTGGAAGATGTGACAGGCGAGGAATTTGTTCTGTTCATGAAAATATTGTCTGGATTAAAAAGCTTGCAGACAGTAAGTGGGAGGCAGCAACTAGTGGAACTGGTAGCTGAACAAGCTGACCTGGAACAAACATTCAATCCATCTGATCCGGACTGCGTGGACAGACTTCTACAGTGTACTCGGCAGGCAGTGCCACTCTTCTCGGTATGTATTTATTTGCTTTGCATGAGGATTATTGTGGAAAGTTGATAGCTGTCGCTCCTCTTCAGTGTTCTGAATGATTACGTTAGAATGACAGCATACCAGTACTTCTCCACTGTTAGCTTTTAACGTATTAGAATGTTGGAAAGCACCCTTTAAGCCTGTGAATACAAAGAGCTTTTGTGTATTCTCTGCTCTTCAACATTTTCTTTCAAATTTAATACATTATAGTTAATTATGACAAGATTCTCACACTAGGTTTGTATATGTATGTGTTTGATTAATACAAGTCCAGTGACAGGCAATTGCAGCATGTAAAGGCCTGTTTTCAGGTTATAGGTAATCTTTTCAGCCCCTGAGCTTAAGCTACCTGGAAGGGTCTTTGCATTTCAGAGTTAAAGAGAAGTTTAATAAAGCCTTAAGATATAGCTGTGTGGTAGGCATTTAGAAGGTTGGCAGAGTGGTGGGAAGAAAAACATTTAGCTCATTCAAACTCAGAGTAGCCTGAATAAAGTGTGGTGGTTATTTTGCAGAAGAATGTTCATTCCACAAAATTTGTTACTTACTTCTGTGAGCATGTGCTTCCGAACCTCAGTTCTTTGACTACTCCAGTGGAGGGTGTTGATATCCAATTAGAGGTAAGCCAAGGTTATACTGTCTTTTTAATCCTAAGAAGTATGCATCTGTAGTGGAGGAGAACTAGCTACGCTAGAAAAAAATGTTTGCTGTATTGAGGCATGACTGAGCATTGCCTTTTAAAGCATGTGTCATTTGTCCCAGGCTTTTGAGACAAAGCTAGAATAAGTAGAACAGTATAATCATCTTTATATTACCGTCAATTTTTTTTAAGCATGTAGCATTTACTGAAATGATTGTTGCATGGGTTGTGCTAATTTAGTCTCCTAAGGGAGTGGCTTGATTTCTGTAATTTTGCTTACATTAATCAATGCTGCAGCTACAGTTAGATCTTTGTGGATCTCACTGTGAAGGTGAGCTGTGCTGCAGGCATGAGAGACCAAGGTTTTTGTTTACTTGTTGATTAATGGTGCTTGTTGGGATTAGACAGCTGTACCCAGGGTCCATGACCGGGGACATGAAGAACAGACTGGGAAAGTTCCTCATTGTGTTCTTTCCTGAGGCCTGGGGTTTTTTAGCTGTAATAGCTGACCTCTCCTATGCCAACCATAATGATATAATAATCTGGTTTAGTTTGGAAGTTAAGCCTTCATGTTTCTCTTTTAACACATTAAAAAACAGCTATCCTTATGTGTAGGTTTTGAAGCTTCTTGCTGAAATGAGTTCGTTTTGTGGAGATATGGAAAAGCTGGAATCAAATTTGAAGAAGTTGTTTGATAAGTTACTGGTAAGACTAATTCAGTTTTTACTCAGATAAAACACTAAAATAAACATCTTTCATCAAAACAAGTTATTTTTATCCATTAGTCTATGTATCCTTTTTTGAAAGTGTCTCTATCACAGATAGTGTTGTCCACAATACAAGGACAAACATCATTTGCAATTCAAAGCCCTTCTTGATATAGAGAAAAGTATGCTGATAGCTGCATAATGTTTTTAATTCAGTATTCTCGTGGTTTTGTTCTTTTTTAAATTTTATACTGAAGAGAGACTCATGTTGAATCTCATCAAACGCTGTATCTGCGCTGTTCATCTTAAGCAAATTCAGCTCTGTTTCAGAAGCACTGGTGCAGTCCGTTGTTGCTTCCTGTGGTAGCAGTGCTAACAATATTTTCTCTGAGTCAGAGGTGTGAAGTGGTAAGTGTAGGCAAATCATCTGCACCAGGATTTTGTGCAGCAGCTCAAACCATTAGTACAAGGATGGGGAATACTTGCACTGTCAGCAGAAATAAAGCCTCCAGTTCAAACACTGCAAGAGAACTGCCAGTCCGTATAAACATGCCTCATATATTTGTTTCTCCTTTCTGTTCATTAGGAGTATATGCCACTTCCTCCAGAGGAAGCAGAGAATGGGGAAAATGCAGGCAATGAAGAGCCTAAGTTGCAATTCAGTTATGTGGAGTGTCTCTTGTATAGCTTCCATCAATTGGGTCGTAAACTTCCAGACTTCCTCACAGCCAAGCTGAATGCAGAGAAATTGAAAGACTTTAAAATCAGGTAATTATTTAGGGGTGAGTGTTGGAGTTCTGTTAGAAAGTGTGAATTATTATTGTCTGCATGCTAGAGCAGCACAAATCAGGTTGGTAGAAGACTGACTTTGAGCATTTTTCTTCAAGGGAAAAAATAAAGATTTCAACTTCGTTTTGCTTATGCTTTTATAGGAATATGTAAAATTAACTACTTGCTTTTAAACTTTTTAGGCTACAGTATTTTGCTCGAGGGTTGCAGGTGTATATTCGACAGCTTCGTCTAGCACTCCAGGGAAAAACAGGAGAAGCCTTGAAAACAGAGGAGGTAAGTATTGTGTAAGAATTCTGATTTTCTAATTGAACCTACAGAAGTAACCATTGGTGCACATTAATGGGATAACATCTGTTGTAAGCATGCAGATAGATTAGGGGAACAATACTGTAATACCATTGCCATTTTCACTTTAAATATATTTAAGTTGTCTGTATTTTAGATGATGTGAGCTTATAGTTCATTATTAAAATTCAATTACCATCAGTACCAAACTCTGGAACTTTGTGTTTCTGGGTGCTGTCAGATCTGAAATAAGAGATAACACTACAGGTTATCATTTAAAGAAGCTGAAAATGTTACTAGGCTTTGGGGTCTGTAATTAAAAACTTGAGACCTCATCCCCTTCAGCTTGGGGTGAGTTCTGCAGATTGGTCAGGTTCAAGATCATCAAGAAGGCTATGAATAACACTGAAGCTCTGTTAAGGCTGCGGTTGAGATAATGACTCAATACCTGGTTGGATTATTGTTTATCCTGTGCAGTCAGTGCTTTCCTGAGCATTATTCCTGCATTATTTTAAAGTGGTTCCTAATGATGTAACTGCAGTCTGACAACAGAAGAATGCACTTGTTATTCCTGATTTCATGTGACAGTCTTTTAAATTTCTAAGCAGGAAAGTTGCAGTATTAGTTGTAGATCTCTCAACCAGTGTTGAGCTGGAAGTAAAAAAGTTAGTGTTAGTGCCTGTCTGTACATAATGACACGTGTTGCTAGACTGTGCCTTCTGTGTTGAAACTACGGAGCAGTGAGTTTGCCTACAGAAAAATTTGTTTTGGCTGCTAATATTAAATTGTGTTTAAATTGCACTCGTTTGGTTACCCGTTGTTTTATAGACCTGAGTGGATGTCAAATCGGCGTGTGCTGTGGCCACATCGCTATTGATGTCATTGATGATGTGCCACTTCTGGAGGAGGGAATGAGGAAAACTTAATGTGCATCTGCATCATACATGATGCTGGGTTCTGCAAGCTAAAAAGATCTTTTAGTTTCTGGTAATTTTGTTAAGCCACTCTGCACAACCACATGTATTTCACTTAGCTGCGCAATGCGTTTTGAAGGAGGAACTTTAGTATATTGGGAAAAAATGAGAGTGGGAAGTATACTGGAACATTACAAGCAACTAGCTAATGTAGAACTGCTGGAAGCCTAAAAAAAATTGTAGTGTAATCTTGGAAGTGTGCACACTTTTCACTATTGTTACAGTAGTTCACTGAATAGCAGTCAGCTTAATGTTATAACTTCATCAAATGCAGTTGGTATAATTTGAAGCTACTAAAATAGCAGGTATTCAGTACTGGTGTTTTGTTCTTATTTTGTGTTTTTTTGTTGTTTTCTTTTTACAGAACAAGATCAAAGTGGTTGCCTTGAAAATAACCAATAACATTAATGTTTTAATCAAGGTAAGTCTTAACATTATGAAGGAGTAAATTCACGCCGTAGGGTAACCTATGGAGAAAAAGGAATAGATTTGAATCAAGTTGTATTGTATTATTAAGTTAGTCTTTGCTAGTCAGCTCAGGGTGCTGTCTGCTTCACTGTTTCTGAAGAGACATGGATCTGCTGTTTATGCAAGCTTCTGAGCTTTTGCTGCTGTTGGGAGAGGGTGTCAAGGCCCTTTTTAGCAGCAGCAGTTGTGATCAGGAGCAGAAAACCTTGCTTTAGGGGTCTCTGGATTCTGGCTGAGTCGTCTTTCCTTCTTATTTCCCTTTTCCACTATGATAGGGAGAGGTAAGCAATAGTTTGAAGAGGCGCAAGTAGATGAAGGAGGAGGCAAAGCAAGCTACTTTTTTCTCCAAAGAGTCTAGGAGAGATGGGCTGCAGAAAGCCACTGCTGTCCACAGCCCTTGAAACCTTTCTGATTTCTTCTAACCACCTTTTGCGAACTCCACTGATTTCCCTAGCTGGCCTCTCTTCCTTCACTTCCCATCTCCCACCTTCAATACATGACCATAAACTAAATTTTGCCCATGCTATTGAGAAGCCTGTTTTTTTGTTTTTTTTTTTTTAACCATAAATTTTGGGATATCAGATGTCTCTGCCGCTGTAGTTCATTAAGAGATGTTTTATGTGCACAGGTAGAGAGAGAAAGTGTATAATTGCAGTATAAGACACTATTCTGGTAACATAAATTTCACATGAATTTCCTACTAAAGTGTATGGAACTAAGGCAGCTAGGTAAGGCAGTTAGCTACTGCCACCTTCTCACTCTGCCACGGGACTTAAAAGGTTTGGGTTTTAAAATTGTTGGAACGTAAGTGCTATTCTGGAGCCTCTGTAGATACCTAAAATTTTGAAGTGCAGTTGACATGGATTTAAATGTAGAATGAACTGTCCAATTTTGTCTCCACAGGATCTCTTCCACATTCCTCCTTCTTACAAAAGTACAGTCACACTGTCCTGGAAACCAGTACAGAAGGCAGATGCAAGGTAAGAGGTTTTTCATAAATAATAATAAAAAGGTGTGTTGTTAACTTTTGCTGTTCACAAGATAAAGATCCCAAGTTGTGTATATGTAGTGTACAGAGTACAAGAGCTGAAAGTTTCACAACCAAAAATAACACCCATCCTGAAAGTAATTAAGGCTGTGCTATGATAATCTTAGTCTGGCTTTAGGGATGCAATAGACTGAATCAACTAGAGACTAGCTTACTTTCTCTTCTGAAGTTTTATTCAGGGCATGTTCATTAGCTGCTGCTAGTTTACAGCTGTTGATCTTTGAGGCTGAACAACTATTCCTGTACTTGTCACCACAGGGGTGAAATGATCTGTTTTTGTTTTCTTCCATCAGTCAAAAAAGAACGAGTGAAGACACAAGCTCAAGTTCACCTCCAAAGAAAGCTTCGGCAGGACCAAAAAGGGATGCCAGGCAAATATATAATCCTCCCAGTGGAAAATACAGTAGTAACCTGGGTAGTTTTTCCTATGGTAAGTTAAGCAGCTTGGAAAAACTTTTTCCAGTTACAGTTGTGCCTTTTGGGGTGAAAAAAATTAATTAAGCTATCTGGCTGTCACATTCCTGGAAGGTGACATTGTACTGTCACCAATTTTAGTGTGTAATGGTGTCTTTCTAGCTGCTCATCTGTTAGTGTTTGAGTGTTACCAGCCTATAAGGTGCCATGCCACTTGCCAAGTTCGTTTTAGTACTGTTTTAATCCATAGTAAGCAAAGTATTGTGTTCTCAGTTACGAGATGAAGCACTCAGCCTGAATTTCCCATCAGACAGAACAGTTTCTGCAAGTGGCCACCACCTGTCATATTGACTTGACCTGTGTTTGATTCCTGTTACAGTTACTGCTGATGTTGCAGATTTTTTCCAAAACTTCTAGGAATTGTCAGATTTACTGTGCATGCTCCCAGTCAGAATGATTCTGGCCCTCTGCAGGCCATATTTCTGGGCAAAATGAGAGAGCAGTTGCAGACTGGATGAATAGGCCCAACAGTGGCATCAGCCTGTTCTTGCTATCTTCCCTGGCGGTCCATTGGGCCTACCTCTGTCAAGTAAATGGCCTGCCATGACAATTTATCATCCATGCACATAGGTAGAAAAACGTGTCTAAAGCATTGTCTTATATCTAAAAGAAAAGGGGGAAATCTGTGAATTTCTTATTGCAGACTTCAGGTTTTGCAGCTGTGTCTTTTAAGATGAGCTTGTAATTCTGCAGTTCTAAAAATTAGAAACATTTCAACTAAAAATGTCTTAGTTTGCTACTAGTTTTTGTTAGTGAGATGCCTAGGCCTCTGATCAACTTTTTGTTTCCGTACTTTATAAAATATGCCCATGGTTCTCTTTGCAGATTAATATGACTTGTATTTTGTATATGAAGAGAAAGCCTGGATGGGGAATGAGAGAGTTTGATACACTTTCAAACAAATCCAAAGAAACTTTAACAAAATATTTTGGTTTTTTCCACTGTGATTAAATTTGTTCTTAACAAAGGGAAATGAAAAATTTTCTACAGTATAGAAATAGTTCATGTAGTATCCAGCTATGCCTAAGATTTGTATATTGTATATAGTAAGATACCAGCCCAGCAAAGAAACTTAAGTATGCTGATGATAACTTAAGGATAGAAAAAGACAGACTGCCAAAGTTGTGGTTTTCCATCATTTTTATAAAATCACTAGGAGTGAGTCAGACAAACATGTCGAGATCAACGTTGTGTTATTGGACAGAAGGATAAGCTAGATAGCCTGTTCTGTGAAAATGGATTAGCCCAAATGCGGTTCTAAAATAAGGAGACAGTCCGGTATCATAGTATGTAGAAAAACTGCATTTAGCTTAGAGAGGCTAGCTCTCCTGACATCCTTTTACATTTGGTAGGGTCTGTTATCCATCAGAGTGCAACTCAGAGATCTTATGATGAGCAAGATTAGCCTCCGAGACTTAAGTCAGCCTTCATACCTCCAGTTATTGCTATTTAATTTTAATCAGCACGCAGCATAAAACCTGTATGAAAAGTTTTTATTTCTATTTCAGAGCAAAGAGGTGGTTTCCGGGGTGGACGAGGAAGAGGCTGGGGAGGACGTGGCAATCGTAGTCGAGGAAGAATCTACTGAGTAGACTATTGTATCTTCCACGGCCCCAGTGGGCTAAAGTAAAAGTACTACTCAGCAAAAGATTGCTTGGAGTATTGTTTCCTTCAAGGACTGCCTTCCACTAAGACTGACTTAAATGTTCTTTATACCTTTGTATGTATGATCTACTTTTCTAACGGACTACAACTTGTCCATAGTGAAACTACAACTGTATTTTTGGATGCTTACAGTCAGCAGTTTTGGGTTCTTATTTTTGAAGTGTCTTCAGGATTTATTCAAAATTGGAAAAGAGCATAGATGTTTTATCAAAAGCTACATCTTGATTGTTTGTATATTAACCTAAAAATCAGCTACTGCATAACTGAAACTATGTAATTGAGTTTATGTATTAAGTAATGAACAGGAGAGGCATGACCACAGAGATACGTGTCAGATAAGCATAGCAGCTGAAGTAATCCTTTCCTCATCTGTAACCATATTTTGCAATATGTGGAGAAGAGTACCATTGTTAAATTTGATTTTATTTACTTTTTATAATGGACTTGACTGAGAGACATGCTGGTTTTCTGAAGTTTGCAACATGATTGGAAATTTATTTTGCTTATAGCATGAAGCAGTCCTTTTACTTAGAGATGTGAAGAATGTGGTGGTTTTTTTTTTTGTTTTGCACATCTTACTCTTCTCCGTGCATTGTAATGCAAAAGTGATGTTTTGCAAAGGAATTTTTAATGTTTAATATGAATATGTGCATATACTTATGCCATGAAATTACAGTAAATGAACAGGACAAACAAAATAATAAATGAGTAGAATTATTCCAGTAATGGAGAAAGACTGATGCAGTGATTAAGCTTCATAGGCTGGAGCTGGACCGTAGCAGTACCTGGCTCTTTTCTGTGTTTTGCAGATTTCTGGGTTAGTTGGCACTCAAGGGTTGTTTTTTCTGTTTTGTTTTGTCTTTTTACCAATACAGTTGCATTTAAAAATATATAAATAAAATTTTATTTTGGGTAACATTGAAAAATTCCAGCTATGTAGTTAAATTCAGGTGGAAAAATTAACAATTCCATGCTATTTTTTCTCATAGCAACTTGGGATTCTTATTTACTGGTGCACACCCAGAAAATACAATGTAAGAGCACAATGCTTTTTTTTTATTCTCACCACTTAAGATTTTTACTTCTCAGGTCACTCAACATTGTAAAAAGGTTAGCTGGTAGTAAAAAGAAGTTGGGGCAGAGGAAGAGAATTTTTAAAAAGTGTTCCAGGGCGTGTTGATGTAAAATAGCTTAGGCTTTAGAAGGATGAAGATTCTTCTTATCCTCCGTTTTTTTTCTTGCAGCCATTTGATATCCACACACAAATGCCTGAAAGTGATGTTTTGCCACCTAGTTCCATTTGTATTTGCTTGTGAATCTGACTCAGGTGTCTTCATTAACACTGATATTTATCACTGCAATCAAAAGTGCAGAATACCAAAACTATGTCAAAGTTAGAGAAGTTGTTGACTAAATTTAAAGTCTATTTTTTGCTCAACTCTGGAGCAGTACGCAGCAAACTTTGGACATTCCAGGACATGTGAGCTTAGTTTGTGTTTCTGATTACATGCCAGCTGCTGAACTCAGACTGTCACTAAAACCAACAAACTTGGCAAAGAGTTTTCAAGTACAAATTTGTGAGATCAAAGTGTCACTCTGAAAACAGGCAATAGATAGGTAATAAGCTTCCATTGAACAAGAAGAAGAAAAAAGACATTTTGCACTTGTGGCTATAATTTCTGTTTTGAGGAGATTTTAAAAATGTAATCTCAAAGCCTAAATGTAGCTTGTATTTAGACTAATAACCAGGTACTAGCAGCTTGTTTTCTCACTGAGTTTTGCGTGAGTTTTCTTTATGAGATTCCTGTTTTTCAGAGGTGATAATGCAAAGTTCTTGTAGCCTCAGAAGTAGTTAGATTTTTTTTTTTCCCCATTTTCATATTTAATTTTAATGCAGTGAGTTCTTGTGGAGACACCTGTTTACCATCTTATTGAATTGTAAATGTTCCCTTACGCTTTTGGAATAAATTCATTTTGTAATTTTGTTTGGCTCATTGTTTCACAGTTACTCTACAATATTTTGTGGTGGCTTAGTAAAAGGGTACTGTGGTACCTTTTGTTTAGTGACTTACTCCTTAGATTGCTATCGATGTATTGAGCTGTTTGCCACTAAGAAATACTTATCGAGACTGTGTTGGCTGTTTCAATTTCTGAGTAATTCAACTTGAATGCAAAATTTTGGACAGTAATTTAAATATTTAGCACAAGTTGCATGTCTAATAGATCCATTATATTTTATTTGGGAATGTATCATGTTAAAAGGAGACATTGTTTTATTCAATCTCCTAGATGTTGACAGTGAAATAAAATTCATTAGTATCTTATGATAGAGCAATAGTGGCTTGGAGTAACAACCTGTTTTATTCGGTGACATGTGCAACATGCCTGATGTGAAAACTTTGGCAAAAGTAAGTTAATTATCACATTTGTGGGAATATATTCTCTATCCTTAAAGAAACACAATCCCTTGCATTAGTTAACCACTATGACAGCATTTGTAAAGTTTTTTTCTTAATTGTATTTGCTGGGTTTGTGTTATAGGCAAGTTTTACTGTTTAGCAGGCTACAGGAACTCTGGTATCTTTAAGAAGCAGAACTACTGGCAACTCCATTGCAAACTTGGCAGAAAAGTAGAACAGACAAAAGTCTGAATTTGGAAGATCCTAGTTGGGCCTGGGAAAACACGTGGCCACTGCTGAATGGGTATTTCTTATGGTAGTTGTGGATCCTGTTAACTGGAATAGAAAAGAAAAAGCTTAGGTTTTTTGTTTGTTTTTATTTTTATGTAATTCAAAAGCATTGGAAGGAGACGTGGACAAATTGTTTTTCAGAGCTGGCTTCGACAAGCTGTTCCTGAGCTGGCAGTAGCTGGAGAGCGGCAGGGTACCACTCGATTTGGGCAGAAGGCCGTTCCTTCCAGCTGGGGTGGCAAACTTTCCAGCGTGCGCCAGGTGAAAGCTATTTTTCAAACGAAAGCGTTCAGCACGGCGGCCACGGAAACGGGCGTCGAGGAGGCCGAAGCCGAGGCTCGGGGGGGCCGCT
>VXAA01005072.1:1100273-1165820 GCA_013399115.1 Anseranas semipalmata
GAGCCCGGCGTCTCCCGAGGCGCGATGGCGCACCAAGCGTTGCCTGAGGTCGGTGGAGCCCCGGGGCGAGGAATTAGGGCTGGGTAGTCGGTAGGTCTGAGCGGATAGGAAGCCCTCGAATGGATTATAACTGAAAATGCGTTTCAGCAGCGACAGTGCCTGCTTACCTCTAGGCTCCTCCAGAGTCTTCAAATCTGTAGCCGTGCTGCTGAGTGGGCACCGCGCCTGGGTTCTGCCTCAGTCACAGGAACAGAAGGGCCTGGACCCTCGTGCGTAACGAGCACCGCGACCTGCTGGTGAAGTTAGAGATCCTCCCGGTGCCTCCCGGCAGTTGCTGCGCTGTCCTTCACCTCACAGCTGGCTTCTGCCCCCGGAGACCCCCGCTGGTTTTGGAAGCGGGCTTCTCAGCTGTGATTGGTATGGTCTGGCTTATGAGTGAGTGTGCGATTTTTCACATCCCCACCCTAGCTGCTTTTTGCTTCTGGAAGTAAGAAGGAGAAACGGTGTTATGTCAGCGTGGTGCAGAACTACATGCTTGCCTCATTCAGCAGTATTTTTGTGGGTGTAGTCAAAAGTGTCTTATTTTGGTACTGGGCTGTACCTCACGCACACTAAGTGGCTGAAGAGTTAATATGTATTTCACATTTGGGTTCTGTCCTACAGGCTTTGATTCCTCTTTGTTGCAAGGGGACCAGTACCAGAAATCTGTTCACATGTCAGATTTGCTTTAGTCATAAACATAACCACTGTATCTGTTTTCAGCTGGAGTGGAAGAAGCAGTCCCTACAGAAAGCTGTGTGGCCTTCCCCCCCCATAATTTTTATCAAAAACGGAACAGTGTGGAGAGATGAGTGTCTGTTAACATCACTTTCCTCTTGAAAGATTTTTGGTGGGGTCTCTCATCAGAAAGCATTTATGGTCCTGAGACAGGTGCAACTGTCTTGCTGCGAAGGAAACTCCTGCTGTCTTTATCAACCTTAGGCACTGTCTTATAGGTCTTAAGCTGTCTGCATGGGTCTAAGCACTCTCTCACCCTAGATAATCACAAATTAATGAATGACAACATTTCCAGTGTTATTTCTCCTCCCTTTCCCACTTTATATAGTGGGGAAGTGGTGAGAGTGTATGATAATGGTCTGGAAGCATCTGTGTGTGTATATTAATTGTATATTATCAAATTTGGGTGAAGTGTTGATTTTGATTATCGCATGAAAAGCAGCTGTGACTTGAAAAAATCTAATTAGCTGAAATGACTTGAAAAATCTAATTAGCTAAATCCAGCACTGATTTTTAAGTGGCTTTTTACGACGTCAGTTAACTGATGGTACGTGTAGAAGCTTCCACTGCACAATTGCTACGCAGCTAGCTGTTCAGTCACAGGTAGCTACGCCTTCTGAGGAGAGCCCCTGCCCGTGCCACCGTTCGTCACAGCCCTGGCCTGCCCCGGGCCCCCCTGCAGCTCGCTTGGGTGCATGGAATATTTGCATGTTCCTTGTGTGAACTACTCAAATGCTATAGCTGATGTGGTAAAATAATGTCTGTAGAACAAGTTAACTTTTTTTTTTTTTTTTATGTGCGCAGTCTAAATGAATCCACATGGTACCAGCAAGGAAACTCAAGTTATAAATGCAGTAGTACTTGGAATATGAGGAGCTGCATTCTTCTTTGGTAGCTGGGATGTAGCGCTTCTTCACGAAGTAGCACTGTCCAGTGAGTTTTTTGTAATAAGATGTATTTCAGCATCTGTTACTGTTTTCTCTCTGGCTCTTGAGAAAATGCAGCTTAATTTTGTGGTTATTGCCATGCCTGCAGAGCACCTCTGAATTTCACTTTTTCCACTTACTTGTATTTTGGGGAACGAGAAGCGTGGGCATTTTCTAGAGTGAACTTAAATGCTGTTTTAAATGCCAAAATATATATATATATATATATATATTTTTTCTGCTGTTGAACCAGCACGAGTTTCCCAGTGCACGAGGCTCCCAGTGCGTGAGGCTGTGCCGTCCCAGGCGCTGGCTTTGTGCTTGCCTTCGCTGAACTGCGCAATGGTTTCTGCAGCCGTCCCTCTTGCAGCAGCCCTGGCCTCTGCCCTGCCGCCCCCGCCCCGCATTTGCAGAGGACACCAAGCTTGCTGAGGTTCTTTTTTTCCACAGCGATCATGGAGACATTAAACAGTGTTGGCCCTGGTAATAATCCCTGAGAATGCTGCTAGTGACCAGCTACTGCTGGACTTTGCACTGCTGATCGCAGCCCTTCCAGCACAGCAGCCTCAAACTGGAAGTAGCTAATGCTGTCTGGTAACTAAGAGTCCTGGTATTTACTAGCATTTGTATTATTTAATTTTCAAAGTATTAGCTTTCTCAGACTTGTAGTCTGAAGCTGAAGAAAACAAGGAAACCTTGAAGAAAATATGCAGGCTGGTAGCCCTGAGTAGTCTGAAGTTGAAGAAAGGGCAGACTGGTAACCCTGAATAGTCTGAAGCAAGAGGGATAGGGGATGAAAGCTAGAAAACAAGGAGGTGGAAAACAGCCGAAAGAGCTGTTAACCAGAAAGAAAGAGCCAACCAGACTATTGTTACTATTGTAACCTTTTGCTCATTAAGGGTCGTTAACATATTAAAAATCACACCGAGCAAAATGCAAATGTATGGAAATGTGGGATTTGGTGTGCTTATTGGCCAGGCACACTGGGCACGAGCCTATGGATAACAAACTCTGAAATGCATTTAAAAAATTGGCACCTTTTTGGAGCAGGAAGGGCTTAGTCTTTCCGTGGACTGCTTAAATTTATCTGAAGGAAGCCCATGTAATTGATTAAGATGTGGGCAAGAAGCTCAAGTGATAGTAAAAGCCAGGCGTTCGCCCTGTTAAATGATTCACTAGCTGTGGATGTTCAGATAAGCACCAATGACAAGTGACTTCCCTGCAGCTTTTAGTTCGCTGCAGTGAACTCTGTTTTCCTTGTTACCAAAGTGCACTGTGGATGAGGAGCTGAAAGCAGAAGTTACAGATCCCGACCTCTATACAAAATGCAATAGCCTGAATCTGTCTGAGGGAAGGATTTTACATTAGTGCCCTAAGATCCCCACTAGCCATTTTCTCCTCGTAGTGCAGTAAGGATGTAAGCCTTTAGTCTGAGACTACATTCGAGTGAGATTGATTTGCCTGTGGCATAAGACAGCTAGCAGTACCCTGACTGAGATTTTGTCTAGAGTTCCTAGTGGTATAACAGCCTGACAGGTGGCAAAACTAAGGCAAACCGAACAGCTTTCAGTATATCAGCAAGATCTCATCTAGTAAATGGGAATGCTTGCTAAGTAGGCCCTGCTGTTCCAGTTTCTGGTGAGCATTACTGAATGATGAAGCAAGTTAATTCCCAGCACTGCGTGTGACATTTCGTTGTCTCAGTAAGCCATCACGAGAAAAGCGATCAAGCTGTATCTATTGCTCCAGTGGCTGTTTTCAGGTCAAATACATCTTTCTCTGAGTCTATTCTTTTTCTTTTTTGGGTCTGAGTCCTCCTTCAGTTGTGTGTTCCTGCAAAGTCAGGGACAGAGTAGTTGTATCTCTTTAGTGAGATTCTGTCTGTGCAGTGCACGTGTTTATAAACCTTTTCATTTCACATCTCCCAGTATAAAGTTCAGACTAATACATAACCAATTTTAGGCTGTGCTTGTCTGATAGTAGGGAAGCTGGCTACTCTGCAGAAGCGCTAGTGTACTTCAAGGGAGTAGAAAAACTTGGCTTAGAGAGGAGAGGTTAAATACAATGCAGCAAACAGTTTCAGTAGCCACTCATGGCTTTGCTGGTGGGGACTAGCTGCTGTCACGCAGCAGAGACCTGATGTATCAGAGCTGAGGCGGGGTCTTTACAGACATATTTGGGCTTGGTGGAGACGCTTGCAGCCAAGCACGTGGTGGGGGACTCCAAGAACTGCCTTTGTGTGGACTGCTCTCAACATTGAAAAAGTTAGTCCCGAGTAACGGAGCTGAAAGTAGCAAAGAAAGCTCCCAGACGGATGGCTCAGGGCAGGACTGAGGAAGCGTTGCCAGGAGCAGAGAGCCTCTGGCAAGGAATGTGAGCTGGCAGAAAGTTGTTTTGTTTTTAATGTGCTGTTATAGGTTTTGAAGTTTGTTAAGAAGTGATCTGGAGAACAGCCTGAAGGAGCAAGGCTTTTAGCCTGTCCTGTGCTGGGAAGACTAGCCCCTCGATAAAAGTGACATCTGAATTTCATGCAGAGCAGCATTGTGCTTAGTACAAGTAAAGGAGAGAAGCATTACCTAACAGTGCTTTGTTGGGTGATGGAGTTGAATGTGAGCATGCCTCAGGTTGCGGCAAGGCACGATGATTCATGGATGGCTTTAAAGTTAGTGAGCGCGTTACTGCTCTCTGACTGCACGGGTGTGCCAGCAGGTTGAGATGAAAGCAATGGTCCATACATACACTCAGGCTAGAGAAAAAGCAGCCATCCAGAGCCAAGGAAAACTGAAAATCTGGTGCAGCCAAACAAAAAACTGTTTGCTGCTTACAGAGCATCGTCTGTGATACATTAAGCAGTTGCTCAGTCTCATCTTGAAAATGACAGGTGAGTGTTTGCTTTGCTCCTTCTCTAAAGGTTAGTTTTCTTGGCCATGCGACCTTTTTCTTGACTGAGTTTCCTATTCTGCTAAGTCTGTTGTGTGCTAAACAAAAGAAATTGCTCTTTCTTACTGGCACGTGTAACATAGGATGGTTTCCCCAAAACAGTCTCCAGTACATGTGCCTCTGGATGAGCGTGTGCAAGGAGACCTGGGCTGGAGATTGGTGTGAATCTGCCCCAGTTCGAGTTGTCATCCAGCCTCAGGATGATGAGCTGAAGCATGACATTGTGGAAGCGTAGGTCGGCTTATCCTCTGGAAAAGGGAAACATGTTTTATTTTAAAACTTCTCTCTCAAACACCAAAAGAGTGTGGGATTTTGGCCTTTCTTTAGTGTGAAAATTAAAAAAACAAAACAAAAACCCTTCACTTTAATTTTTTGCCTTTTCATAAGAATTTCTGGAAAGCTTGGACCTGCACACTTCTGCGTGCTGAATGCCTGCGTTCACAGCATTGTCCCAGATCAGGTGCTCCTGACCTGGAGCTGCGTTTGCAGCGCTGCGTGCCTGCTGAGGAGCGAAGCGTGGGTCTTTATGTATCGCCGTGAAGGTCATGGCTGATCGGAACATGGTAAAAGCAGTCCTTGTGTTAGTCTGTACGTGAAGCGCAGTCAGAAACGTGAGATTTTTATTCTGGCGGGCAGCGGTGGAGGATGTGCAGCTTCAACTGCTGCCAGCTGGGCTGTGAGCAGGCTGCGGGCTGGGTGAGCCATTGGAACGTGGCCTTTAGCGCCCGCGCCCCTCTTCTTCTAGTATCCTCACACCTGGGCATCCTGGCCTCTCACCCTGCTTTGTGTCAGCTTTAAATAAGCGTAGGAGGGACTGATGAGATGGTACCAACCAACTGTTCAAAACTGGTTATTCTGTGGTGAAGGCTGTGCCTGATGCCCGACGAGTTTTGCCCATGCTGTGAGCTTCGTAGCAGAAGGAGAGCCTGGAAGTGTCCCAGGCATGTGTGTGTGTGTAGGAAGGCCCAGGGAAAGCCAGAAGAGCAAAGTCAGCAAGACTGTAAAATCCACCGGCTTTTCATCTGGCTGAACTCGCATGTAAAGCTGAATCCCTACCCATTTCTAACAAGCCAGCTGAGAAATGAGAGCCATGCTATGAAGTGCCTGCCCTAAAAATGTAGTGTAGGATAAAGTTGTTCATTAACCAGAAATATGTCATGGGTTGTGTGCGGTTCATTTTGGTTTTGTCGTTATTTGCTGAAGAAATTACTACTCAAGCTTAACATTTTTAGGTACCTTGTGAGAGCAATTATTGCTTATCCTTTTCTGTAGTTTGAATACTAGAACACTTAATGTTGTTAGGATTTGGCAGTGAGCAGGCAGCAGGAACCAGTCTGCCTTTCTGAAAACAAATTATTGTTTATTGCAGATTTATATGGGTGATCTCCATCTCTTGTTTTGATTCAGCTGAGTGTACAGCTGGTATCTATTTGGCGACTGTAGAAAATAAACCTTAGCTGGAATATACACATTGAAAATTTGTTTTATACCAGTATACATGACCACCAATACACTGCAGACAATTGGCGTTACAAATCAAATGCTGTTTTCCTTTGTGTTTAGATCTCTTGTCTACGATATTCGTAGCCACTGTGCTCTGTTGAAGTGATCTCAGTTGAGCAGACCTATTGGATAATACTGAAACTTTGTCATGTTTTATTTTTGAAGTGCTACAGGCATTTAAAATTTCTGTTTTCCCTGTAGCTCAGCTCTTTTTAACAATATCCAAATGGCTAATGCTGCTTTTTAACAAATCCTGCAGCTGTAAGCTTGCAAATAGCTGAATATTGTAAAAACTCAATTCAGCATTGTTTTTCTAGGTGAATCTTTGTGACATCCTTTGGAACAAGTATCTTCTGACACTCCCCGCTCATCATTTGGATAAGCCAAAGAGTTTATTTTCCACTTCAGTAGCTTGTCTTACGCTGAAGCCTGTGCAGAAATTTCTGCAGCTTTTTCAGAAATGCCATGGTAGTATCACATTAGTGTAGAGTATCTTGAGATAGCAAGAATATACCAAAAGGCAAGCATCAGATTTTAGATCCTTCCCTTCTACTTGAGACTGCAAGGAGTTCTGGTCTAGTGGGAATTGCCTTAATTTCATAAGTGAAGTGGCAAAAGATTCAGTATTTACAATCTATAAAACAAATACAGGGAGCCCATTTTGCTGCACACCACAGGTTAACGTGGTGTCTTTTCCAGCATCTTCCTGTCATAATCTGCCTTCTGCACATCATGGCTTTTAGGACATGCACAGGCACTAACAGCTGTTCTGATTTTGGTACTCCTGTCTGTACCGCAATTAGCAGTGGGACTTCCACATTACTTAAAAAAAAAAAAATAGTTAAAAAACTCTAACTTAAAAATAGTTGACTGAAGCATTCATTTGCCCTCAAAAAAAAAAATCATTTCCTGGTACAATATAACTGGACTGTGAGGAAAAAATATACCAGAAGGTTTGGCAAAACTTACAAGTCTAAGTATTCAGAGGCTTTGAGGCTTTGATACATGCAGGTAACACAGGAGACTCTCCAGAACTTCAGGGTTTGTCTTTTTTTGTCGCACGAATTCGGTGCGTCTTGCTGAACCAGGTTCTTGGTGTACTTTGTGACAGTGAATAAATGTGAACTGTGCTTTATAAAGAAACTTTCACCTTTGGGCAAAGTTGAACAGAGAACACATTTTAAAAGTGGTTTCCTGGCAGACTTTCTGCAGTCTAGCTGTAGTAGCCATTAGAGTTTCAAGGCAGGCTTTTCAGCGCTACTTTCTTTCCTGTTTACTATGCTTGAATCAAAGTCAGATTCTTGCATTTCAAGCAGTTCGTCTTCAATGTCACAGTTTCAGCACTTTAGAGGAGTAAATGAGCACGGTGCTCTGCCATCAGCCAAGCACTTTGAGTTAAAAATAAGTAATTGGATCAAGCGTCTGTTCTGGTGCAAGAGTCCCTTCTAACCATGAGGCTGTTGTAGATGTTCTGCAAGTTGACTTCTATTTTGTTTCCACCTGAAAGAGCATTCTGGGGAGTTCCTTACATTTGGTAACCGATGAGCTAAATCTCAATATCCGTCCATTTTTTTTCTCTTTTGACTGCCCTGGTGAGATGGTAATGCACATTGGATGCAGACTTTGAAGGGGTAAAGGATCTGTAGTATTGGCAGGCCACTGTCCCATATTGCATAAAAGTGATGCTACCATTTCCAGTGCTGTTTGAATTTATGGTAACAATCTCAGCTCTTGTCTAAAACAAGGCAGCAAGCATCAGATGTGATATGATTTTTCTCTCTTGGTGGGTGGGTGTATCTGCAGGTTTCTGTTTGACAAGGGAGAGTGTGACACAAAAGTGAAACTGAGTCTTGCACAGTAATAGGTTCAATCCTAAGATAAAAAGAAGCATCTGAGAACACTTGGGTATTGGATTGTACCTGCTGCAGTGTTGAAATAGACCATGACAGCTTCTGAAATAATATCTGCCCTCTAATAGCATTTTAATGGTTGAAGTCAGTCCTATGCTAGTTTCCAGAGCAAAGTTTTTTGTGTTGTTTTCCTTACCAGTTAATTGTTTAGAAATTGACATTAAATGCACATTCTGTACCACACACATCTTCAATAGTGCTCGGAAGAGATACAAACTTGTATTCGTTCCAGTGGTCCTGGGACAGTACCATCAGGAAGTCTGGTGAAGCTTGGTAAGACAGGCGCCATGTGTGCCCTTTATTTCACAAGAGGAGGTTTTCAGTGCAGTTATTTGCAAATACCTATGCTGTCAAGAGGGAAGCTATGGCTATAAGCTAGTAAATACATGCCACTTGTACTGTAAGATCGTATGCAATTGTGGAGTCTACACCTATGTGGATATAATGTGCTCTTTCCTCAAAATGTTCCAGTACCATTCATGTTGCTTGCTGTTTTCTGTGTAAAGAAATGTTTTCTCTAGTGGATGCCATGAAGATTTAGTTCAACTGTGCAAAGACAACAGACATAATGAAAAGAGAAATAAGGTGATGTTTTATGCAAAGCTTCTCTGGTGGAGCCAGTCTCACTCTTCTTTTTTCTTTTTAGATATTTTCTTGAAATTGGAGGCATTTCGACAGTGAGATCAGCCTGCTAGGTGACTACTAAATAGAGGAATAGTGTGTCTGTAAGGGCACAAACGTGACGTGAGACTGAGTGAAACCAGTATCTTTTAAAATCTGCCTAAAGTCTTTACAGTATCTTTCTTGCAGGGAAAAAGAGATGTAATCCAGAACAGTCCTTCAGGTACCCATTAAGTATACGTTATTTGGACTATACCTTTTCAGACTAAAGAATTCTTTGACAGATGAATGAAACTATGAGGGCTTTTGCGAATCTTCAGTTTATGTTGCCATTTCTTTGATTTTTTTTATTTTTATTTTCTTTTTTTTACAGCCTACAAAAAAATCTCTGGCCTGACTTATGTTTGGTTTCAATGTACTGTTGAATGTTTTTTGTGGTGTGACCACACTGAAAAGTGAAAAGGTGGTGGGCAAGCTCTGGCACAGGCAGCACCAGCAGCGAGGATGTAGTAAAGCCCAAGAAGCCAGGTCAGGAGCCCTGCCGGAGTCAGAGCTGTGTGCTGTTGCCCTCTTACCTTTACCACTGTTGGTTCTGCTGCCTCTGCTCTCTAGATTATGCTGACATTAAAGCTTTGTTTACTGCCTACACACTGCTAAATTCATCGTGAGGTGGAATTGATGCCCTTGGTGTCAGAGGTAGCACTGGCGATCTTTACAGCTGAGTAGGTCAGCTTTGTTTTTTTCCAGCTTTTTGCAGGTGGCACTGTAAAAATGAAATGTGTTTGGTCCAGGGAGGGGATGGTATAAAGTGGTGGATAACAAACCCCAAGTCCTGGTAGTGTTCTTGGCTGGATCTGAGAGGAGAAGGCCGCATACCTGGCGGCAGTGCCAGTGGTTAGCCAGGAGATGAAGAACTGCTCACCTGAGGCTGGTTCAGACTGGCGTGCGGATTTGGCTCAGAACTAATGGTATAATCTTTTTAAGTTATTTCTTAGCTGGATTGAATGAGCTATTTCTCAGTGGAGCTATAAGATGACAGATAGTAAGAAAAGGGAGGATTCCCCCACTTGGCAGCAGGGTGGTTTTTTGGATCAACCTAAGCAGCTCAGGAAACTGCACTTTAAATTCTGTGGCATCGGTAGATATGAGCACCATCATCCTCCAGACTGATGCCTGGTGAGGGCCAAGTTGACATTATTGTTCTCATTTGTAGGCATGATATCATAAGATCTCCTGTAGTTTTCAATTAAGAATCTATTTTCCTTTGTGTCCTATAGCATTACTCTATAGATCTGAATGCTTTTTATTTCCTCAGTTAAAATCTGATAATGCCTTCATACTGTAAGTGTGCAAACTGAAGAGAGCAAGAACTGATACATTATATTCAGTTCACTTTTATGAGCTGCCAAAAATGCTTTGAACATTTTGGTTGTGCTGAATCAAGTTTCCTTTGCAAACCTCGTATGCTTGTCCGGTGTTGCTGCTTATTTTTTTTCCCCTAATTCTTCTTCAGAAATTATTGGATCTAAATGGATTTTTATTTTTAGGACCTAATAGTGAAGTCTTTAATAATTTCTTACAGTGGATGTCTTGAAGTTTCATTAGCAGAAATTATGAAATCTAAATGTAAGGTTGGATCGACTACTAAGGTTTTGGTTTTAGAGCTTTTTGTTCAGGCTCTGTATTGGTCTTAAAGAGATAACAACTGCTAAGATTATTTAATAATAATAACTTTCTACTAGGTTGAAAGGTTTTGCTGTCATTAGAAAGTCTTCATTTGCAGGTGATAACTGAGGTCAGATCTGGAAATGAAAACCTGAAGACTAAATAAGAATATCATGTATGCTGCTGAAGCTACTAAACTTAGTATAATTTCCTGGTGGATTGACGTAACTTTATGAGTGAATTCAAAGGTGGTGTTGTGTGGTTGCTTTTGTCACTTTTGATTGCTGCTGCCAGGTAATAGTTGCTAGGAATTTGGATCCACTCAGTCTGGGCACCTGTCATTGCTTTTCTGTCAGTCCATGCATGCAGGATTGGTTACGTACCACCACAAATTCCCAAACCCTAAATTCAGAACTAACTCTCATGAGATTGTTTTATCAAAAACTATAAACAGAAGCTGTCTCTGAATGTCATTCTGCTTCTGAATGAATGATCAGCTGAAATCATTCAGCTTTCAGAATAAGTTTTTGAATGGTGATGCCTGCGTAACATTCTGCAAACCATCACTCCCCAGATGCAGTTAGTCGCTGAAAGCGGAGCTCATAGTTGGCTTTGCTCTCAGTGACTGTGTAATATCGTGCAAACAGCCTTTAGTAGTCAGAGGAACAGTGCTATTTTTGAATGCGTGATTAAGTGCTTTAAATAGTAAAATTTACCTTTGTTTTCTTTGTAAATTCGTACCTCATTCACTTGCACATACCATGATAGTTTCTCCAGCAAATGAGGTATGAACAAGTTCTACAGTCATTACATAACTCTGTTTTATGAGCAACATGGTCACAGTGAGGTGGGGCCCATAGGAGGAAACATGGAACGTGACTGTAAGTAAAACGCTGTGGACTTTAATACTTCAATTAACAACATCATTAATTTTTTTTGATACAGTATTTTCTGTTTCTCTGGATCACTGTGGGTTCTGTCACCCTTTGTTGGCAGCAGTTAAATGCATAATCTCCAAATTCACAGTGTAAAATTTAATTGTATCAGTTAATTATTACTTTCTCTTCATCTGGTGATAAAAGAATTAATTCATTAGTGAAGAAGGTGAGGTATGCCTAAGTATCTGGACTGTGCAGGTAGCCACTCTCCAAAATGCCTGCATACTAAGAGAAGCAGTTCAGCCTGGGATTTGAAAAAGACTATTTAGCCAAATTTAGCCAAAAGCATCTTTGTGGGTTGTTTATTTTTTGGTTGTTTTTGAGGTGGAGGAAATACAAGAATGGACAAATACTTGGTTTTGCTTAGGGGCTTGAGTCCTTGCTTAGTAGGGAGGTTTGCAAGGAAGATAGGCTTAACAGTCAGTGGTCCAGAAATGTAGATTTGAGCTTCTTACTTGACACAGAGCCAAGAGAACCTGGCTTAAGGCTTGATCTGTTGAGAAAATGATTAAAAATGAGTGGGCGATTTGCTGTTGTCCTGCTGGAGCTGGAACTCTCTCTTATTGCAGAGAGTTGCAGAAATATGCCCAGGTTGTTTGGAAAGTTGGAAAAAATTAAAAGTGTGACCTCAGAGGTTCTGCTGCGTGTGTGTGTGTGGTAGACTTTTCCATTAAAGGATAATGTCACCAAGTTTGGATAGACTAAATAAAGACAGCAAAGCAATCACTTCTGGCATAGAATTCTCCCATTACTTTGATAAATTAAAAAATAGAAACAGATAATGGCAGAAAGTGGTGAGCAGCCCTTGTACAGGAGGTATCAGTGCTAACACACAGGTAATGTTATGTCTTTATGCAGTAGTTGGTTCCATTTTCTGAAAGCTTGAATGGAAACTGAGCAGATCCAGGAATATCTTGCTGTAGATCATCTACCATAACAGCCTGAGGTACAATTCCACGAGATGGGGTGAACTCATCAACATTAAAAATTAATGTTAAAAATGGGAGATCTTGCTGTTCTTCTCACCCTCCTTCCTCTCATCCTGTCATCACATAGTCCTGTCCATTTCCTTGCTTCTGTTCTCATACTCGTTGGATCTTCCATGAGCTAATTTTAATTTACTAGTTCAGATAAAGCAACCAATAGGGGATGACATCCTGTTGAACTACTGAGTCTAATTAGCTCACAAGAGAGCCTGGTAGGCACCAGAGGTGACGTGAGGGACTAACTCTTATTGCAGTGGCAGAATGGGTGAAACTGACTGGGAGCCTGGGGGTGAGACCCATGGAGTGCCTTCTCAGCTGGAGGGACTTTCCTCCGGCCAGTTGGGCACCAGCACTGGCTTGGCGTGAGGACGAGGCTGGGATATTTCAGCTGTGGAATGAGGTGCCGTAGCTTACTGAAACCATTCAGGGACCAGTAAAAGTCAGCATATAAGCACTCTTGTCTGTGACTTAGCCATAATGTTGCAATTTATTGAGCTACCACTTCCTGTGCATAGCTATGGAAGCTGTGGCACAGTCTTCTGTAATAGAGTTTTCAATCTTTGTCTGCTTACCTCTTGATTTTGTTCATTTACTTCTTCATCCTGAAGGCAATAGATCTTTGAAAGACTTAATACTAGGCTAGCGTGTTAAATTGGTTGTGTGGAGGAGTTGACTCGAAGCTGAAGTACTTTATACCTATTGAGGGACTTGATGGAGGAATTTTTTGCAATTGCAGTTTAAGGTTATCTAGTATTTTAGTACTTCAGCAATAAGTACTCATAGGAATGTTTTGTGAGGATTTTACTTGCCTCTTATATTTAGAATTTGTGCACTTGAATAAACCGGAATAGGTTTGAAATTAAAGCATGGGTTGAATTGGATTCTCAAATTACAATGTTGTTGGAAATACAGATTAAAAATATGGCAATATTATGAATGCTGAGTGGACATAAAACCTCTGAAATGACAAACTGTAGTTGAATGAGCATAACTTCCTATCTTTTAAAATCACTCTAATTTAGAGAATGTCTTACCTGGACTGTTGAATTGTCTTGCAGGTGGATTCACCAATGAACTTGAGGAACCCACATGATTTGGTAATACTAATGAGACAAGAAACAACAGTTAACTACCTCAAAGAACTGGAGGTAAAGCATAACATGAAGTACTGACAAATTTCTGAAGATACAGATTTTTTTCATACGGGTTTTAGTGATAGATCTAGACAGGAAACAAAGGTTATTACTGGCATAGTTCTGCTTCAACGAAAGGATGAAGAATTCTTCAGATTTCAGGATTTCTGTGCTTCAAGTTTGCTCAACTGGTTATTGTTGTCCCCAGTTGCATCTCTTTGCCATTTGTTATCCATAAAGCCTAACACTTTTATATAAAGAAAAATCATTTATGTACTTGATTTTGTTGCTGACTACTATTTTACAGAACTAATTATAGAAATGTTGTCTTAATTTTTTATAGCTGCTATTGAGGGTACATCCTGTAGGCCATGAATTTCCCTGTACTTCTCTATGGGTTTGCCAGGCCATTCTTCTTTTCATTGCTCTGTCTAGGACACATCAGAGAGCAGGTCACCACTGTTTTATTTCAAGCCTCTTTATTACAGAATCACAGAATGGTTGAGGTTTGAAGGGATCTCTGGAGGCCATCTGGTTCAACCCCCTGCTCAAGCAGGGCCACCTCAAGCAAGTTGCTCAGCACCGTTTCCAACCAGCTTTTGAAGATCTCCAAAGACAGAGACTCTACAACCTCTCTGGGCAACCTGTGCCAGTGCTCAGTCACCCACACAGTTAAGAAATGCTTCCTGATTACTATTGAAATAAGGTCTGAAAACACCCTTCTGAAAAGGGCTTTAAAGAACTTTAAACTGATAACTTTCTTGTGAACTAAAGTTTAAATATGATAAGGGATGGGCACGCTAATAGCTCTTAGCCTTTCTTCTGGCCACACATTCACTCCTCTTCTTCTTGTGCCAGCTTTCATTTTGTCAGATTAACATAACTAGCTAACCAAGAAGTTAAATTAACACCAGAGATAACCTGAGGCAAATCAGAGATGGGTACTGGAATTAAAAAAGCGGGACTGACCCATAGGTGGTGAGGCACTGGAACAGGCTGCCCAGAGAAGCTGTGGATGCCCCATCCCTGGAGGTGTTCAAGGCCAGGTTGGATGGGGCTTTGAGCAACCTGACCTAGTGGGTGGCATCCCTGCCTATGGCAGGGGGGTTGGAACCAGATGATCTTTAAGGTCCCTTCCAACCCAAGCTATTCTGTGATTCTGTGATATGTGACTATATTCAGCCAGAGTTTCTCATTGAGGTGTACTCGTTTTTGTGGTAGTGGCATTTTAGCTGTGGATGAAAGAGTAATTATAAGCTCTTCAGGACATGGTTTGTGAGTTTGTAAATGACTAATGTACAATTTGTGGCATACAAATGACTTTCAGCAGAAATAATTTATTTTAAGATCTTGCAGAAGATGGTATTACTGTATATATCTCGGGTATTGCATAATAGTGTGTTATCAAATACATATGGCTTTAAAAATGCAAATTTTCTTCTCCTTTCACACTTACAAATCCTTCTGATATTTAATAGGTTTTCAGTTTGCAGATCTGGGTGAGAATTAAATACAACGTCATGTCCTAGGACAGATTATTCGTCCATCATCTACTCGTAGTAATGTGCTTTCTGGGGTGAAGGTTAGCCCCAAAGGCATGTCATAAGCTGATCTACAGAAATTATTCTCAGTCTCGATTCTTATTGGCCTGCTGCATTAATTATACTTTGCATGCTGAATGGAAGAGAGTTCATTTTGTTTGCAGTCTCTGATATTAATTTTGTGAGGTCTTAAAGTGCAGGAAAATGGTCCAAATATGAAATGTTGGTTTATTGTTAACTATTATTTCTTCTTTTTCTGAATGGCCAACAATGAACTTGAAATGCTATAAGCCTTCTTCTTAGGTACAGCAGGAAAAAATAAAGGCCTGTTCAAGTTGTATTATCTCTGCTGAAAGTAATCAGCTTCCATCTAAACCAAAAAATGTCCTACAGATGTTATAAAATATCAGGAAAAATTCCCAAAATTTTAAGAGAAATTTTTACATTTTCTTCAAATGGACTTTTAAGCAAAAAGCTGGATTGTTGAACTGCTAGCTACTATACAATTTGCTTTCATTGGTATACATTTTTCTGTTTCCTTTTTTCTATTCCTACAGAAACAGTTAGTTGCTCAAAAGATTCATATAGAGGAAAATGAGGACAGAGACACAGGGCTGGAACAACGGCATAATAAAGAGGACCCGGACTGCATTAAAGCAAAGGTGCCCTTGGGGGACCTAGATCTATATGATGGCACGTACATCACCTTAGAGAGCAAAGATATCCGGTAATAAGATGCTCTATATTTTAAGATCTTTACTGAATGGAAAAAAAAATCTCTTACTGCAATTAAATGAAAAATACTGTCATGTGACTGTTCTTTTAGATAACTGTTGTTTTGTTTTATGCTAACATGGAATAACATTGAAACAACATCTGTCCCTAGTTACAAAAGGGTACAGTACAGAACTACTGTCTCCCTCAAACTCAACCATGTGAGCCCTACCCTGAGACTTCTCATTTCTTTTTCCCAGGCTCCCAGTCAGTTCTCCCAGTGTACCTCTGTCATGGGTAAACTGAAGTGCATCATGCTGAAGGGAGTTGAATTTGCTTGAGTGTTTTGGTTTTTTTTTTTTTTGAGCTACTTCTTGTAGTGGGAACTGTCTTGACTTAAATTTGAATGAAATTCTGTTTATGACCAAGATGTTGAACCTCCTGGTCAAATTTTATCCCATGCCTTTAGCAAACAAAGGATGTGTGGACAGTCTGACATTCAGTTTCATTGGTAATTCATCTTCAGGGATGACTGTTTTGGTTTTGTGCTTTTATTTTTTGAACATAATTGAGTGAATAGGGGAGGTGGGAAAAGATCAATTTTATCCTCAGATACCTTCCTTTAGGCTTCTGACTACTTTTTTGTTGTTGTTTGGTTGTTGATTTTTGTTTTTTGTTTTTTTTCTTCTCAGGGGGTGGAGGGTGTTCTGTTGAGTCTTCTAGTCTGCATACATTGTCATTTGCCTGGCATATAGATCATTAATCATACTAGTGATACAGTAGGTTGATGGTGATGCATTTTGGAGGCTATCCAAATGTTGGTTTCTTCTCTAAAGCAGATAGCAATTTATTTACTTGATACTGAGGACATCTTGAGACAACTGAAATCTGGGGAGACATCAAAAGTGGTGTAATGTGCTCAAGCACAGAGTTTTTGTAACCGTCAAATCAGAATATTGTGTCTATCAACTACAATATTGTATCTTATGGACTTTAACAGTGTTTTAATCTGGAGTCCACTATGTTACATTATGTTCTCAGCCCTGAAGACTATATAGACACAAAGTCTCCAGTGCCTCCAGACCTGCAGCAGCCAGACTGTACAAAAGTTCTAGATCTTCCATACAGCATTCATGCTTTTCAGCACTTACGGGTAAGCGAGCAAATGGAAGTGTGTTATTTTATTTTTTTCCCCATCAGGAAGAGAAACAGAAAACTCCTACTGGCAGTTCTCAGTCAACGTTGAAAGGTAATATAATTTTTTCAAGACTGTTTTGGACTTCTTTAAACCACAGTTTTACCCTGCTTAAAGTACCTGCTTGTAAGATGATGCTTCTGTCAGATACACATTTGTCTTTTATTATTTGTCTTATTTTAGAGAGCATTTTTAGGATTTTGTTTTCATGACATGTTTCATCAGTAAAATGGCAGTTTCCATTGGGAATGTTTATATCTTGTGAATTGTTTCAGTTGAAAATTGGAGAGTGCTGAGCAGGGTCATTAAGCTGTACAAAGATTCAGGGTCAGAAAATTGTTTGCATGCTCGTCAATAGTTCATAACATACTTGACTGTCTCTTTGATATCTGAATGCCAAACTCTAAGCGAGAGGATAATTGTTCTTTACTAATACAAAGTTCATCTGCTTTAGAATGGTTACAGCGGAAGTGTGGTGCAAAAATTGCTTTTGTCAACAATATTATATGAACAAATTTTCTAATGTAGACCCAGCTCTCTTGATATTTATTTTATGACAAGTCTCAAAAATAGTTTTTCATTTACAAGTAAGGATTTTCTTGTGAAGAAAACAGGAATGGAAGTTTTCTAGTTCTATTCCTGGGTTTGGATGTAATTTGGAAACGAGTACCTTTCTTCTTCAGAAAAGAAGAAAGAAAAGAAAAGGGGTTAATTCCACGGTGTGTAACATGACACACGTGAGTTAAGTGCCTCAGTGGCCATTAGTGAAATTAGTGATTACCAAATGTACAAAGATACCAGAAGTTGGTACTTATCCTATAGCATTTCTCAGGCAGAGGCTGCTTTTTAGAAGAATTGGTATTAATGACTGCTCAAGTGTTTGCCTATCAATAATAATATATATTATTCAAATGTCAAAGGAAACATTATCCTGTCAAGTTGTGAAGATCTTGATACTAAAGGATGATAGGAATGTGAAATAATCAAACTATACATTTTCCTGGAAGTCATGTTCTTGTGAATATTTCTCTAGTTTTAGTTAGTGTCAGCAAATACCTATCTTCAATTTTTATTTTAGGGTGTCCAAGAAAGAGTTAATCTTTCTGCGCCTTTGTTACCTAAAGAAGATCCAATCTTCACATACTTATCACGGAGGCTGGGAAGAAGTATAGAGGAAATAGGACATCGTATTTATGACGGGCTAATGAAGGTATGAAGCTGTAAACATGTTGTATGCTCAAAAAGAGTGTTCAAAAGGTCTCATAAGATTAGCTATTCCTGGTATATGTAATCAGATCCACTTCTAGTTTTGGACATATATTTTGGTTTTACATTTCAGTTACAAAAGATAGAGTAAAAACATTTTCTGCTAGGTAAGCAGAGACAGGCGAAGCATCAGCAAAGCCAGTAAATAGATACTTACCGTCATCTGTAATGACTCATCTATTTTTGTGGTCTAGCAGGCCACATACATTGCTCTGTCAAAGTAATAAGAGCTTTTAAACAAAAATGCAGGTACTTAAAGAACAAAGAACAAACAGTAGTATTGAAATGTATGGTTTTTTTTTTAAATGTCTTCCTGCAAAATACAGGAACTCTCTTTCAATTCAAGCTATCATCTCATTTGAACTTTCACCTGTATGAAAGGCAGAAGTTCTGTTTCTTTCATACATTTATATGTTGATTCATTCGTCCTGAGTATTCACAACTATTGCCAAATACCAGCTTTCCAGAGGAAGAGGATAACTTAGAGCAGATTCAGTGCTCAGTTTTCCATCCCATAGTAATTAAAGCCCTGAATAACCTTTTAGTTCATGTGTTAGTTGATTGTACAGTTCATGCGTTTCTTTTTACTGCAGAACTCTTCTTCCTGGGTACTTTATAATATGGCTTCTTTTTACTGGCGAATAAAGAATGAACCATACCAAGTAGTAGAATGCGCTATGCGTGCCCTTCATTTTTCTTCAAGGTGAGAAATGCTGATAAAGATTTTTTTTCAGATTGCTTTTCTAGTTATCCTAATTGCTAAACAGGTTTTAGTTTTTAAGGCTGTATCCTAAGAAATAAAACCTGTTATTTGTTCTTAGTTTTTATGTGCTATAGTAGGCATATATATAATTTAGACACTTGATTCTTCTTTCAAGTTACATATTTAATATGTGACTGAAGAACGAGTGTGTCCTTGTGCATGATTCTTACAGTCTGACCTTCTTTTAATGTCTTTTTTTTTTTTTTAGGCAAAATAAAGATATTGCATTGGTAAATTTGGCAAATATTCTGCACCGAGCTCACTTCTCTGCAGATGCAGCTATTGTGGTCCACGCAGCTCTGGATTACAGTGACTTCTTTACCAGCTATTATACTTTGGGAAATATATACGCAGTAAATATCTTTATTTTTCAAGACTCATAGAAAACAAAATAATATTTAATCTTTCTGGCTTGACTTGTAATGCTTTAGTCTATGACAGTGTACCTTGTGTTCCATACGCATTACATGCTTAATATTTAAGGTTCTTCCGAATATTTTCATCCAGAAGTCTGTCTTTCACCAAAGGTTTTTATCTGAACTTGGAAATAAATTCCAAAGAAATTTTCCTACAGACTCTCTTTAACAGCTATAGCGGCTTGAGTTTCAGAAAAGACAGGCTGCTTGTTACCACAGATTAAAATTTGAGTTAATGACTTCTTTAAAAATAGAAACATTGATTAAATATTACAGAACAATGGCTAATTCTCTCTTTGTTTCCATCATTCTTTAGATGCTTGGGGAGTACAACCACTCAGTCCTATGTTATGATCACGCTCTACAGGCCAAGCCAGGGTTTGAGCAAGCTGTGAAGAGGAAGCATGCTGTCCTATGTCAGCAAAAACTTGAGCAAAAACTGGAAGCTCAGCATAGGTAACTAAAGAAGCACCCTGGTGGAAATTCATACAATCTCAATTTATTGTTCTGCTGCAGCAATTCTTTACATTTCAAATAGAATAACAGTGTTTTACTTCCTACATTTCTTTGTCTATTTGATGAAGGTATTTATAAGAATACTTGAAGCAACCCAGAACAAAGCTGAAAATGTACAGTATTATAGGAAAAAATGATATCTTAAAAAGCATTAAATCTTTTCTACTGTCAAATTTTCAAGATCACTTCAGCGAACCTTGAATGAATTGAAGGAATATCAGAAGCAACATGACCATTACCTTAGGCAACAAGATGTTTTAGACAAGTACAAGCTCATCCAGGAGGAACAAATCCTGAGGAACATCATTCATGAGACACAAATGGCAAAAGAAGCCCAATTAGGTACAACTTTTTGGAGTTCATCTTTATAATAACAATGAAGAATTGCATGCATTCAGATTAATGTCAGGACATAACTTCTTAGTATATTTTGATGGTCCTGAGTGGCTGTTCTGTTTTGCTTATTAAAACCAGTGATTATGGTATGTTCTTGCGTAGGTGGTTTTTGAGTCTTTAAAAGATGGAATTTCTGATGAGCTGATTTAAAAAAAAATGGTAGGAGGTGAAGTGTTTTGTTTTGTTTTTTGACTGGATACTCTTCTCTTCTTGAAAACCTCGCTTACATTGTAGAACAACGTGTTTTGTTATTTGCAGGGAACCATCAGATTTGTAGACTGGGCAACCAGCAGCATAGCTTGCACTGCCAGTGGGACCAGCCTGTTCGCTATCACCGTGGAGACATTTTTGAAAATGTAGAATACGTTCAGGTTTGTGTATGAATTGATACCACTGCTTTAAGCTGCAGTTTTTATTCTTTAGAGGCTTAACAAAAGAGGTACCTTTGAGGTGTGGTAATTATAGTGAGATAAGGTTTAGTCCCCTTCCAAGAGTTTAAAGTGTTTAATGCTAGTTTCTTTGGCTAGTAATACAAGCTGAGATCAACAGTGGATTATAGAAAGGTAGTTTTTATTAAATAAGGCTTTGTTTTACTTAGAAAAGAGAACTATTAGAGTTATTTAAATTTAAATTTAAATGTTATTTTTTCCAAAGTCTTATTTTGTGTGAGGTACCAGCCACTTCTAGCAAAGTCTCCTTTGCTTTTTCAGTCTGCGTAGAACAGCCAGCCATTTCTTTCTAGGAAATAAAAGAATTCCTCACTTGTGGAATTACAGCTTTCTCTCACTTAAATATACTACATTTCAGGTGTGCTAGTAGGAGCATAACATGTTTAATTTTCCAATTTATTTTCCTTCAAGCAGGACAGGAAAAAAGTATTAGGCAGTTAAAGTTAATGAAGGGGCAAAGATTTCTAAGGAGTTAGTTTTCTTTTCAAATGTACACGTGCTATATGGAACGAGAATTACTCTTTAATGGGAAGAATATGCCCATATAATATCTCAAAAATGTGTTTAAAATAATATTGTATTAATCATTTATCTGTACAGCCTTAAAGTGAATTGTAATTTCTTTTGTTTGTTATACTCTCATATGACTCAAGCTTTATAACTTTTGCACGTTCCTTCCAATTTAATCTTTTTTCCTACCAGAAGGAGCACAAAACTGTGATATGCAATTAACAAATACAGGAGTAGAGCTCATTTGTGTTAAATGTAGTGAGTGCTTTTGCAGCCCTAAAATAAGGTGTTAGCCTGGTTTCATGAGTATTTGCTAATTGTATATCTTGAACTAGACAGTGTACCAAGGAAATCTGATACAGGAATAACGAGAAGTGCTGGAAGCAGGATGTATATTAATACTGAAAACCCAGAACAAAAGCCAGCCAAACAGCCCTGATGATGTGTTAGAACTACAGATAAAGATTATTGTTTAATTTATTTTGTAATGTGGAATATGTTCTGGAGTTTCCTCTTAACTGGTTAAAAAAACAGGAATAATCTTTTTTAATTATGTTATGTATTCTTCTTGGGTGTTCTTCCTATCCAGGTTGTTAAGGTAGTTTTGCAAGCCATGAATCTTAGTAACTTTGACTTGAACTCCAGATATATGGTCTAGATACGTAGATTTAGTTTGTGGTCTGTTAGAAATGTTTGCTTGATACCATCTAGCATTTTCTGGTGATTTGCAGTTGTAATTTCATTGCTGGCTTACTTATAACATGGACATTACTTTTTCCATGGTGTGAGTGGATTAAGAAACTTGAATTTCCGTTTTTTTCTGCTACTCAAATTGCAGATCATCGGTGAGATTAACTACACGAGTAGTGGGGAAAAATGGGTAGACGTTCAGCCAATAACACAACATGTCTTTTCCTTACAAAATACTGTTTCTTCTGTTGTTTCTAGTTTGGTGAAGACTCTTCAACTTCTAGTATGACATCTCTGAATTTTGATCTTCATGCAAACCAGAGTGGCCACAGCCAGTCCTTGCAGTCTTCCCCTGTTGCTCGTTCCATCATTTCAGTGTGGAGTGTAGAATCCAATAGAGTGAGTGAACAGGATAAGTTTTGCTCTTTCAAAGAGGAGTTTTGAAAGTGTGCATCTTGTTCTTGTTTGTGTGAAATTTTGTAGCATTTCTTCATTATACTTTGCTTATCTCTATAGTTTCTGTGTACCAGTTTCCAGTCATTTAAAACTCTACTACAGCACAGAGGGGGATGGTTGTTCTTCGTTACCTTTGCAAAAATCTACTGCGAGTAAAGCAGTACAGCTGAGTAAAATTAGAAAACTGAGATGCTGTTCCAGAAAAGACGGAAAATAGTAGTTCTAAAGATCTCTACTATTTTCTTCCTCCAGATTATTCTTGTGTTCGTATTAGCTTGTTAATTGGAATATTAAAAATGTTGAGAAAATAATCAAAAAATTCCCTTTTCCCCTTAGGACAAACAGCATATTCTTTGGCCTCAGCGATCAGAGTGCATGAAATCTTTCCCCAAAGTTCCTGATCCAGAAGAACTGCCAACTTTTTTCTTGCCCCCAGAAAATAGGGGATTCAGGCAAGTGTTGATTTTAAAAAATCATAAATTTTGACACTTCATGTTTTAATGAGCATTTTCTTTCTGGAGAGGATGGATGCAACAAAGTAAGCAAGCAACAGTACAGATGTGTTCAGATCTCTTCCTCTGGTTGTCCCCGTGAATGAGTGAATTTTCCTGTACAGTTGTTTTTGCTATAACTGTAACAGACCCAATTTCATGGTGATTGTTCCTTGACTTTTTTAGTACAAGGTGAATACATGAAACATCTACAATATTACTGAAACAATGAGGATTTAAGTGCAAGTATGAATATGTTCTAGAGTATATTTTGAGAGAGAGAGAATAGATTCTCTCTATTTAATAAGCATAATTAACTGTTGTAGGTTGCAGACATCCTCTTAGCTTTAGTTATGTTAATGGCAAACTGTGAAGACCAGAAAATTAGGAGTGGAAAGCCTTGGATTATTGCTTTGGGACAGAGGTAGAAAACCAGCTTAGTTGTGGAATAGCCAGCATTTATTTTAACAGTATTTATTATTAAATAGAGTAAACAGTATTAACAGTATTTGTTATTAAATAGGGTAAAACAAATGTATCTATGTTGCAATAACTACCTTATGTGGGTCAAGGTAATTTTATAATATCCTACTCACTTAACATTACAATGGTGATAGTAGGGAAGCTTTTTTCTCCTATTCAGTATGGTTCTAGTATTGAGCATGTGTTAAAGCAGAGGTTCCCATCCACAAATGTCCTGAAGCTTCCTTTGAAAAAACAGTGTTAACTTAAATAGAATGTTCTTCTGAAATAACTTGGCTACCTCCTGATGATATTTTCAAAATAAATCTTTAGTTTAAAATAATTTTGTATTTTGTTTTTCACATATCTATTTAATACTAAACCGCATACAGTGCTTATTAGCATACTATGAGGACCTTCTGTATCTTATCTCTACTGGATTGTCCATTATTTACAGATATTATGTGCTTAAAAATTGGAAGCAAAAACCTTATCTATTAATGCCTTTCAAAGGGAGGATGGTCCTTGAACTCTTATGGTTTCCGGCTCGTGGTAGTCCACGTTATGAGACTCATCAGTTGATATATAGCTGATTCTTACATTTATGTATCAGTGCCATGCAGCATGTGCTATTGATTTGTCTTGGTTCTGCTTATTGCTAGAGTCCAGTCAATCCTAAATATCCCAAGAGAAGTTGCTGGTCATGGAGAATCCCAGGCACCGGACTGTTCTTCCATTACTGATGCTCGTAACAATGAATCTCTATTTCTACTGGTCAAGGAACTAGACAGTAATCTAGATTTGAAATTTAAGATGCCGGATGATCAAGCAAGACAAGTAAGAGATGCATTCTCATTGGTTCTCTTCTGTTTTAAATTTCTTCTCTTTTTTGCCTTAAAATTCTTATTCAGGACATCAAAGGTTCTGATATTTAAAAGATGACAATACCAAATTTCCAAAAAAGGAAGGCAAGTGCTTTCTGATAGTGCTGGAGAAAGGGAGAGTTTGTCACTGAGCGTAAGACTGTTGTCTCACCTCTCTTAAATGCTGACCAAAAGCACACAGAATAAGAAAATTAATGTACTGTTTAAAATTACTACTTTATTTTGAAACTTCTAACAGTCACTTGAAATGATTCATCTTCTTGGGATTTCCAATAACTACTATATTCTACCAAGTTGGTAACTTTAGGCTGAGATTAGTCCTTCATATTGCTTTCTGTAGATTGGCTGCTTAAATTATGTGAATAATGTGAATATGTAATGGTTAATTTAGAAAATTTCTTTTTTTTTTTTAACTAAAGGGAATACTTAGAGAAGTGAGACTTAAATGACCCATGTAGCTATATACTGTAAAATTTCACTTTTAAAAATAAAAAAAATCTCTTTGTCCAGATCTTGCATTCTCGTATCAACAATCAAACTATTACACAGGAGAATATGGGAGCATTTCTTGATCATGCCATGAAAAAGGTATGTCAAAAACTGTAGCATGAGATAAATGAAGAATTCTTATTTGAGGCTTGTTTCTATACTTATAAAGGAGTATGTCAGAGATGTTCAAGAAGTGAGGTTATTTGCTGTGCCTGTGAGTGAGATGAAACTAACTTGAAAATCCAGGCTTATAGGAGAAGCACAAAAGTAAAGAGAAGAGCCATTTCCTTTAGCCAGGTGTAGTTATTTGTTCTTGTTGTGACTGCAGGATGTTGAGCAGCAATATATTAGCTAATCCTGGCAGGCATTCATTTAAATGGAACAAAATAGCTTGGCACTACTCCATCTTTCACCCCTCCTTGCATGTCTGCATTTTGCTCTTCCTCCTCCTCGCCGCTAGCCTGCCCCCTCCCTCCCAACCCCCAAAAAGGCAACCAACCCACTGTCAATCTTCTGTCAGGATAATTAGCACTCTGGGGCAAAGCATGTACATCTGTATAACACCCTGTAGAATGCCACCTCCATCTTGCGTGGGGCCTTTAAGAGTCATCACAAGTCAAATGACAGGAAGCATTGAGATAGAGGTTGGCTCTTTTTGACATCTCAAGCTGATATTTCTCAAATTAACTCTCTTGTATGAGTTGTGTCAAGGCAGTGTATGTGTGCATTGTTTTTAGCCTAAAATCAGTGCAATTTACTATGTGCATCTGTCTTACCCAGAAGAAGAAAAATTAACAGTAGGAGTTGATTCCTGTTATTATGCTGTTCAGAACAATCCTATATATGTCTAATATCTTACTGTTGCAGTGCATAGGTATTTTGTTTTTTATTGTTGTATTCTGTTGCCTTCATGCTAAAAGTCTGACCTTCTTGATCATTTATATGCTGATGCATGAACAGTGTTATGTCATGCCTATTCTGCTAATGATAAACTTTCTAGAGCAGGAATGCCACAGCTGGTATCTTTGTACTGGGAAAGACAAAGTGCTAATAATTTGCTCAGGATTTAGTTAAAGGACATTAAGACCTGTGTATGGAGAGTAGTTCAGTGAGGAGTTCGGCATGAATAACATGCAAGTAATACTATGTATGTGCATTGCAAAATAAGGGTAATAAATAGTCTTAAAATTATAGATTATTATGTAAGATGCTCCTGACAAAAAGGTAATATATCCTATTGATACCTTTCCATGCATCTTGAACCATAGGAAAAGCCCTTCCGTGTGAGGTTGTCTTTAAAATCTTGAAGAAAGTCTTTGTATCAATTAACTTTTTCAACACGTTATTACTGTAATGTCAGCTGTATTGTTAATACAACAGTACTGTAAACATCCCTATTTGTTTTGCTTCTTTAATCCTAGCTGCATGTTTCCTATTCATATGTGGATTTGGGCTTCAGACATATAGGTTGGAACAGACGTTAATTTCAGTTGTTCCTTTTATACTTTAAGCTCTTCATATAACTGGGTAACACTGAAAATAATAAAACTAGAACATAAATGTTTCTAAAACATTTCCATCTGTTCCATCTGAAAGAGGATGTTTTACTTAGCTCTGCCCACTTGTCAGGATTTTAAAATGTTGCTATTTCTTCTCTAGGATTAGTGTTTGGTTTTTCTGGTATAGGTGAAAGAGGAGGAAGGAACATTTAAGGTGTATTTGACACTTCCTCCATTATTCCACATGCCCTCACTTGTTGCTTGCTATTTTATAATCTTTAAACAGCATCTCATGCATCATCTTGTCACCTTGTCATCTATTCATAAAACATAAATATAAGAAAAAGCGATTCTGAGACCTTAAATTGACAGAGTCTTGGTGTTGAGTATGAGACCTGGAAGCACATCTAACGAGTGGTTGAAAACTGCCTGACCTTCAGATTGGTAACATTTTTACACAGAACTGTGTTGATGTAATTTTAAGACTCTGAAGTGGCTTGCAAGTGTTCTTCCTGAAGCGAGCTAACCATTGTCAGTTGCATATTTTAAGGGATTTTGTGGTCATGTCATAAGGCGGCCATATGAGTAAAGTGTGTGAGCAACAGCTCCTACTAAATTACAGTGCAGAATGTAACTTGCATCAGTTTGTTCAATCTGCTCTACCCTGATAAAACTCAATGTGTGAGCAGAGTGAAGCGTAATGTGTATCTAGTAAGATAGTATACAACGGTGAGTTCTGTTTGTTTTTACCAGAGTGGGCTCTTCTGTCTCCCTGAGACACCTTTTTGTGGGTATTTTCATCCTATTCCCTGACTCTCCTATAGCCTGAAGATTCTCTATGGCTTGTGCTTAATGAAGCTGGATTGTACTGGCGTGCAGTTGGAAATAGCACCTTTGCTATCACCTGTTTGCAAAAAGCATTTAATTTGGCTCCACATGAGTATCAGGATATCCCTCTGGTCAATCTTGCTAACCTCTTGATTCATTATGGTCTTCATTTGGATGCCAGCAGGCTCTTGCTGCAGGCTTTGGCCATCAATGCCTCTGAGGTAAGATGTTGTTTTTTTGTGTTGGTTCAGTAGTGGGTGTCCTTTCCTTTACTCGGTTAGTTTCTAAACACGTGTTATGTATTTGTGCTTACTTACCTGAAGCATGCAGTTCAGCTTCCAGCTTGTGGTTTGGAATGGATTTGAGTTTTCATTTATGTTCTTGATCTAACTCAGTGATGCTGGTTGCTGAGAATGTAGGCATCTGGAACATATGTGCTTCTAAAATAGATGACAGACATTTGCTTCCCAAAGCCTGTGTCACCAGTGGCTCCAAGGAATCCAATCCTGATGTTATGGCAACATTGTCATCTAAAAAAGAGATCAATGCTGTTGTCATTCTATCTTGTTGGGTTTTTTTTTTTTTTTTTTTTTAAACCCTTTAAGTAGCAGATACGTCACTAAGATCTTTGGCTGTGCGGAAATCTTTCTGTGCCACTTGGTTTTTGTTTTTGCCTTTTTTTATATATAGTGTTTTATTTGTCCCTCGATTTAATGTACGTACCTGGATGTAAACCTGTGTTCTAGTTGTTTGACTTCACTTCCAACCATAGATTCAAAACAATTTTTGCATTTCTGAATAGCAACATTTTAAACATTTTGTAGATTGTCACCTATCTAATGTAGAAAGTCACCATATAAACTGTTTAAACTACTGAACTGGCCAGAACAATTGTGAAAAGGGAAGGAGGGGGAAAAAGTTAAAATGAGATGGGAACTGAAGTTAGATTGAGGTTTAGATACTCATGTTGTAGCACTTTTTCTCTGGCAAGTAATTTTGATCTTAAATTTGCAATGATTCAGTAAGAAGTTGTTTCAACTTTTTCCTGTGTTTGTACCTCTGTAGGCAGATAAACAGAGGGCTTAAACCTGCCAGGTTACCAGTCACCTAGCACTTAAAGCAAAAAGTAGAATAAGCCTTTTTAGTATAACATTCAGGAACAATTTTGCAATTGTGGGAAAGGAATCTGGCCAGTTTGGGTTGCAGGTAAGAGTACAAAAAGGAATTATACAAAGAACTACACTTAAGTGATGTGCCTTAAGAAGAACACTGGAAAGCACAGCCTTGAAGGTTAACCTAGGACCACACTGCAAGGATTAGGACTTTTCTTCAAAAGTATTGGTGAGTCCTGCCTCATTACAATAATGCCTGCTTCTATTTTTTCAGGCATTCACAGTTCTGTAATAACTATTGTTTCCAAAAAATTGGCAGGAAAATTTGTGCTTAAATGAAACTTCCTGGAATATAATGGAAAGTAAATATAAATAAAAATGAATTACAGCTACAGGGAGTTAAGTATGTGCTATATGATCAAAAGCTTTAAAAATATTTTGAATCCAGTTGTTCCACTTGCATGTTTTTCTGAATGATGTTTAATACAAGCTGAGTTTGAAAAATCTGAAGCTATTGGTCAGTCTCCAAATTTTCAGATAATGAATGTAAAATTACTTCAAAGGGAAAAAAATGACTGCTATGTTACAATATTATAGTCATTATTCTAGCATTATATTAATTGCAGCAAATTTCCTTGTGTAAGTGGAGGACTATTTTCAGTCAACAAATAAACAAAAAATAATGCTTTACTATGTTCCTTTATTTGCTGATTAAATTCTACCCAGTGAAAAAGGTGTTTATAATCTGTACTTTAAAAATATATATTATGCGGAGACTAGCCAAAAGCAGTGGACAAAAACACTAAGTTTTATAAAGAATTGAAAATAAATGTACATCCCTAAGCTAGTGTGAAATTGGTGTTTTCAGTAACCTAGTTCTGCTTGAGTAAACGCTAAACATTGACAAATCAAATACATCTGTCCTGCTAGAATGGTAATAATATTTTTACATTTTTGCTGACTTTTAATCGTTCTAAAATACTCTCAAACGTTTCAGTTTAGTTCTTTACTACTCTGTGCAGTAAGCATTGTTCATGATGTCTCATCTCTGTGTGTATTTAACAGATGTTTTTCATTGTGGAAAATTGTAATCCTGAACTCAACCTTATGTCAGAACAGCTTTGTTTAGCACTAATGCATCAAGCTGTTAGTTCTCCATTCAAGAAATAGGAAGTCCCACTATAAAAAGTTTTCCAAGTTCCTTCCAGACAAATTTGGGAGGGTGTGGATTGACAAGGGTTTTTCTTAGTGAGCTTCCATTTTAAATGGTGAAAATACTTACGCTGAGGTATATTGCTTTTCTTTTTGTAGCCTCTGACTTTTTTGAGCCTAGGAAATGCCTATCTGGCTCTGAACAACATTAGTGGAGCCCTGCAGGCCTTCAGACGTGCACTGGATTTGACTACCAAGTGTCTGGAGTGTGAAAGCAGCCTGAAGATGATCCGTTGTTTGCAGTTTTATCCTTTTCTGTACAACATCACCTCTTCTGTATGCAGTGGTAAGCAACTGCTGAAAGATGGACCACAAGTGAAGTAGTGTCCTTTTGCCTTGAGTGTTGCACCTGAAGTTCATGATTACTATGCTGTTTTTCCAAGGATCCTCCCTTTTGCTTTGTAGTGTATTCTCCCCATAAGGACTAAGGTTGAGGCACTGCTTTTAATGGAAAAGTTATGGTCCATTAAAAAGTGCTTGAGGATGACTTCTTAAATATCTAGGGGGCTACCACTGAGTGCAAATTATGTCAGTAATACCTTAACAGCATGACTGATATCTCTTATTGGTAAATGAGGAATGCTGGACTGAATATTTATGGAAGTGCACAGCTGCTACTACTAGGCTATTCAACAGCCCCTTTGTACATCTCCAAATTTTACAGTTGGATGGATTTGTTTTCTTAAAGCAGGAGAAATTGGTAAAGAGCAGCTCTAGTTTCAATTTTTATCCTTTCACTGTGATCAGTACTTTGGATGTCATTTGCTAGCGTTCAGTCTTTATGGAATAGACTATACTGTGTCAATGTTATTTTGTTCATATGGGGTTTGTGGTCACTGCTCTTAACCCCCCAAAAATCTGCAAGAATGACAACTTTGAACCCAATCTCTCCCAGTAAAATACTTTAAAATATTTGAGATGCTGTGCTTTCTTGCCCTTAGGGGCTACTTGAATAAAAAAAAACAAAATAGCTTTTGGAAACAGATTCTTTTGTTTCACTGGAACCACAAAATATTTCAAGTATCTTGTACTTGCGTATCGCTAATATGCTGCTCATGAGCATATGATTTATGAATATAAGCATATTATAAGCATAAGACTTATGAATATGTTTGGTAACCCAAATTTCTTCCAGATTGTCACTAAGGTATCTTTTCATCTAATGTTTCCTTTGTTTTTAAATGAAAACCTCACATGACAGTAATGCTTTTGATTTTTAATACTACTAGGACTTTCTCTGATTTCTTTTTTTATTATTTATTATTTTATTTATAATTTCACCTCCAGTGGAAAAACATGGAAAAAACTCCTCTGATTTGGCATCTAGAATTATGCAGTCTGAGGCCATCCATACCTCCTGGTATGAAATGGATGATGCCAGTGTAGTTGATATTCCACGATTATGTCATTAGAATAATATTATCCTTTAAGGTCTTCTGCATTTTTGCTGATTGACAGCACACCAGTTGTACAGAGAACTGAATGCTGTTTGGCTAAATGTACTGTAACAGGTGGTATTAAGCATATTATTGAGTGTATTATTATTAAGGTATTAACTATCCAGTGCGTTTCTTACTGACTTCCGTGATTTCAACTTTTACACTGCTACCTTTCATCTCTTAACACTGGACTGTCCTTCTGTTAAATATCCAAACAAGTACCATAAGCAGTAGTAGAACTTTAACTTTTCATCACAAGAGTCTCTTTTGCTATTGTGGAAGAAAAAAAAAAATCAGTGTTTGTTTACATTTTATTAAGATCTTTTAAAAAAAAATGGCTGTAACTCAAAAGGTTAAAATTCTTCCAGTCAAACCTCAAAGATAGCAACTCTATTTTGAAGTTTAGCCAAGAGTAGTTTGAAGGTACATTCACAGAACTGAGAAGCTAACAAACAATGGCCGTATTTGAACCACAAAATAATGTTTTACAGTTTTCTTTTATGTGCTTTTCTTCCTTAAATTTTGTCATAATGCCTAAAATTATACTCCTGTAGTTTGGCTGATTCTTAGCTTCTGTTTGCATTGATTCATGATCCAGGATGTTCATTTTGAGGATAACTATCATTGCGTATGCTATTTAGGAAGTTTGTGTTTCTTGAATGTGAGGAGGAACCCATATCAAAAGTGCATACAAAAAGAATTGCTAGCCTGGCCACAGATTAACAAAGTGACAATGAATATATTCGTCTGGTAGGTTGTGGTTTTTGCTTGTTTCTTAAGGAATCTATAAAGCTGGTAATTCGAAAGAGAGCTGAACATGCCTTAGCATATTGATTTGACTATTAAATGTCAGAACTGTAATATTTAAGTATTTTACTCTATATTTTTGCCTTTCCCTGGGACTCTTCCTGTCTTACTTCTCTCTTTTCCGTTTCTATCTATAATACCTTTTAGGTCATCTTTTGTCTGAGTGCAAGAAACCTGAAAGCATGAACCTGACAAATAGTGTAAATGTTCCTTGTACATTCTTCTGCAGAACGTAAAATAAACATTTTGGTTAATTCAACCTTCATGATGATTTGTGGTTTAAATCAGAAATCAGAACTAGGCAAATCTACCTTTCCATTTGCCATCTTACTTTCATAAGGTTTGGGGAAATACTTTTCTTTTGCTGTAGACTTCAACAAACTTGAAAGGAAACTTGACAGGCTATGTGAAAGTGAAGTTAAGTCTCCAAAACCAGATTTATTTCAAGAATGTGTCCCCAGAACTCACACTTCACTCTTACAAGTATCCTGAAAATTTGGAGTATTCAGTTCATCCTTCAGTCCAAAGAAAACAACTGAAAAGAGATAACTTTGAATTTCTGTCTTACATACTTAATACAAACCTTTGCTAAGATTATTATTAGTATGTGCAATTATTCAACCACTATGTAGAACCAAAAAAAATGCAAACTATATTTAGATGCTAATATTTCACGTTACCTGTTGCACTTAGAGCATTTGTTAAAATGTTCATATCATGTAGACTTAAAAGATTCACAGAGTAACATAATCTGTTCTTGTTTGGTTCCATGACAGACTGGAATTCATGTTCTGATGACAAGATGCAATCTGAACAATTCTTCCACACACCTTTCTGAATGGAGCTTTAGATACAGAGCTAATGCAGCACATATGTAAATACTAGGATCAAATGTGTGCTTGACACTCCCAGGATCACCAAATTGCTACTTCAGGAGATTTTCACAGCCTTTCAGATCATGTGTTGCTGCTTGGGGGTGTTTGATACTTAGTCCTTTTGTTGTTATGCAGTTGATGGCACATAGTTAACTATCTGTATACATCTTCTTTGAGATGTATCAGAACTACAGAATAGCCATCTTGCAGTACCTGGTATGCTGAAAAGTTCACCTAGAAATTGGAATGTCAAATGTTGCCTATGGTTTAATAACTCATTTTGATAAGCATTTGTTCAGTATTTCTGAAAACAACAGCAGTAGGGCTGCCTTTGCTTTGGGTTGTAGGCCCATGTGATAGGTGTGTCTTTGCTTTGCCTGTCAAAAGCCTGATGAGAGGTTCATGAGAACCACACTAATTAGCGAGACACACAGTTCCTTGCCCTGCTGCCATGAGACATCAGCAGAGTGCAGCAAATGGTCAGTGGGAGTCATGTGCATGGTACAGTGAAAGGAATATGGGATCGAAAATTTGAATTTAGAGTCTGGTATTAGATTATAGTGTGTCGTATATTTCATATCGGTGAGACTGGAATTTTCTCGAGCATGTTGGGACACTTGCTGTTAGTACAGGACTTTGGAAGTGTGCTACCCCAGTGCTGATTTCTTGAATGCTTGTTTGCATGTTCCTGTCTGTACTGCTGCCTTGTACTGTTTTTTCTAACTGTCTCTGTTTTAGACAGAAGGTTTGTATTTCAAACCCAAGTCACTTCATGCATATAAGAAGAGCTCATGTCCTTCGTGTTCTTTAAGATTTTGAACTTTGATCTCATCTAAAATCTATTAATAGATTGGTATTCAAAATGTGAAGCATAACATGTTTTAAGCTCTAAATATCTTTAGTCTTAGTGTCTTATTACTTGGCAGGATAGTGCTTTTACAAAAAGCTTCATGCTGCTCTCTTGGAGAAATAGGCAGTGTGAGTACATTATCAATATCTCTATACTATCAAGATTTTACTGATGCAAAGATCTTTTATGTAGTGAGTATGTATGTTTGTAAAAGCAGTGCACACTTCCTTATATTCTGATTTATTTCTGTGATGTATTCCGCAGTAGCTTAATGATCCACTTTAAGTATGGTTTTAGTGCCCTCTTGTGGTACAAATACCGTATGCCATATGAAATCAAAAGTCTTGGTTTATTTCATCTGCTTCCTCTTAAAATAAAAGAAGGGGAAAAGGTATTTGAGCTCTTAAGTATATACGTTTTCCTTTGTCCCCCAGCAGGTAAACTCTTACAAAGCTAGTAAGCTTAGACCTTTAAGCAAATTGGCCTGAAAAGGAAAGGTTGACCTAGAAGGTCAATTTCTCTGCTTGAAATTCTGATAATATGCTTATGGACAGATTAGATTACTTACATCAACATCACAATTGAAGCCTCTGACTCTTAACTTAATAGTTGCAATCACTTCAAGTTCCCTATAGCAATTTCAGCTACTCAAATACTAAGCAAAAACACTCCATACACCAAAACAAACATACATTTCCTTTACAATTGTGTGCGTTAAAACATAAAGATGCAAAATACTTGTTCTTTATGTGCTTAAACATACCTTTCACTTTCTCAGTGATCCCCAGCCAGCTATGACTGACTTCATGGTCCCAAGTAAGGGGCTGCTAAATTTTGTTTCCATTTTCTGTAGCATGAGGTCCTTTTTAAACTTTTTTATCAGAGACGTTTTAGTTTTCTTCTTCTCAAGCTGCCTTATCTTGTTATTCGAAGGAACGCTCATCACTTCAGTGTTAGTCCAGAATCTACACCAGTTGTATGGGATTCTGAACTGAACACTGCTTCATGTTTAAAGTTAAGCTTTTTCTTTCTTTGTCTTGTTTATCATGTAAAGGCAGAATTCTTGAGTGCTCCTGAAACATATTTACACTACCATTAAATGTTAATACTCTTATTTATTTGAGTATATTAATGAAAGGGGTTGGGTCTGTGACCATTCGTTTCTGTGTTGCTTTTACTCTCTCTCCACTGCCTTATGGGGAAGTTCATTGGTGCAAAAGAATAGTCCCCCACAGTGGGTTTTTTAAACGAGCATAATTCTATCAAGCACACAAACTGCATGTCGAAACTCTTGGAAACACATCACAGCAAATGTTTGTGTTGTCATTTAATAACCAGGTAGCACCGTAGAGAAAATGGGTTCTGTCTTACACACTAACAGGTCTAAAATAACTCTTGTCATTTGAAGTAAAATACTGAGTTATTCCCCACACCCTCTTGCGCACACATGAGCATGTTGTCTACCCTGTGAGTTTCACCAGGGATCTGAATATCGAGCTGGATTCTTTCTCAGATCCCTGGCAACGGAAATCGCACAGTGTCAGGTCATCTGAAAGATCTGTTGATGCTGCACAAGTAGAATCTAGGTCACCTTCTTTGGGCTCTGCAGTGCTAAAGGAGTAAGAGGAGGTTAAATTGTACTTGGTAGAATGAAAACGTCTTACCTAATGCAGGCAGATGGAAGATACAGAGGAGGAGGACTGCTTTTTGTCCCATTGGAGGTAGACATTCCTAGATGGTGGAGGTGTCTGAAACTGTCAGACACACCTCTGACTGAGATCCTTGAGAAATACTATGTGAGAATGTGCTCTGTGGGAATAATGGGACCCAATTTTTCTTTCAATCTTGTGTGAGTTTCAGCTCTGCTAGCCCAGCAAGGGAAGAAGCAGTTCTACCATCCACCTTTGCTGTGATAATCAGGACATTGGTAGAGTTTTAGTGCTGTGATCTGGAAGATAGTTAGCTAGATACGTTGTTGCCAGAGGATGACGCTCTTTTCTAAGCATATAAACTGTTGCATGAAGAAGCATGGTTTTTCTTTGCAGGCTTTTTGATACTTTTTACTATTTGATTTGGTGCCTGCGGTGTAAATCAGACCTTTCCCTGAAAAGTCTTTGTCTAGCTTCTCTTGAGTCACTGAAGGAAGTTGCAAGTGAAGGACCTTGCCCTGATAAGAAAGTGAAAAGCCATGCCAAGCTCACCTTGAAACAAGTCTTTCATTTCCACGCTCCATGTATTTTTGTTTTCAAAACTGTGCAGAGATGTATAGATGTTGATTCTTAAGAATAAAAGAATGTTGTACCGTGTTACTTGTTGGAAAGCCATTGCGCACCTTAAAAGTTTCTGTAACTACCAGAGCATGCTATTTTAAGAATAACTGTGTTCCTCAAATGTCATTCTCTTTTGCATTTGTCAAATGTGCTAATGGTGTGGGTGAATTTGGTCTGCAGCCTCCTTTTATGCTAACATTAGATGATTTCTGTACGTCATGCAAGGTCTGTCTTGCTAGCTTATGTACTTACTCCACTTATTTACAGCATACCAGTGTATCTAACAACTGCTCCCAAAACTCTTCAGTTTCACTTTGTACCGTGCTCTATTAAGAGCTGTATACCTGCAAAATTTAGTGTTCTGTATTTATCCTGTCTTTTCCCAGAATCAGAAGGCCACAGGCTAGCAGAGGAGGGAGGAGAAAAAAGGCGTTGCCTCAGCTGCAGGAGTAACTAAGGAGATGGGGATAGCATGACAGAGAGTTCAGTGAGTTTACTGATGCAAAACTATTAATGTATAAAGGAAAAGTAGTACGGTATTAGACTAAATATAGTATGACAATTCCCATTTTTATCTGCCTTTATAGTGCAAATGATTCTTCATGATACATAACTGGATCTTTCAGTTACTTCAGCATAACTACATGCTCACGTAATAGGAGGATCATCAGGGGTTAGAAAGGAAGTGAAAAGGTTCTCTTTCCAACTAAATCTTTCAAAACGTGACACCTTCAGTTGTCAGGTATATTAACATTTCTCTGCAATGCTCCGGGTGTTTTTTTGTGATAGGAATGTAGAGAAAATGAGGCATTTGCTGCTGTCCATGTCTTTATCTTCTTTTAGGAGGCTGCTTTTGCCAGTGGTAATTTTTTGCATGTAGCTGCTAAAATTTCTTACTGATCCTGCATAGTGTGCTCTGCTCAGAGCTGGACCTTTCTAAAAAGGTCCAACAACTGCTCATGTTCGACAGGCCTTTTAGGAGAAATGGTAGTTCCCTAACTGCATCCCCAGGCAGATGTATTTGTGCAAACAACTTTGTAGTAAATCTGCACAGACTCTCAATTAGTGATGTGGTTAAAGCGTATTTGGAGGAGAAAACATGTGGCCCCCATGTATGGGAGAACTGAGAATGCGTTGTTTAGTCTCATTAACAACTTGCCAAGACCTCAAAGGCTGTATTCACTTAGCTTAAATCGGAGAACTTGTAAAGTGGTGATGTGTAGCCTCAGCCTGTAATGAGTCATGTTGAGATTGTCTCAAAGCAGCATGCAATGCCATGTGCTCAGATTAAAATGAGCACTGCATGCTGAGCCATGGAGTGCCAGGCACTTAACTACCCCTGATCTGTCTACTTTATTGATTTGTTTTTTCCTTTTAAGGTTGGTTGCCTGGTTCATGTGAGAGTCTGCTGTGCTTTGACTGTCCTCAAAGCTTTAAATCTATCATCCATTCTGGCTACTAGTGACCAAAACTAGGACAATTCAGAGTTTCCCTAGAGGAAGAGATAGATGCTTCTTTAATGCAGCAGTTCTGGGGAGATAGGAAATTCTTCAAAAAATCCCTGTATTTTTGCAGGGACTGTTCTCTAGGTTTGTACAATACTGGCAGCATGAGGAGAATATTTTCCTCTTGAATCCTAAACTAGGGTGATTGGCAGTATTCTTGTCTAACTCACCTTCAGCAGGGGTTCCCTACCTGGACTGTAGAAAAGGCCAATCCAAGTTTTGCTTGTTCATTACTCCCTCCAAACCAGGATTGATTTTTGTCTATTTTATCTATAGCAACAACTCTGCTCTTTCATGGAATTATGTAAAATGTAGCCCATCAGACAAACAACTAAGCACTTAAAAGCTGTCTTAGATTAGTAAGGGACATACGTATCTGGCTAGTTAACACATTCTTCATTCTTTTACTATTTGAGTGTGTCAGTGTCTCTGTGCTTTGGTATTCCATTAGGAGGAAGACTGCACAGATATCTGTCCTAAGCAAATCTATAAATTGTTGTGGATCAGTTTTGACTGTTAATCTGCTCTGGTCGAGCAATATATCATAGTGAAGAGATACACAGATGAACGTAAAACACAGCCTATCAAAAATATTTTCTTAAAAAAAAATCAGATCACTGCAGAATACTGTTTAAATTCACCATATAGCACAAATCTTACGGGCAGTGGTAGTCAAAAGCTAAACAGATTACTTGTCTTTCTAGTGTCTCTCTGTATGTTGAGAGAAGTGGAAAGCTGACTAACCCCATTATGAGTTACTGTTAGCTGTTGCAGGGTTCATTTTTCATGAATGGGTTACTTTTGTATATAGTCCCTTTTAAACTTGAGTCCTGGAAAATATTTAATATTTATCATAAGAAGAGGTATGGGGCTTTTGATGGAGGGAAGATAAGAGCAAAACAAACACGGGACACTGTTGCCTTTACTTCTATAGTGATCCTTAAACCAAGAATTTCCATGGCTTAATCAGGAACATGTTTCAGAAGTGTATTGTGTGAAGTCAAGGAACCAAATACTAGCCATTCAATCTTCACAGCATATATTATACTGCAATCCAATGTAGGTGGGTATTTAATGTTAAGAAATTACTATGTAGGTATTTTATCTGACATTACAAAAAAAAAAAAAAAAAAAAACTCAAGCACCCAGGAGAAGTCACTGAGGACAAGCCTTCATCTTTGGAATTTACGTGTGCTTGTTTCTCTTGCTTTCTTCCTCTCTTTCTCCAAAATAAAAAATAAAAATAAAAAAGCTATTTTTGAGGCACAAACTGAAATTCAGGCTGGAGTGCTGCTTACCTTGCTGCTCTATATGTAGTAGCAGAGTACCCTGAAAGAGACATTTTCTAGTCTATCTTATCTGCTGACAGAATTCAAGAGTTTAAATTTAGATGTTTCTATGTTTTGGGCACTATTCCCAGGCATCACAAAGCAAGTTATGGCTTCTAGACGTGTGTCATAGTAAAGCAACCTCCTATTGTAGTGGGTGGTGAGGAAGGAGGACGGTGAAGGATCTAGATAGTCATCCTCCTTGATTTTCCCCTCCCTGTTTTTAATTATGAAAGAGGTGTTTGGGGGTTGTTTGTTTTGTTTATTTAAGTTTTCTATGCTGTTATAAAGTAACTGCTGAATTCAAAAAGTTTTGCATACATGTCCCTTACTAAACTGCAGTGTGTTCAAATTTAAATAGGTTTGTCTTCCTCTTTTTTTTTTTCATGTTTTATTTATCACTTCCTTATATTTCATTTGTTTGTCAGTCTGCGTCAGGGACTGGTCTGTTACACAACACTGAGGTATTTGTCTCTTAATATGAACAAGAAATCTGGCCATAAATGGTTGGCATCTGTGTGTTTTAAAAGGTTTAATCAGAACTGCTGTAATGAGACAAATAGATAATCTTTAAATCTATAGCTAAGCCAATTTAGAGGCATCTTTTGGCTACAAATCACATTTAAAACTATTTCCCTACAAGTGAGAACAGTTGTTTTACAATTTAATCCTCTTAATTGAAAACCTGTTGTTGGAATAAATAATAAAAAGAATGAACTTCTGTATGCTTCATTTTCTGTGCTTAAGTATAAACTTTGACCATGTAAATCGTACTGTTGTTTGCTGTGCATCAAACCAAAGCTTGTCATGTAGTGAGCTGTTATGACTGCTTGCTTTTGAGTGTGCCCCCGTCATCTTTGAAGAAGTTGACACTGACCACTCATCTAAGGGAGGAATTTAAGGTGAGGTAGGAATTTATGAAAACTTTTAAAACGCTTGATACTACTTTTCATTATTTGTGCTGTTTATTTATCTCTCATTCTTTGGTTAGAAAAATGTCCTACCGTTTGTCCTTGAAAATGTTTTTGGGTTTTTTGTTTTTGTTTGTTTGTTTTTGTCCTGTAACCTCCAGTTTTGCAGAGGGTTTATATTAAAAGAAAAATGCTGAAAATGAACAGTGCTTCCATGTGAGGAGAAAACACACCAAAAGCTTAGTCTAAATTTTAGGGCACTACAGTCGTCATTCTCTGCCAGTACCAATATTGATACTTAACTTGAAATACTTGGCCTGAGAGGGAACTTACTACACTCTGTTCTTTGTTTTTCCAGAAGAATAACTATGATGATATGAGGGCAACAGATGCGATTTTTAGTGATTACCCAGTACATTACAGCTGCGAAAAATATTGGAGTTACTCTCGTATTATTATTACGAAGCGTAGTCATGCCATGTTGAAACTACCGGTGATATTGTGGGCTTCAGGGAGAGCAAGACTGACCTCTGGGTGGGCTGGTTTGCTTTTAGAGTCTGCAACAAGGCTTCTAAGTGTTATGCTTCTGCAGATGTAGGCTGCCCTTTTGCTTTGTATCTTTTCTAAGCCCTGTGGTGCACAGTGAATATGTCGTAAGACTTGTGTGTTTCTTTCTCCTCAGTTAAATATAGACTTATCAAACTTTCATGTGTCAGTAGTGCACAGTGAGGTAACTGTAATTAAGAACTACTTTTCTTCTATCTAATTCCCTGTTCCGATTGTCACTGTTAATCATTTTCACTAAAAAGAAACTGAGAACTCCTTTGTTACGTTTTGTTATTTTTACACTCCTGTGTGTGGTAAGCACAAAATTTACTTTGATACTGCTGGAGTATCATTCAGTCCTGCAGTTCGAGCAGTTTCGGCAAGTTTCTGACGACAATCCTGTTCCATCAGAAGTGGTTTGCAGTTTCTGCTTTCAAAGCTCAATTATGGGATTTTATTTATTTTTGAAGTGTAAATACGTATTTTTTTCTGTAATTAAGAAGACGAGAAAACAGTAAGAAAAGAAATGCATGAATTTTAGAGCAAAAATCTTAATAGAAGCACAATAATTTATAATTAAGGCGAGCAGAGCAGCAATAGCTGCTAAAGATAGGTCTCTTCTCTAGTTACTGCTTATCCTATCACTTTTAAAACTCACCTTAAAATAACTGGCATGTTTTTCTTCCCCTTAGCAAATGTTTAATTCTAAAGAATGTTAGCTTATTTTGCAACCAAATATCCACTCATATGTAATTGGAATAACATGGTGATTGTTAATAGCTCACAAGATCTTTGAAATGATCTGTTCACCTTGAAACATTAAGGTAACTGGGATGTGCAGTGTGTAATCACCAGAGTTAACATAGCTGTGAAAGTCAAAGCCCATGTTTCAGATGTCTGAAGGATGTCCCTCAAACAGCATTTCCCCATAACGCTACCCTGGCTTATTGAGGTGATATTGTGGTGAAGCCACTGTGGTGCAGAAGACTGTGTGTTAAGACTGTTCTCCAGGTGCTAGTTTGGCCCACATTTTGGTGACTGAGATCCCAGTAGTTTTAGATGCACAAAGGGTTCTTGTAGGTGAGTTCATTAATTCCAGATTGTTTTTGTAAGTTCTGATAAATTATATTGCCTGTGACTTGAAGTACTGAACAGGACTTGTCCTGTAAAAGTGATAGGTGACAATATGCTGTTCTTCAGTTCAATTTCTCTAATGGATTTTAGTCTAGCTCTAAATATGCAGCATCTCCCAAGCAGCAAGCACTCCCAAAGTTTTCACATGATCTAATAAAAGCATTAATTGTTACTCATTTTCATATGTAAAGTGGTAATATACCACACCCTTTATTTTTTTGACTCATGTCTCTTTGCATCTGTATAAGCAATGACTAGCAAAAGTCACTGCTACTTATTGATGCACTGCTCCAGAAATGTCTATAGATGAGACTATTCACCTGCATGCACGGAATTAAATCTCTGACCATTAAGCTCAGTGATATGTCATTCCTGCTGTAAAAAAAAAGGGAACTACCTTTACTACATTTCACTGTGAAGAATAACAGTTTTGAGCGTGCACCAGAAAACAAGTATGGAGTTTGACTTCTAGGTACTAAAGCTTTGGTGGAAATTGAAGAGGGGTCCTGAAAATCAAGAAGATGGTTAATATTAGATGGAAAGGATGATCTAGGAGATCTTCTGTATTTAAAATGTATGGCACCCCCTGATGGCACGGGGGTTGAAACTAGATGATCTTTAAGGTCTCTTCCAACCCAAACCATTCTATGATTCTATGTTGTGCTAGGAGTGCCATACAAAATAATTGGCCAAAAAATTACAAACTAAAATGACATGAGAGGTAGAGACCTTTAATATGTAATATAGTTTTCTGCTTTTAATCTTCAGGACCCCTGTGCTTCAGTTTAAAGTCTGTATTTGCTTTTTCTAACCAGTGGATTTGTTTTATAGCTTAGGAACTTTTCTCTTTTTTTTCCCTTCCAGTTTCTATATTAAACAGGCACAGTCTGACTATTTGTCTCATTTCCCTCAGTTCAATAAAGGTGCAGAAAACCACACACATGTTGTGTCCCGTCTATAGTGTCTTTGTTCCATTGACTGGAATATAGTAACCAGGTCTTATAAAACACAAGGTAGAACAGAGTCTGATCTACTCAGAGTCTGATCTGAGCTTTCTTAGCTCTGAACAATCAACAGGAAAAAGTTACAGCAGCTGCTCTCAGAAAATAAATGAGCAAGAAAGTGATCCTTCTTTAGTAAGTTTTCAGGATGCAGTAAGCTGAATTTTGATCAACTACTGTGAAGTAGTTTTAGACTTTTTAAGTTTTGTAACTGTAATCATTGTGTCAGGGCTTTACACCTGAAATTCACGTGTGCATTTTGACAACCGGAATATATGTGAATAATAATAAATCCCATATAACTGAGCATTTCTAGGGTTGCAGTTGCTTTTGTCCTTCACACAGCTAGTGCGCGCTAAGTATTGAAATGACGCAAGTAATGCTCTGCCGCCAGGGAATGTTCCTGGAGTCTAGGGCTATGTTGTTCCCTTGGTCTGACATTCGTACCTGGTGTTCTTCCCAGTTGTTCTTCAGGCATGCAGCTGATACAGGCTGTAAAATTCTGATTTGCAATGTTTTGGTACCACCAGATTCATAGTAAGCTCATCAAAGATCTTAAATTTCTGTTGTCTTTTCAACTAGCTTTTTTTTTCCTCCTGCGACATCAGGCAACTGAAAGCAGTAATTTGAAAAAATTAGGCCACTCAGGTTTCTATATATAGCAGCTCTCAGATCCCAAGAAAGCCAGTATGCTCATCATCTGTTTCTAGCTGTCAGTGTTTGTAAATTAATATTAACAAGGTTAGTCTTAAGTAGAATTTTAAGTGTCTTCATCTTTTTTTTCCTCCTGCTTGCTATTTCCAGCTTTTTTTCTCATTTTGGTGTTTGTCTCAATTAAAAATAGTTGTCTGTATTTCGGCCCCTTTGTCCCCCCCCCAGCTCAATGAGGAGTTGACCTTCAGCAACGGGAATTGTGGTCATCACATTACTGGGAAGCACCTGACTTGCATCAAAATCAGGCTGGTTTGATGTCAGGCAGGAGGACTAGTTTCATCTTCAGGGTTCTGTGCACACCATTCCTCATGAATTAAACATGAGGATCTCCATATATTGAAGAGAGATTTTTTTTAATGAAACCAATTAATTTTTTATTGACAGCACAGGGGGAAGTGGGGAGAGGATTAAAGAAAGAGTCCCTGACTAATAGAATAAGCAGGAAAGGCAGAGTATAATTGTATGGCAGATGTTAGGACAGTTTCTGAAGTTAACAGCTTCTGTTTTGAATGTTTACTCATCTAATAGCCTTGTTTGACTTTATATATATAGCAGAAAAGGTATGGCAAGAAATAGTTTTCACAGGATTTATGAATATAGTTGTATTTGTTTGGTTTTGATAATACCCTGGTGAATATGCTGGTCTGTTTCTCCTCCCAAGATGTCACCTGAGTGTTGACAGCTGAAGAAGTACAGAACATACAGTAAAAAGCTGTGGTTTCAGTTTGCTGTGAAGTGGTGGAACAGATGACGCTTACCTGAGAGTTAGAGCCACCCTTTCTTCCTGCTGGCCTGAAACAGCGAGGCCTAAAAATATTCTTTTGTAATATGGGATCATTTGGTGGAGGAAAAAGGAGTCACTGATCTACTTCATTCAGATGCTTCATAGTTCATACTGCCAGTTGGAAAAGTAATGCTTTCCGTATGCATTGAGCAGTACAGTTAGTGTTCATGAGGTTAGACTGGGGAACATACTTGAGAATCTTTCATTTAGTTTAAGCTCTCTTTGCTTCGCTATGTGCTTCTTCATTCACTTGTGTATGTAAGCTATTTTCACTCACAGGTGATTGATAGGAGGAAGGAGGGATTTTAGAGCAACAGCTTAGTGCTCGGAATATCTGTTCTCCTCCTCGGTGTCAGCCTTCCTGTGTGACTGCAAGCACGTCCCCTGCTCCTTGTGTCAGCTCTGTAGCTGTGCCACAAAGTGAGGGGCACCTCCCTGCCTCTCGTACCACGTGGAGAAAGTGTGTTTCTGTACCTATGGAGCTCTGGGGGAGGAACGGGGGAACAGCTCTTCAAAAACTGCCTGGAAGGCTGATAAGTAATTACTGTTAGAAATTCTGAGATCTTGAGTTAAAATGTATTTGAAATCAAAAATATTGGTAAAAAATTGCAGCTGATGTAGGTGGCTATCCTTTAAAATACCTGAAAGGTTAACAGTTTGTTAACAGAATGATGCTTGAAGGCTGGTGTTGCAAGCTTGCTTGCTATCTTTCTTTATATGCTCATTACCACTCTACACTTGAAGTTTTCTAGTGTTATTCCTAGATCTTTGTGGTTGGTGAAATCTGAGCCTGACCACTGGGACCTCAGAGTTACAGAAGCTGAGTTAAATTTCCAGCTGATTTTTGGTACAGATTAGTACTGGTGGCTTTTGTCTGTCTGTTGAATTGAGCTAGTCTTACCTAGTTACTGTCTACTGCTGGCACAGGCGGTCAGAACCGGGCAATCCCAAATCAATCTGTCTTGGCCCTTTTTCTCTTGAACATAAGCACTGTGAGCATTATAGTGTCTAAGTGAGGTTCATATGGCAGGCAGCTCCCACGTATGGTGCAATGTCACTGAAAATACACTTTGGGAACACTCACTGAAATTGCTACCAACACACGGTGATTTCCTAGGTACTATGCAACCTCCACTTGGGTTTTCTTTCATTAGTAGTTCACAGTCTATACCTAAAAACATTTTCTTTGACTGTTTTAGGTGATCATGAAGAGGCAGAGCAGGTTTTTTGGTTTTTTTTTGTTTTGTTTTGTTGAGCAGGTTTTTTGGTTTTTTTTTGTTTGTTTGTTTTGTTTTGTTTTTTACCCAGCGATGTCTTTGGTACCTTGTGGAATTGTATTGTTACTCTGTATGTAGAAAACTAGAAAACTAGTTTCTGCACCTTGTGTCTAAGAGGAGCAGTCTTATGTGGTATATCAATAAATTCCTTTCTTTCAGGTCACTGTCATGAGAAAAATCTAGATGGCAGTCATGACAAGGAGAAATACTTTGATGAGCACCATGAGTCAGTCACAGCAGTGGCAGAAGGACACTCTGAGGGAGGTACAGAAGATCCAGAAGTCGTTACTCAGCGTTCAACAAGGAATCCCTCCATCTTGAGACTGGAAAGTAAGTAAACCTTACAAAATCAGTACTGGCAGATGAATCAGTTTCTAGATTTTTCAGAAGAGCTGTCTTCCTCCAAAAAACTACATTTTCCACCTCTGTCTGTAAGGTGAAAAGTAACCCTTAAAACTTCATTCTGTTCACTGTTCTTCTCCAAACCTGACATGAAAAGGCATAAAATCAAAAAGTGAAATCAAAGGTTAAGATGCTTTCCGCGGTAAAAGATGTAGTTTCCTGCAAGACTCTACAAAGACATGTTGGTTGTACCTCAGTAAATTCTGTATCGGCTGTGCCAGACAGAAGTGAGGAAAAACAGTCTCTATGGTTAAGGTATAGAGAGCATTATTCAATTTATAATGCATGTATGTAGAGAAAAGACACCTACTGTTTACCCCCTTGAACAGGCAGAACTCTGGTCTGGAAAGGAAATTGATGAAAGTGCTCTAGAGGTGTTAATTTCTGAAGCAAGGGTTGGTGCTTCTTTGCGGTGGGGAGGTCTGCATTCTCCAGTCCCCTTCTCCATTTGCAGCCTGCAGTGAGTATTTGGTTCATTCAAGTGGAAAAGTCAGGTCACAGAAAAAAAAATCCTTTTTATACAATTTGTCGATGCAGAAAGTAAAGAATTTTTGAGGTTTTTATGGTATTCCTTTTTAGATGCAGTCACTCCAGAAAGCAATGGTTCAGAAGGAATGGAGGGTTTAGAAGATGATCGGATGTCTGAAGAGATGCTGGCATTGGTAGATGAGTTTGAAAACTCGTGGCCTCAGGAAGCTTTTGAAGGGGCTCTGGAGGTAAAAGGTCGTCGGATGGACTTGCAGGGAATCCGTGTCCTAAAGAAGGGAGCTCAGGATGGACTGGCTAGCTCCTGTTTTGGGGACTGTGGTGATGATGATGAAGCTGAATGGGTAAGTTTGGATCAGTTTGTAAAAATCTTGGACCAACTTACTGTTGTGGAGGGAAGGACTAGGACAGTTTGTGGGTTTTAACACTGGAATAGATAGGAACTTCCCTTGTGGGTCTAAGAGAGCTGGTTTATGGTTTCTGTGAAATGAACAAGTAGTTTCCTTCTCCTAAAAGAAAGGCTTCCGCATCACTGAAACTGATGTCATAAGTGTTAATTATCAACAGCAAGAGCTTGGATGTTGAATGATGCTGGGTGCCTTCAAACTTCTTGCTCACAGTTGCAAAGGAGACAGGTTTTTAACCAAAAGTTCTGGTTAGCATGAAGATAACACAATACCTGTTGTCATCGTGTTACAAACAAAATATATAATGAAAAATGCATTTCACTTCTCCAGCAGTTAAATTGGTTTTCTCTTATGTTAGAGGTTGAAGCTGTGTACTGTGTTTGCATGGTGTGATGGCAGTGAGAATGAGCAGGCTTAGAGAATGGGTTGAGATGGGGGAGGGAAGGAGATCTCATCTGTAACATCTTAGAAGTTGAATCCTTGGGCTAAAACAGATAGTGTATTGGAGCTGATAATGTTCATGATGTTTCTTAATGTTAACCTTGCCAATATTGTCCTTTCGGTAGATCACTTTTCAGGTCAAACGTTTAAAGAAGCCAAAAGCTGATAGCTTGGATCTCCAGGAGCCAGTTGGGAGAAATGGAGAAGAAGGGACTAATGGAGAAAATGAAAACTTCTACCAAACTGCTCTGGAGATCAGTGGACCAAAGATACCTTCTCCTGGACCAATAGGTAACCTGCCACATCTAGAGAAAACAAGTCCTTTGCAGCTTTTGAATTACTGTGGTTTATTTCTTTGCAGCTTTTATATTACACTGGTTTATTACCATAAATATGCATCACAAATACTATATAGTGAAATATACCTTCTGGATGGGAATGTGGAAAAATAAGATATCTCTTCCATCAGCACCTTCTTTGTGAAGTACAGCATAACTTTATCATCTGAATCAAAACTTTCTAGTTAATCCCCAGAACTTCTAGGGATGAAGTGATAAAAGTGGAGAATGAAAGACTTGGATAATGTCAGTAGAAGTAGTAAAGGGGGGGGGGGGGTAATGATTTTTCTTTAAAACTGAATGGGCAGAGAAGTTGGTTTGTTTACCAGACGAGAGAGACCTTTGGGACAGATACAGAGGTGAGAGCTTGAATTGGTTAAATATAACACATGCAATTCAAAAACAAAAGGCAGAAAACTTGGTCTAGTAGAAATAAAATAAAACTTTGTGTTCTGCTGTGGTTGATTCAGTGATATTAGAAGAGAAAATTTAGATGCTGTCTTCCAGAAGACCGGAGCTACAGACGAGCATGGTTTTGCACCAACCTAGATGAGGTTTGCAGATAGAGGTGGAGTTTTTGCAACTTAAGTAACAGATATTGGAGAGAGAGCTATTAAGGTAGTGCAAGCTAGTTCCATTGGTCCATTCAGGCAGATAGAAATCATCAGCACATGATTGCTTGGAGCTTCTGGAACCTAATGATGCTGATGAAAAGAGCCAGAATAATTGTCCCCCATACTTTTCATCTTACCTTGATTTCAAAGTCCATAAAATCTTAATGTTGTTGGGCTGATGTGTAAGCAAAAATGTGTTCTCCAATAGATTTTAGTCATTGACAATTTGATGACCTAGAACATGATTTCATATTTTGAAGGCTTTTACATTAAGTCTTTAACAAGATCCTTTTTAAGCAACTGACAAATGTAAGTTATTGAATTAGATATTTAAATAAGGAAGACTACATGAAAACAGACTATCATTTGTGAGTACGCACCTTTCCTTTCCTCAGTGTATCTTCTCTCCCCAAGCTACTATTGTGGGTTTATTGTATAGCATCCCTCAATGGTAAACTCATTAACTTCCTAGCACTCCTGAGAGGCAAGGTCTGCTGACATCCTCTTTACAAGAACTAAATCATAAAAACTTTAAGTAACTCATTGGAGGTTTCCTGGGGAGTTCCTAGTAGAACAGGGAAATGAAGCTATCTGTCCTCCATCTGACTAGTGCTCTGATTCCTGATCTGTCCCTGTGTAACATTTCCATACCTCTCACTATCTTTTGCCATTCATGCAGATAGTAACTCACAATCAGCGCACAGTGCTGATGACAAGAAATGATCACTTGCGTCTGAAGTTTCCCAATGTTTCTTGAAGTTAATTTTCCTTTAGTCAGAATATTTTACAAAAGACACAGTATTGCAGACTTCATCATTATTTTGCAAAATTATGGTGAAGCACTTCCCTTGGATGGGAAATAGGATTTGCATCCAAATGGTCAAAAATTTAGGTAACCAGAAATAGGTACTGGAATACGGCGTAGGTATCTGGTGCAGTAGTCTTACACGTTTTTGAACTTGGCCTCCCACTCTGCAAATTGATGGCTACAATGGATCTTTCTTACCTTCAAAACAGTTCAGAAGTTTCTAATGTGAGAGAAAAATGTTTCCTAGCATTTAGCACAAGTTGCATTTTTAGGGTCTGGTACCATATCCACCAGATGTGAGGAAAAGATTTCAGTAGGCTTTGGATCAAATATGAAGATCAGATTCCTAACATAAAGTAAATTATTTAACCTTTCCCAGCCTTGGTTAACTCTTGCAAAATGGGAGGGTTGAAGTGTAATTTCTTAATAGTTTCAGAAATGTTGCTGTCTTGAGTATAAGAATGCAATAAAAGCTAGTGTCTGTCTTAATATTCATTGATAAGAAATGGCAGTATTTTTCACCTGGAATTGTCAGAAGATGGAGTTATCAACTTTTATTAGTTCTTACTGTAGATGTAGAACATAAATGATGAGTCACTGATGAACTTTCTTTAAGGACATTTAAGTAGAGACATCCTGTAAACAAGAATGGCAATTGTTCTTAATCTGTAGCTATTGAAAAATTATAATAAAACAGGTTTTTGAAACTTCACCTCCAAATCTGTCTTCCATAGGATCCAATTCTGTCTTTGGATCCCATGAGCTCCATTCAATATATTTACGTTTTGGATTGTTCTTAAAGAAATCTGGCTGCAGGATCATGACTTTTATAATGTAGGGAAAATATCTACTGGTATGAAGTATTTTGTAAATCACTGTACTGAAGTAGAATGTCTTTTTACTTCAAGAGCATTTCTTCTATTTTTTGTTCTTTTTTTTTTCTTATCTGCAGGAAAAAAGCGTGACTATCGTAGCCTTGGCTGGCCAAGTCCTGATGAATGCCTGAAACTCCGTAGGGTAGAGCTTACAACTGTGGCCAGCACGTGGCTTGCTGTTTCTGCTAAAAACATCGAGTAAGTATCTTATATGTGGACCTTAAGTCACTCACACAAAGCAAGACAGCTGTATGGCCTGAAATGTATATTAACTGAAGATTCTTTAAAGTAAGAACTATCAGGATTTCAAAGAAGTTTGGAAACATTATGTGGTATTTCATCAATAGACTTGCAAAGAAAAGTGCAACTGCAGACTGGAGATCCAGTTTCTCTTGCTTCTTAAGCTGCACAAAGGAGATTCTGCCAGATTCTGGGCAGTTTACACTCACTAGGGAACTTTGTAATGACTCTTCACTTTTCTTCTCCTGACTGATTCAATTTATTATCTTTGTAGCATTACAGAACACATTGATTTTGCAACCCAGCTGCAAGAACCAGCCATGGAGCCCCTTTGTAACCCTAATCTACCAGCCAGTATGCATACTTTGGACCACCTGCAAGGTGTCTCTAGTCGGGCAAGCTTGCATTACACTGGAGAAAGTCAACTTAAAGAGGTATGCCACAGCTGAAGGCTGTCACGCAACAAGGCCGTACCATGACAGATTCAAGGTGCATTTAGTTCAGTGCCCTGACTCCAAAAGTGACTTTCAGTGAGTGAATACCTGGATAAAACTGTAAGAACAACGCAAGTCATATTTTACCAGACTGTTTTCCCAGCCTTCTGTGATTTGGGCTGAGGGAAATCCTAAAACACCATTACTGTCTTTGTATTTGTAGTTCTTGATGGATGAATTAGCCAGAAGAAAAATCCAGCTAAGAATACATAAAATTCCAGCATTTGTAGTATTCATTGGCATGGGGTTAAAACACTATGTGGTGATACAGATAGCATTTACTCAAGATACGCAGTGATATTTGGGATGGAACAAGTTAGGGTATTTGTAAAAGGCTGGGGGAAAAAACAGCAAACGAGTGAAGGACATCTCTTATCAGGTTCCATCCTCTAAGGACTTGTTCTTCCTCTTTCACAGGTGTTACAGAATCTTGGCAAAGACCAGTATTCACCACAGTCATTAGAACAAGTTGGTACTCGAATAGCCAAAGCTTTGGAAAAGGTATGTGTAAATGAGAAGAATAGTATCTGGGTGTACTGCTTATGATGGCTTAGCAGTCAATCCAGTCTCAAACCATCTGACTGACATTCCAGTCAAGGAATTTGATGGTACTTGGACTACAGATCTGTGTCTATTCAGCATCTGTAATGCCTTCACAGGTATTTTCTTGAGCTATATCCTCTGCTTACAGATGAGAGTCCCACTGCCAGGTCTCTTGCCTACCTTTCTACTAAAGCCTAAGCATATCATATTTCCCAGGGTATTTCCAACCCTAGTGTGAGCTGTATTGCTGGCTACTGATACTTAATAAACTATTTTAACAGTTCTTAGTCCATCTCTTTCTGTTGGTGCCACATTGACTTGGAGCTTACATAAAGTCGGAGTTAAGCCATGGCTCAACTCTTCCAGTTGCACTTCTGGCCGGCAGGCAGCTGACACACAGGGACTTCCTCTCTTTCTTATTTCCTTTTACCTTATGCAGTGTTGAGCTGAAATGTCAGATACATTTGGGCAGAGGTACAGCACCATGTGCAAGGCTGCACTTCCTGTTCTCCCCAGAAAAAAAAAACAGGCTTCTTGGCTGGATCAAGGCTGCTAAGACCTCAGCTGGAGAGATAATTAGATGCATAATTTTCCCAGGATATGCAAGGTAGATAGGGATGTAGGGATTGTTGTTGTGTATTTACAGTGCCAAGAGGATATACCAAACTATCATACAAAAGAGTATGGGGCCCCTAGCCTATTCTACTGAAAGCCATCTAAGGAACTTACTGTGCTTTGAAACTAAAGCCAATATCTATTTGTTGTTCCCAGAAAGTGAAGATGTTACTCTTAAGCTTGCATTGTAAAGCTTAGTTTCTTTTGACTTCGGATACGCTAACTTTTCTCTTACATGCTGCAAACTTGCAAGCTTTATCCAAATTAGCTGAAAATTTAGTACTAACAGACCAGAAACAGAGTTCTCAGTAAGACTAGCTGTGTTGGAAATAAAATGCAGTTCTTCTGTCTACCGATCTCATTCATTATTCACAAGAGCTAATCAAACAAATCAAGATGGCTACTTATCTAATTGTATATGTGAGCATAAACATTCATTTAAAGTGTCGGAGTCCACAGAATTCAAGCCCACGGTATTTTCCCTTCTGACATGTGACATGGGAGTCAGCCAACTAGAGGAAACAAACTTGATCAGCTAGACTTTTCAGGCATCTGCCCTGAGCTGCATCCCAGAGCATCCTTTCTGTTTCCAGTGACTACAGAGAGCCTAAGGAGTCCAATCAGCTAACTTAGCTAAGATTGTTGATTTATATTGGGTAATGTGTATACACATCTAGATGCTCAGCACCTGACAGCTGGTTAGAAGCTGTTGTGGCTGCTGAAACTTGTTGCTGTATAAAGCTATTCAGATGCTATTCCCTTAAGAAAATGATGTTGCATTTGGAATTTGTGTTTCATTTGGCAGTCTCATTTACCTCGCTAATGCATGATGTTGTTAGATAAACTCTTTCTGATGCTTTGGAATAGTTTAATGCTATTTTTAAGTGTAACACTCTCTACCCTCAATATATCGAGTAAATTCAAAGAGTGAAAGACAGGAAGGCCGTTCGCTACAGGTGTTTGCATGACTGGGTTTTGTGTTTTTCTTTGCCAGAATCAGACTTCATGGGTCCTCTCTAGCATGGCAGCTCTTTATTGGAGGGTGAAAGGCCAAGGAAAGAAGGCAATTGATTGCTTACGGCAAGCGTTGCACTATGCACCCCATCACATGAAGGTGTGTACATATCTGCCTACTGCTCACATGAAACAATGTTTTGCTTGTGTGACAGCCATATAGAGTTTTCACAGACTATTAAGGCCAGAATTGTGTGTATCAAGTGCCTATAATGTATTGGATATTAGCTAGTTGTGGTGAAACCAAGATTTCCACCACCACCACTTTCAAGTGTGCAAAAGCGGAATTTCCTGCAGTTCAGTGGGTTTGACGCCTCTCTGGGCAATATGGGCTTGAACTTCCCTCTGTTATGTAGGACTTTGAATCTTTGTCAGCCTCTGCCTGTACGAGTCTTCTAACCTAAAATGTGGGAGGTATATCTTGTCATTGTGCTTTTGAAGGGGGGAAGGAGGCGAGATCTAAAGGAATAATTTAAATGCTTAAATCGTTAAGTGTTTTGGCTGACTAGTGCCTGACTTTGTGCAGCATTTTTGTGCTTTAGTCCAAAAAAGACAGCATTTTGGACATAGTCTTCTGTTTGGTGTTTCAGCTGACTGAAGTGCTTTGTACCATTCACCCTGCCCCATGAGATGCTGAGCAGTATGTCTGTTCTTAGACACCAGGCTCCCCCTTGTACAGTGATGAACGCAATATAGGCCCCTAACTCAACATTGTGGATTTCACTTTAGGACCTGAACAACAAATTGTGCAACACTGCAAAGTGCAAACCGGTTTTTTGAATCTTGGTCTTAAATCCTTCTCTGAAAACCAGGAGACAGTGGTTTACACTGTGTATTTTTAGGAGGATTTAACCATTAACAGGAGAAATGCCTCAGCTAAGAAATGTTAGTCTATTCCTATTCTACATCCTGTGTATCTTTTGTCTCCTATAATTCTTTTTGCCATTGTCTTTTTAAAACAAGGTTGGAACCAAGGTCTAACATAAAAAGCTCTTGTTTATTTACCTGTCTGTCTATTATGGTGTAGGTAGTGCTGACTGTTTTCTAGTGGTGTGACACAACGTTGCTTGGGATTGGCTCACACCAACTTTGTGCTTTGTTTTTGTCCTTCCTGTTGAAGCTGCCTCCAGAGGAAACTGTGGGTCTTGTTTGTAAAGATACAGCTGCAACTTGAACGTAGTGAGAGTTAGCAGTGAATGAATTGCTGTTTATTATCTTGTTTAATCCTCCTCCTTGGCTTTATGTGCTCTCCCTACTTTATCTCACTCTTTCTCATCTAAATAAAAGATGATTAATTTTTCTGTGGGTTTCTTTTGTGATTCCAACTTCCATAGTATCTGCATAGTATTAAGGAGGCAGGGATCAAATACATCCAAAATTTTTGATTGTTCTGTTGAGGGCATCTAAGACTTGCTACTAAGTAGTATTTTGTCCTTTGTAGGTGTGAAACCTAGCTCCCAGAGAATTTGTTATGGCTGTCAGGGCCCCACAGTTTTGTCAGTCAGAAATGGTCACAGTCTGGAAATTCAGAAAATAAAAACATCAGTGACTACCTGAGAAAATTTTATTTATAGCTGTTACTCAGCATCTTACAGGAATTCTGTAAGCAGCGAGCAGATGTGTGTATAAGAGTGGGTTTTTTGTTTGCTTATAACTCAGGTTCAAATGCCCTTTTTATAGTAAAATAAGTCTAACTCATCAGCTTCAAAGTGATCAGATAGTGGAGTGGCCAGGTGGTGGAGCCTTCTGTCAGTCTTCCTGATCCTGAAACAATTTCAGTGGAAAGAACTTCACTGTTTGTCACTTTCTCTTCCAGGATGTACCACTAATAAGCCTAGCAAACATCTTCCACAATGCCAGACTTTGGAATGATGCCATCATCGTGGCTACCATGGCAGTGGAAATAGCACCGCACTTCGTGGTTAATCATTTCACACTGGCAAATGTCTACGTAGCAATGGTGAGTGTGCTGTCACCCGTCTGTGTCTTGTCTTCAGTACGGTATATATACAAATCCTGTTTCCACAAATACTTTTGGAGGAGCTACATTTAAAAATAGGGGAGGAATCGGTAAGAGAATATTTTTTGAATGTACTTTTTGGAGCGTCAAAGCTCTTCATTACTCATTTAATACTTGAAGGCCGGTGTTCTTACAATCTGGCTGAAGGATGCTATCTGCAAAGCTTTGTTAAGACAATAGCAAACAATTGATAATTTTGGTTGGCTTCCCATCTAAACACAGGATATTTTTGTAATACTGGAAAATTAATGATAAACTGAGTTTTATCATGAAGAGCTTAGTTTAACATAATTAGTAGAACCCAGTTTGCAGTTGCAACGAACAAACACAAGGGAAGTTTAATTTCAGTGTCTGGATTATCAACACCCAAAATAATTTACAGATTGAATTCAAGTTTCTTCATACTGCCTATATATTCTAATCTATAATTCAGCTTTCAGTATTTCCTATGAATGCAAAATGTTCATTCCTTTATCTTGCTAAGATTGGTTCTTGCATGTTTTATTCTCATCTTTAACAGGGCTAGTATATTTGAAGGGTAAGAGAGGCACCATTAAACTGAGTCATAGTTGATATATATATGTCTGTCAAAAGTATTTTCAATTACACATGTTCCTATGTATCCCTGCCAGTTTTTAGCAGTTGTCATAGATCTATCCTTAATGTTTTGGTCTTCTGCTTGAGGGGATCACAGAGATAAGGGGGCAAGTTGAGCAGGTAATTGTGTATTATGGCTATCAGGGTTTAAAAAAGTAGAAATGCACAGTGCTATCAAACACACAATGGAAACAAACTGAAGAAAGGAATGAATTTGTTCTATTAAAGTATTACTTCTGACAGTAGTAGAAAGAAATGAAGTAGAAGTTTGATGCTCGAGTTCCCAATGTCTTTTTCGAGTTAGCACAGTGCCTAAGAATAACTTTATTCTCCTGAATCTGAGAGATTTCTCAATGAAGCCACATATTCATAATATGAAATGACTAGCAACAGGACAGAACTTATCTTCTGGATCAAATTAAGCTGATATAAAGAAAAGTTAGTTTATTTACTTCATAGTTAGGCAGCTATATTTGAGAGCTGACTCTGGCCAACAGGTTGTGAAAGGTATCGTGGTAATTAATACTATAGCATTATAGAGGCCAACATCCCTTTCTTTGCAAGACTTTTCAGCAAGTTGCCTTAAAAAGTGGAATATGTTGTCCATTTTAAGAACTGAGAACTCTGGATGGATGCTATAGAAGCTGCTGCTGTGGGAATCGGATCACAGCAAATCTAAATGATTACATCTAAAAATGGAAAAATCTGATTCTTGTTTTTCATTTCTGTTTCAGTGCTCCCATAAACTAATCTTATTGTTTTCTATGTAATTCCTATTGAAACTGTATTAAAATACAATTTTTAAAAATCGAGACTTTACAACTCAAACATTGATCTAGTTAGTGTTTATAATGTGGCTAGAGATGGATATTACCTGGACTAAGCTAATGCTTACAGTGAGATCCTGGGAGTTCTGAGTATGAAGCAGCAGTCTGCCCAAAGTTCTGCCTTCTTTTACTTAGAAAGAAAATAAATTCAAAAGTCTAGAAGTGCTGTGCAGTGTGCTGTCTGCTTTCAGGAGATGTTAGTTTAGCGCTTTACCAGTAGTTCATCAGTAGTCGTGCCCTAGGAAATACTGAATGTGCTGTTTAAGAGAAAAGGTGCCCAAGTCCAACATCGGTTTTAAAGCTCTTTTAGTGGTTCCCTTTAGTAGACTTGGAAAATAAATTCTCATTCACAGTTCCAAAAATATGTCATAGAAGTAGTTCAGTGCTTGTAAGGAGAAAAGAGAAGAAAAAAGTGTATAAAGTGACTGAAAAAAACACGGTGTTTGGGGTTTTTTTCCTCTTTTTTCTTCTAATACATTTTCTTCTAATGTATTTCTTCTAATACATTATAGAATGTTAGCATGTTTTCTAGTTAATAATTAAAAAAAAAAAAAAGTGGGGTGGTATAGATAATAAGATTTCAGTAGTATAAGAATAAATGTTATTACACCATGAATGCTTCTTACTACCGTTCTGGAGTCCAGGTTATCAACTGAAATTGTCTAGCTACTGTATGATCTTAAAGTATTAGTTTATTGGCTTTCTTTACTTTGAGTAATCTTAATACTCATTTCAGATCATTTCTTTAAAATGTTACCTTTTCAGCAAACTTGATGTTTTTGCATTGTACAAGAGTTTAAAGCTTTGAGCTATGTAAATTCTGGCCGAAATCTGTTTTTCTTAAGTTATTTCACTGCAAGAATGTTAAGATCTACTGTTAAAAGGAAAAGGTAAGAGAATTGGTCAGTAATGCTCAGCAGTGATTTGACTCCCTTCTGCGGGTTATGCAGAATTGGGTCATAAGCCCAAGAAAATATCAGAGTTATTTGGAGGAAAAAAAAAAAACACTAAACCACCATGATGTTTGTTACGTCTGTGCATACCATGCCACTCAACTACTTAGGACAGGGAGGGAATAGAAAATGTTAGTGTTCACTGTTTTAGAATCTGACTTCATACAATCTTCGTTGTTTCTTTATAGGAAGAGTTTGAAAAGGCGATGAAATGGTATGAGTCAACATTAAAACTTCAGCCGGAGTTTGCCCCAGCAAAGAATCGAATCCGCACCATTCAGTGTCATTTACTTATGAAGAAAGAGCGACGGTCTCCGTAGAGATCAGCATCTTTCTCTTTTTTTAAACAAAAGTCATTATTCACTATTCTGCTTTTAAGTGTGCTAAGATAAATCGAAGAATCAAAATTTTTAACAAGACTTTTAAAAAGAGATAGGATTTGGATCAAGGGTTCTTTTATTTTTTTTCTCAGATACAGGAGTATCTTTGGAAAATGTTTCACAGACCATAATTTTAAAACATCCGTGTAAATATTAAACCAGGGAACTTCCATGAGTCCATGACCACCTGTACCAGGACCCAGGCACCATTAGTTTTTCCTTAACGCTCAGATTGGCATTGGCATCCAAAATAACTTGCTTCATGTCTTATAATCTAAGTCAATAGAAATGCAAAGCACACACCCATACCAAATAGTAAGAAGAGATAATCAGCAGTTCATCCATGTGAAACTCATGCTTTGTCCAGTCCTGTTTACTCCATGCCACATTGCCTGCTTTTTTTGGAGGGAGAGGGACAGAATTTCAGATGTTTATTTAAAAAAAAAAAAAAAGTGGGTGGGGGAGGGAATGTTAGGAACATCTAGCATTTTTGGAATTGTTTATTTCTGTTGGGGGATGAGGAGGAAATGAGGAGGGGGAAACAGCAGGACACTAAAGTCAAAGTGATTTTTAATCTTACTTGCAGAAAAAAAAATCAGTAAAAATCCCAGTAGGATGTTTTATATTTGTCTGTATATTCATAGCCCTCTGCCTCCCTGAATGGTTGTTTTACTGATTCTTTGGTCGCTGTATTTCTAGTCATTTCAGAGTAAGGTGCAAGTTTATGCTCACTCTGAGCCATACTTTCAGCTGCTGAGGAGGAGCGGGGAGGCAGTGTCAAGGTATCATCAGCAAATGAGTCAGGTGGAAGATTTCCAAATCAGTTCTCTTTTTGGTTGGTGGAGGACATGATTCTCCAGACATCATTGTTGAATCAACAAGGGCACATATTTGAAATAAAATAAATTGTTTATGAACAAAAGACAGCTTCTCCTCTAATCTGTGTGTCGTGCGCCGTTTGAAGGAGATAAGGCTTGGGGAACTACAACGTTTCTTCGGGAGTGAACAGAGCTGGGAGTCAGAGAAGCCTTTAACACTCCTGATGAGATAATGATTTTCTACATATCCATGGGAAATTCCATATACCTCTGTGCCTGGCTCCTTTTTAAATTTTTTTCCTCTTTCAGTGACGCAAATTAAGAGCAAGTATAGCAGTGGTGGAAACTGTCATCAATGTGATTTTTTTTAAGAACTGTATTACTTGATAAAAGGATCCCTGAGTATTTTTATATATAATTGAAGATGAGCAGTTCTAATGCAATGTTTACCTCTGTTTTACTGCAAGTAATTTTTATTAATCTAGAAAGCCTCAAAGAGGTATAAGCAAGTGCTACTGTTGGGTAGATTTTTATTAAAAATGGGTGAATGTGTTGAATTTGTGATGGTCAACAGAGCCAACAGTGTGTCAAATTTCATTCCCTTCCCAAGGCTACTCGAAAGACTGATAATGTTGACTGGAGATCCACCTATGTAAACTCTGTTGTGAGAGGCAGATCACTTTCTGGAAAGTCTGATGCAGCACCACGAGGATCATGGACTGGGATAATGAGTTGCAGAAGCTTCTCACAGAGAGGTTTGGGAGGAGAAGATAGTAAGGTAGGTGCAAGTAAATGGAAAGAAGTTCCACGTGAGGTAGAAAAATATTAAAGCAAAAGGCTTTTCCTTGAAGTAAAGCAATGCAAAGAGAGTCAGCTTTTTATTCTTCTTTTTTTTTTTTTTTTTTTTACTGATCTGCTTTACCTTTTTAGTGGTTGATGAAACCATAGGAGTATTTGGCAAATTTTATGTTTCATGTGCTCGTTTTAAAACATAATACACAAAAAAAAACTTCTGACAGAGGATCCAGCTTACTGCTTAGTTTCCTAATGTATCATATGGTCAAATCAAGTGATGGCCACACACTGAACTTTCTACTGCATCTGTCTCACTGATGATGAGTGATGTCAGGATTTAAGTAAAGAATAAGGCTGGTCCGTAAGAACCTAAAGCAGCAATATGTGGTGCACAGGTGGTCAGCACTGTCTTTGTCAATAGATGGAATTAAAATAGACCTTTTCTGGATCAATGAGTATTATGCTCATAGACAGCACTGATGCACACTTAAAATTAGCCATTAATACTCTTGTCAGTTGACATCTTGCTTACTGCTGTTGCTTTTTGTTTGTTTGTTTTGGAAATGCAGCGAGGTGCACTGTATATAGACATCATACAAAAGGCAGGAACACTGTTTTGTGTGCATGACCATACCATAAATTGGTGTTACCACCAAGGAGTAGCAGGCTATTTATCTTCTTGACCTGTTTGCATTTTCAGAGAACTCACACCTTATAAATGGTTCTTCAAAATTGCAGTAGTCTGTCTTCATGTATTTTTTTTCTGAATCTTGGATAAGTGTTTTAAGGAAGCATGTACTGCCTTACTCATAAAACTTGTTTGTACAGCTGTTCACTTGTTAACCGGCTACTCTATGCTGTATCTGCCGTGCAACTAATTTTGAAATAGTCCATGCTTCCCTCAACTGTCTTTTCATAAATTTTAGGTAATTCTTCTAAGTGTTGTAATGATTTCCATCAGCTGCTTACAGTGCATAAGTAGTGCATAAAATTGATGCAGAGAAGTAGAGAGATCTACTTGAGCATAAACTTGGGCTAATGCCAGCAGTAAAGCATGTGTCCTAAAGATTTCACCCACTGATGAATCTACTGGGGAACACTGGCTCCCGCTTTGGAGAAGGCAGATGGATTGCTCTTCTTTCTCATTTCTGTGTCTTAAACCCTCCTGCATAAATGCAAAGAACAGTGGTTTTGAGTGGTTTGGCTGCGTTGAAGTGTTAGTCAAAGAAAAACTAATTATGCTTAGCTTACAAGGCAGAAGACAAGTTGGGCAGCATGTTGGAAGGGAAGCCAGTGAATTTTGTGGAGCAAAGGAGTGGTTCTCTGCAGGATGAGCTAGCTATTTAAGGATGAAATTCATCTCCATTTAGTCCATTTTAAAATAAGCTAGCTAAGCTAGTTGTCTAGGGTCTGTCTTCAGTAGATGGAAAAGATGATCATTTCCAGAGGGTGATTCACGCTCCCTGTGACAAATTGCCTGTTCAAGCTGTCTAGTCCTTTCCACTGAATTTTGAGGTATCTTTGACCAACTAAATTTCAACATTATTTCTAATAATGAGGCTTAGTAACTTATTTCATACTGACTAGCTCTGCTGAGTGCATCACCGAAGTAGTCTAATATAAAGATGACAAAACCATAGGTAAACAGCAAAATCCTCTTTTCTACCAAAAAAAAAAAAAAAAATCCTCCATTGTTTTCAGAGTATACACAGAAATTGAAGTACAAATGGGGAAAAAAAGTCACCATTTGTTTGCAGACAGCATCATGTACCTGACATCAAAGGGCTTTTGAGGGCAGAACTTAGAGGAAAAGAATCAGATACTTCTGTCTATGGAGTGGTGGCTTTGATTCACTATTGATGGCATAGTTGTACTGATCAGGGCTGCACTGATCCTCTACAAAGAAGAAAAAATGCAAAGTGCTGTGTTGGCACGCAGTGTGACCATAGCGTTGCATTCAAACAATAGATTTTACAATGCAATGGAGGCTGGGATCTTAATTTCTGTCACCTGCGGTCTCCTTGCATCACCTACGATGACCAACTTTTGTAATAGACTGAAAATACAAATCTGAAAAGTTTTCTGATGCAGCTTACAACCTTCTTTTTTCCCTACTCTAACCCTCCCACCTTCTCTCCTAACTTAGAGGAAGGAGAATAAAAACAAACAAAAACCCATAACCTCTCCATAGCAATTGTACAATAGCCAAAGATGCCGTATTAGCTCTATTACAGAACAGGGATGCGACTCATAGCGTTCTGCTTCCTGCGATTTTCAGTAGCTGCCATGAACTTGTCTGGTTAGCAAATCAGAACCTCCTGTGTTCAGACCTGCTTCACGAGCAGTTATGTTCATAGCCCTGTCACTGCCCTTCTGTATGACTTCAGGCAAGGCATTTCCCCTCCTCTCTGTACCTCTCTGCCTCCCACGCGTTGTCTGATGTCGTTTTAGAACATATGGGCTTTTTGGAGCTGGAATCACTGCTGTTTATGTCTTTGTATGAGAAACAGTTGTAGTGCCAGGGAATACAAATAGTAACAGCACAAATTAAAAAACAACTGTGTGGAGACCTGTGAAGTGGGGAATGGGAAGAGTTTAATAGTCTCTGTATCAGCACTGAAAGAGTGAAAATGCTTTAGAAGAACTGCTTTTGGCATTCAGAAAAATGCAAGCTCCTTTTCTTCTCCAGAACTACTGGATGTTGCGTGGAAGGTTCAAGATGGTCCTCCCATCTCAAGCATCACTAGAGGTGTCCTACTGGAGTGTTGCAGGTTGCCTTGATTTCTTAGAGGACCAGCTGGCCTTGTTCTGGCCAGTGAGACTCACTTCAAAGAAAAGTCCCAGAAGAGCAAGGTTTGTCACTTGGGAGTTTGCTCTTGTTGATTTTCTCTTTTAATTTGCTGAATGTACTCAAGCATGCCAGTATTGATTCAAACAAAACAAATGGGTCTATGAACGCTGAGGCTTATGAAGCTTTCGTATCAATTTGTGGTTTTCTGGCTGCAGTCTGATGGCTGGTCATCTGTGAGAGCCAACAGAAGGTTGTCCTGCAACTGTCTAACAGGAAAGGACAGGCAGTGAGCTTAAATGCATTTTATTATTATTATTAGGAAATCTAGACAAGGCTGATACAACCTGTAGTCTATACATACAATGTTAAGAATGTGGAGTCTTGCTGAATTAAATGAGCGGGTTCTCATACTTAAAGCTGTTCTCAGTTTTAAGTATTGGAAAGAGCAGGATTGATTTGGAACAGTGTTTTGATGACCACTTAAAACAGCAGCCCTTAAAACCTTTGTTAATTGTTGATTTTTTTTTTTTAGCCTTTTATCCTAATTACGTGTCTGGGTTCTAGAGCAAAAATAATAGTAACCAAGTTCAGTAATACCATAGGGGGTACAAGAACAGTGCTACAGACAACAGTTTCAAATTCAGGGAATCGTGAGTTAGCTTTGTGGTATTTTCAACCTGGGAGGATTGCCTTAAGACAGGTGTTCTGATTTTTATTTTATTCAGTTTCAGGTTGTTCCTTCCATGTTCAGTCCTTCAGAAGCAGGTTCTTACTAGCTTAATAGAGTTTTGCTCTTTGTATCTATTTGTGCTCATAGCAGGCCAGATGTTTCACAGATGAGACAATCTCTGGTCTGAAGAGAGTACTGTTACAGACATCGGCCCACAGTAAACTTTCAGTGGTTACAGACTTCACTGCATGGTCAAGGATTAGATGGCTGCTCATTCATATCATCTGGCTGTAGTCCTTTCACAGTGACTTTGCTGCTGTTTTCAAAATTCGAGCAATCCACATTTCTCTGAGCAGAAGACAGTAGTCTGCCAAACCAAGCAGTCATTGTTCTGATACAATAATGGAAAACTTTCAACCTAAATTTTTGACTGTTCTTTTTGATCTAAATCCAATCTTGTCTTCTCTCTATAATCATCTAATTCTACTGTAGTTAAAAAAAAAAATCCCAGAGCTGCTGGAGTTACAATTACAGTGGTTGGTTTCTTCTGGTTGTCTGGAGAAGTCAGAGAAGGACACCTGAGAAGCCATGAGTGGGTGCTGCGTAGTCCTCTGCATGTTCAGGTGTTCACGTTCACCCGCGGCAGGGAGTTCCAGAGTTTAGATTACCTTCTGAAGAAGTAGTAGTGAAGAAGTATGTTTGTTTGTTTTCAACCTGCCAGTTCCAGGTGATGCTTCCTATTTCTTGTGTCAGAAGAGACCACGCAAGGTTCTTCTCCCTCACCTTTTCCATTATATGCTTCTCTAAGACATGCCTTGTTGACTAAACTGAGGCCTGACTAGACTCATTTTGGCTTTCAGCCTAGTGACTCTTTTTTGGGAATACAGAATACTTGCTAAAGAGTGAATTTTTTATCATGAGCATGTACAGCATCTGCAATCTGCTTTTTTTCCTGCTTCTCCACCTGGGTTGCAAATAATGCTGGAAAAGAAAGGCCAGGACATGACTTGGGTAAGCGAGGTGTTAACAGCGGGGTGGCCGATCCACAGCCCACACACCAGATGCATCTTCTGGCCCGCTCGCTCTCACCACTGCAGATGCAGCAAGGTCTGCATCTTGTCATGCGGCACAGGGATGTACCTGTGTGTCAGGTCAGCTGAGGAAGAGTTTTCCATGTAAGCAGGTGGCATAACAGCACCCGTATGGGTCCCTAAGCGTGGAGGGATGCCTGCATTCACGTAACGAAAAGCACATGACGTGTACCCTTGCTAATTAGGTTATAGAAGCAGGGCACCTGCTTGCTGATCATTTGATGATCGCACATCTGGCCACACAGGCTCAGTGGGGTCACAGCAAATGCTTCCGTACTTGGCTGTCACCTGCCCTGCCACACCAATCTCTGCATGTGCTGCTACAAGAATCAACCCTGTGGTTAATTGTAATCATGGGGTATAAAATAAGATCACTGATTTATTCACTGAGCTGGTGCTGCTAACTGTTAGACTGCCATAAGGAAAACTGGAACCACAACCTTGGTGATCTGTGCGTTATTTGTGGGTTCTTGTACAGCCTTACAGCCTGATTCAATGAACCAACAGAGGTGAACTGAATGACCTTACAAACCCTAACTCCTTAATTGCCGACTGTCATCACAGGCTGATTTTAATGATTTGGAGCAGCCTGGTGAGCGTCAGGTTGCAGGAGCTCTGCGGGGATTCTTCCCCTTGTCCACCACAGGTGTATGTGGGTCCTTGTTCAGCCTGGGGCGGCACGGTGGCCACAACCTGCCCAAAGCCCGCTCCGCTGCGGTGGGAAGTATTGCGCTTCCTCGGGAGCGGAGCAGCATAGCACTGATGCTGGTACCCTGACAAAGATCCCTGTGTCCTCTTTGATAAAGAGGGTGTTTTGTGCTTGTAGAAACCCAGAGTGTTTCTTATGAACCACTTCCCCCTAAAATGCTTCAAAGACATTTTGACCAGTGGAACAAACAATTGGATGTATTTTAGTGTTGACAAGGCTTTTTTTTTCCTTCAACTGGAGGACCTGCAAGAGGAAAAAAAGAGGAAAAACTCCCATCCAGTTGGTTTTTTTTTCTTTCCTTAGAAACTCTTCCAAAGAGAAGCCAGGACAAACCCCTTCTGTGCTTTCAGCCTTCCTCAGCGCTAGGCAGAGGAGCAGCGCCTGCCCGTTCGCTACATGAATCCAGGGAGAGGGCTTTTATTTTCTTTGTCTTTCTCTTTATTGGCTTAGCCCTGAGCTCCATTCCTTTTTTTTTTTAATGTATTTTGGGGTAGCTGAGTGACAGTTGCAGTTCTTTCAGTCCAGATCATGTGTCCTAGCATATCAGGTTACGGTGATTTGCCTGTTCGACATGCAACCCATCAAGTCTTTGACTAAAACTTTCTGTTAGTGAACAAGAACGAGACTCTAATTTTGTCCGAGTGGCGCTAGGAAGTTTTGAGAGGGGAATTAGACTTGTGGATGAATTCGTAATATTAGTAAAAAACAAAAATGTTGATATTTAATAGAATGAGCTGCATGGGCACAGTGGCTAAGATGGAAATGAATTCGTCCTAGTAACTCTCTCACTGCGAAGTGCCGCCAGCACTCATTGGTTACCATCTTGTACCCTTGCTTGTGCACTGCTCCTGATGGCTCCAGCAAAATGGGTCCTGGCGGGCACATCTGGCTCTGGGGGGCCCAGCAATGAGTTTTACCTTTTTTTTCCTTAATCCTCGAAGGACCCTCCCTCACCTGCAGCAGAGAGGCTTCCTCCCAGAGCCACGGAGAGCAGCTGCAGCTCCCAGGCCGCCGCATTTCCCTGCGCCCCGCTTCCTCCATGGGGCACAGCCCGGCTGCCTCTGTGAGTCCTGCTGCGGCTCGAGCAAACGGAGGAGGCTGCGGAGGTCGAAGGAAGACGGGGCTCAGCAAAGGAACCAGGCAGTGGCAGCTGTCAGCCTCTGAGCGCTTCCCCTGTTCCTTACCGTCTCCTCCAGCCTCTTCGAGCTGCTGTGTGGGAGGAAAGAGCAGCACCAGCAGCTGGAGGAAGGTGGGAGGAGTGGGAGGAAGAAGAGGGAAGAGCACCCGGGGGCTGAGAGCCGCCCTCGCTGTCTGCGCCCTCCCAGCCCCCTGCGGCCGCGCTCTCCTCGCCCAGCTCGAAGCCAGAGGGGCTGAGGAGCAGGCGGTGGTGGGGGCAGCGGCTGGCAGGGCCATCCCTACCTCCCTCACCCGTACGCTGTTTCTGCCTTTCTCCATACCAGGAAAAGAGCCGTTACAGATGCTGAACCATTCGGGCACCATCGCTGCCTTACCCCTGGTCCCTCTAAGTCACTGAGTGGGCAGCTGAAGCACAGGCGGGAAGTGGCCAAGGCCAAAATTGTTACTGCCTCCACTCTGCACGTATTTGGACTCGGATCGATGGTCTGCCCCGCGGGGAGCAGGTAGGAGCAGTCCCATCCCGGCACACCCGTCCTGTCCCACAGCGTGTCCCCGTCTTGCCCCGCAGCACCTGCGTGAGGCGAGAGCCCCGCAGCTCTGCCCGGGCTCTCCGAGCGCTGCCTTTCCGTCTTCACCTCCCCGTCCTCTGCCACCCCCGGCTTGGTGCCCGCCGGTGCCCCCAGGCTCCGCGCTGCCCATCTTCGTGCCGAGGCTCCGGCCTGGCGCCTGCCCGCCCCTGCAGCCCCTGCAGCC
>VXAA01005072.1:1167202-1184424 GCA_013399115.1 Anseranas semipalmata
CGGCTCCCGGCCCGGGGCTGCCTGCGGGCGCTCCCCGCAACCTGAGGGGCAGCGGGCCGAGCCTGCCGTCGGGCCGAGCGTCCCGGCCCGCACCGCGGTCACAGCCGGGCTCGCTGCGCAGACGTGGCGAGCTTTCGTCGCCTTTCCTTTCGAGCTGAGCCTCGGGGTGAGCTCAGGGGACAGACTGCCTGTTTGTAGGGAGTTCCCTGCTCGCCTTTCCGGGCTCCGGACGAGGCGCAGGCTTTGTCGAGCACTGCACCTGTCCTGAAATGTCCGTAATTCACCCCAGAATCCACCTCAGGCTCTGTCAGCCTCTAACCTTTCAGGCTGAGTTCACAATCGGAGGACAATGACACCACTTTCTTCCAAGCTGATTTAAATTCGGGCCGAAACCAAAGGGAAGCGCCACGCTCAGGGACGGGCTTGGCTCGGGACCCCGCAGTGCAACGCAGAGGCCGTCGGCTTTCGGCCACCAGCCCCGCCGAGACAGGTGCCGGCTGCCCGGCGGGAGAAGGAGAGGGGCAGAGCCCGAGAGGCGGCGCCAGCACCGGCACCCCGAGCCCCAGCACCACGTACAGCCCCTGCTCAGCCCCTGAGAGGTGGGGGGGGTGAGCTGGGGCTGCCCCCGCAGGGTGTGGCACTGGCACACAAGCTGAAGTAGACGAGCCAGGGCCACGGTGGGGACTCGTCCTGCCCGTGTCTGTGATGTTCTTTAAATATCTTAGGACACGTAGGGGACTGCAGTCTACAGGGCTCTCAGTCTGCCCCCCATTTGCCAGCTTGAAATGCTCTTTAAAATGTATTAAAAAAAAAAAAAATCCAAACACTATTAAATGCAAAGAAATCATGAAAAACAACAAGGAACAAAAGCTCTCAATCCTAGCTGAGCACTGCACAGACAGGAACCTGCTCTGACGTACATGAGCACCCCATAGGGATTAACTCTCTCCTGCCCAACAAAGCCAGCCTTCTAGTTTCTACTTTGCAGCACATTTTGTGTGCTATAAATGTATTTAATCTAGCCAGATAGAGAGATTAAAAGGCACAGGTTTAGCACCCAGCTGCAGTTGCCTCCACCCCTGAAAAAAAACCAAACCCTGGTCCAGGATTTTTCTGCCTCTATGACAGATCCAAAGAAATTTCCCTTGTAAAGCAGACGCAAGAAATAGGCAGCAGAAGTCTAAAGCAAAATGAAAAGGAGAAGCTCTTGGAGTTCTTTTTTCCCTTTGCCTTCCTGTAGTGAACATGCAGAAGGGAGGGCATTGCATGCCCACTACCAGCCAGTTCATGTTTTGCTACCCTCGCCACTTAGCTGGGGTTCCTAAAGCCCTTTGCAACCCCCGCTTCATCCGGTACCCCCAGCGAGGAGACAGCAGGCGTCATTAACCCTGCTGTGCAAAGAGGGGCAGCGAGGCGCCGGGGGGACTTGTGTAAAGTCACCTTACAGGTAATACCTGGAACAGAAATTAGGAGGTGGCAGTCTCAGTTTTGACTTTAACCTTCAAGTCAGGTTTCCTCCCTTTCCCAAACCTGCAGTGCCAGACCACTGCAGTACCAAGCGTGCAACAGCATCCTCCATCTTCTTGCCATCTTTGGTACCACGACAGGGTGGAGGGACGTGTATCCTGCAAGCCTCCACACCCTCGCCCACCTTTCTAGGAGTCTGCTGCTTAGAAAGCTGGACTGGGAGATTCACACTTTTGGCTGTCTGCATTATCCTTCATTTCTGTAGAAATGGAGCATCATTGCTGAAGAGGGAGTTACTCAGAAATTACTTGCTTCAGGTACTGTGTCACTGCATCTGTCCCGTGTTTAACCACAGTGAGAAGGTCTGATGCTTTTCCTGATGTACTGTGTACTCCTATTCCTTTTTTTTCCCTGCATCTGTGGGCAATTCAAAGTCTCTCCATGGGACCACCTGCTCAGGGATACAGCCTTTAGCAGGTCTCAGCTGCGGCTACAGCAAGAAAAATTGGGAACAGCGTAGAAGTATTTTTCCATTGCTGTGACAATTAAGGCATAGTTCTGCATAAATGAGCTTGTCCTTTCCATGTAATCAGCAAATTTTGAGTGTTCTTTTTTTTTAATTTCAGGTCTGACTGGACACAACTAGCATCTTGGGGTGCCTGACCAGTATCTGCATGGGAGGTGTGTAGACATCACCCCTCTCTTTCCCTGATAACCAGTTACCGTGGCACAGCACAGGACCTAGGCAAGCATCCATAGCATCTGAGACAGCGGTGAAACACCCATGATGGAGGGTAGATCGCTGGGGACAGGTAGGTGGTAACAGGTATAACGTTTTCCTTGAGAAATCCAAGCACAAAATATTTACCTGTTTTCACTCCACTGCACTTAAAATTACAAAAAGAAATCAAAATTTCTTCCTCTAAAAAGAGGGGGAAATGGCTTCTTAGGAAGATGGGAGTTATGGTAGAGAATGCCTCATGTCTGCACATCTGTTCTAGAAATGGAAAATGTTTGTGAGCTGTATCCAATCACTTCATTGAAATCTTTTCCTGAAACACCACCTCTGCTTTTCTTGATTCTGGGAAGGTACAGTTCTGAATCTGTATTTTGAGTTCATCCTAAAATAAGACAACACCAGGTTGAAGATGCCTAGTTAGCACTGCAGGAATGTGATACTAGGCATTCAGGTGCTACACGGTATAAAACGTATGGTGTACAGGTATTGAATTCAAAAGCATGCCAGCAAGTTTCTGGCCAATCTTCTTGATCATTTTGCCTTGATTTTAATGCCTTTGTGCTCCCCACACATCAGTGCAATGTAGAAATGTTGAGGAAAGTGCCACAGGTGACATCCTGGACTTTCCTGAGCCTCTTATCTTCCTGTTGACATTGAAGGTTTTAGACTGTGCCTGGGGTCCTGGCCCTCCACGAGGCTCTATCTAGCAGCAAGTGCAAAGTTTTACAGAGAAACCGCTGAGGGCACGAGACAGCTGGGGGAAAGCAGCAGCTGACAGTCAGAATGTGGGGAAAACAACAACAACAACAACAAAAACAACTATTCTCAGGGTTGTGTTGCTCAAAAGCCCCCGTTCAGTGAAATTTGATAAGAAATGAGAACTTCCTGGCTAAGACCAACCAGATATCAGCATGGTACAATGTCACCGGAACACTACAGAGGAAGGCTTAAAATCCCTTTAGTGCTCCTCATTGCTTAACATTTATCTAGCTCTAGGAAGTCCAGCAAAGACAGGTTTTCGTATTATTTTAAATGCCCCAAAACTTGGGATTGAAACCTAAATCCTTCCTCATCCGTGGCCCTCCTGTTAGTGATGAGGCCACAGCATTAAGATCCTCTTAAGGATCTTAAGTTAAAACTGCTTTCTTCCAGTGCTGCTCCTCTCGTTGTCTCCATTTGCTAATTGTGAACGTGGAAACTTGATAGCCAGAGACCTCATGCTAGAGCTTTACAGATCTCCAGATTACACAGTCATAATTAAATTGAGGAGAGTAGAGGGAAAGGAATTAATATTTAAAAAAAAAAAAAAAAAAAAGGACGACAACCTAACCCCCAGAAATCAAATCCATGACAATGAGTTTAAATGTATGGTGTGTGGCCAGTGACATATGAGTCACTTGAGCCTATCTTTATAAGAGTAACAAAGTATGAATAAAACACCCAGCTGGCACGGTGCCACTGTCCCTGTAGATATATCAGAGCATAACAGCAGCCTGCGTTGTCGGCTGGAGGCTTATTGTCATCAAGGCCAATGGAAATCTTAGTCCTGGTGCTCAGATAAGTCTTCCCACACCCCAGCCTCCTCTTGCAGCTCTTCCTCAGAGCCGTCTTCCATAGCTGTGTCTCTCTTCACTGCCTTCCCAACCTGATTTTCATGGATCGAACACAGTTTTCAAAAGAAAGTCTTGGGAAGTACCTGGGCCCCCTCCTCTGGTAGTTACACGGCCCACAGACCTAACAGCTCTGCGGAGCGGGTTCGACCTACACTTGCCTTAATGTTTCTGCGTTAAGGGGGCAGCTGCTGGCCAGGATGAAGGAGCCGATGTGTGGCTGTGAGTCCCTTCCACGTGGTGTGACCGCAGGCCTCGGCTGGGCCCATCCAGGTTCTCCACCTGGGCACCTGAGCGTGGCCGGTGCTGAACCACAGCACTTGCTCTCTGCTGCACGGAGAGATCTTCTGTGGAATGGAGATCGCGGAGTAAGGGATGCTGGCAAAGCCTTAAAGAAGGGTGAGCTGGCACCTGCCAGGAGTGACGCTGGTTACGGCTGACCCTGCTCCAGCTCACAGGACAGATTAGGCAACCAATGCGGGTGCCCTCCAGCGCTGCTGCGCTGCGGCAGCCCCCGTAGAGCAGCTGCCACCACCACTAGCATGATGAGCCATCGCAGCCAAAACGTGAAGAGGAGGCGAGGGCCGTTTTCAGCTGGGGAAGAGAGCTCGCAGTAAATCAGTGTACATCCCAACCTCTGGTTGCACGGATGCAGCTATATCAGAGATGCAAAAGCTGGCAGCCTGCCGTAACCGAGACCAGGGCCCGTCCCCTCCTGCCCTCTGTTGCCAAGGCTCAGACCAGCAGGAGGCTGCGAGGGCAAGACTGGCTTTCCCAAAGTAGCCATTTTTCTGCCCAATGCCGTTCTGCGCCAGCACTGCAACGCTGCCCAAAGGTCTGACCCTTGCAGCCCCCGCTCGGCGGCTCCAGCCCGTTGGAGGCTCCTGCTCACCCCAGCCACAGCCTGGCCCTGGGGAAGGAGGCGCAGGACAGGGAAGGGTTTGCACTGGTGGCAGCTGGACGGTGGCAGCGCGAGCCCACGTCCATCACCCGAGATGTGGTCCCAAGGCGATGGGGGCTCTCCTTGGTGTCTGTGACTGGGAGCAGCGCGTGAGTCCCCCGACAAGGCAGGGAATTATGCCATCGTGAGGCAACTGATCTCGTGTTTGTAGCGCCGAGAAGTGCACACGGGGTGCATCAGGCGGGTGGCGTGAGGCCGCCAGCTTGTTTCTCCCTCCGACGTTCAGCCAAAGAAAGATCCAACTGCGCGCATAGACGTAAGGGGAGGCTTTTTCAGCAAGTGTAGCTGGCTCACCCTGAAGAGCCCCACTGCATCCACCCCTCTTCCTCCCAGGAAAGGAGGCAGCTGTAGCCTCTCGCTGTGTCTGTTTATAGGAAGTTGTGAGGGAAAAGCTCAAATATGTGGGCTGAGCACTCCTAGGTTTAACACATGCACACACACACACACACACACACACACACACACACACAAAACCATCCAGATCTTCACAAGTGAAGAGGCAGCTGGAGGTTCATGCCGTATTGGTGAAGCCCAGCCCAGGATGGGGCATGGCTTTGCCCTTCCCAGGCTACATGGCGCATGTGTGTGCAGCCCAAACTCTCCGGCTTCTTCCATCCATTAGGAGATACTAATTAATTTCACCCCGTGCCTTCCCCAGCTATTCCTGCTCTACCCTGCCGGCTAGGGCAGCACGACTTACCCAGGTCAGACCGTGGCAGAAGCAGGAAGAGGCTGAGGAGCATCATCTCCCCGTGCTCTCCTGCCTATCAGGCCTTGCCTGTTCTTTGTGCACACAAGCGTGTGCAAAATGTGCCTGGATGGGTTTCACCAGGAAGCAGGGGTACTTGCATCCGCAGATTTGATAATTAGTGACTGCCATAGCCATGGCGGGCTGGTTCCCTTCTAGGACACCACAGGGCGAAAAGAGCTCCCTGACCTGGAGGTGGGGACAGTGACGGCCCCTCAGGAGCGGGTTTCCTTGGAAATGTGCCCGCTCCCTGGCCTCGACCCAACGGGGAGCCACCACGCAGTGGAGGGGGCCCTTGAGCCTGCCCCAGAGCCCCCCATGCCACACAGGGCCTCAGCCGGGGGGCTGCTCCCACTGGTGCGTGTGGCTCCGCGGAGAGCAGCAGGAAAATTACCGGAATCTCTGCTCCCGTAAACCACTCTGCCTGTGAAATGTCTCAGCAGAAACGTCTAGGAGAAAAAAAAATTGAAGCATCCTCTTGGTCACACGGGGAGTGTTGTGCTGAGATGGAAAAGCTGGCGATGCCACAGACTCACTCCATGGCCCTGGGTAAGTCACCCAGCGTTCATTTACCCAACGATAAAGTAAGCATAAAGGTCTTTTTCTCCTCTTGTCTTTGCTCTTTTCTTTTCCTTCTCTTCCTCCTCCCTTTACCCATTAAGCTTCTTGGTCAGTCTTTTCCTACCAGGCATGAATCGCTCCCAGCATGTTACAGTGCAGGTCCTAATTGATTGTTTACCTCCTCTACAATATATATAACAAGTTGCAATTAAAATCCCTATAGAAATACTCAGATTGGAAGAGGTTATTTTGGGAAGGACAGGATAAAAAAAAAAAAAAAAGATTTTGTTAAAATGCAGCCCCTTCCTAAGTCAGGCTGAGTTAGCATCCCAGAATTTGGTAATAAATGCTACTTTTTTTCCCTGTGCCCATCCCTGCTTTCAGCCATAGTGAGGCAAACCTTTCTGCTGCAGAATGTGTTCTGTCCTCAATTAAAAGAAGGAAAACACAGAATAAAATAAACCCCTGATAATACAACTCTCTTCCCACTGCCTGAGTCTCTGCACCAGGGAACTGCGGATGATCTCCCGGCGCAAACAGCCCCCTGTGTAAAAATAGCAACACAACTGCAAACTTCAGGGTAATCACTGCTTGATTTCAAAATATTTGCTTTGCTCCTGCCTTGTCCTTTATCTGTCAGGCCTCTATATGTCACTAAAGCAACATTCGACAAGTCCTCGCCAGGGCTGCCTCCTTCGGTGCGCTCCACCATTATTGATGGCAACAAGCTCCGTCTCTGAGTATTTAAAAATATACCCTTCTCTAAATATAGCCAATCTGTGTGTGCTTAGCTACTACAGGGCAGAATGAGAGGGACCAAAATATTGACACGCACTGGGTGTGTATAATTTGTTTTGATTCCTGCTCTCTCTCTCTCCCTCCCTCATATACCAGCCTGTGCATTACCCGCACACCTTGGTGGAAAATCTGTTATTATTTAGCAGGAGGAATGTGGCCGCCGTTCGGAGCCGGAGTTTCCTTTGTTTATTTTTCCATGCTCTGTCCAAACGGTGTCAATGAGAGCGGAGCTTACGGCGCTATTTATAGCCTCCCTCGGGCAGGCTGCACCTCCCGGCAGCCGCAGCCGCCCGGGGGGGACTCGGGGCCCCCGGCCGGGCAGGGCAGGGGAAAGCCTGGGGGCAGAGGAGGCGGGCGACGCGGGGACGGGCGAAGGGAGCCGTCAAAAATGGGCTTGGGGAGAGATCTGAGGAGGGAAGGGAGCGCTGGGGAGGGAGGCGGGAGGCGGTTGTTCCCTGGTCGGGAAGGGGGCTCTGAGTGGAAGCGCGGTGGGGCGAGCCTCGCCCGGGAGCTGGGGGTGCTCGGGGGGTGGTTGCAGGGAGCCCTGCCGCTTGGGAAGGGGCGCTGGGGGATGCGGAGACATCCCATCTCGCCCGGAGCAGAGCGAGACTTCAGAAGAAAAGGAGGAAAAAAAGAAAAGAGGAAAAAAAAAAAAAAGGCAGTACTGGAATTTGTCACCTGGGGAGGAGGGGGCCGGTCTAATGGGAGCAATATGGGGGATCGGGGGGCTCTGGGCTGGTACCGGCGGCTGCCGCAGGGACGGGGTGCAGGGCGCGCTCCCCAGCCCTTGCCCGGCACCACCCCTGTTTCGGGGTGCTGGGCCCGGGCCTGGGCTGGGGCCGCGCTGTGCTGTGTTAATAGGCTCGCCCTTGGCGCAGTCTGCAGGGCTTCGGGTGCTGACTAAGGAGCAAAACTGCAGCGGAGGGGGGAGTGGGAGAGGGAGCCTGTATGTGGGAGCGCACATGCGGACTCTCCCCTGAGTGTGCCGGGAGCTTAGGGCCACCCTGTTTTCCTAGCGGGGTGCAGAGAAAAAGCTGCAGTTTGTGCCTGAGGTATTGCTTGAGCTGGCAGGGAGAGCTGGGCTGGCCAGATGGAGGGATGAGAGGGAGGCAGGGAGAGCGCGAGGCAGGCAGGCAGGGAGGGGGAGCAGGGAGCTAGACACCTACGCAAACACAGAGTGAGAGGAGATCCTTGGATGCAAACACAGACACAGGCGTCCTCCTCCTCCTCACATGCCCCTGATTCATTTCCACATGCCATACACGTGACATGCTAATTCAGGGCTACTACAGAACTCCAGGGCGAGAGAGGAACGGGAGAGAGAAATAAAACCCAGCAAGACACCAAACCGACGGTTTTTAAGGGGGATTCGGTGCAGCCCAGCAGCATCCCCACTCGGCGCTGGGCCAGGGGCGACGGGGGAGGCCTCGCGGCAACCCCTCGCCCCCCCGCACCCCCCGCGCCGGCGGCCACGCGTGCCTCCCGCAGGCGAAGGCAGCGCGGCCTTCCCCCCGCCGCCGCTGCAGCAGGGCGGGAGGCGCGGGGACAGGCCGGGGAGCCAGGCGAGGAGGTGGCTGTTCCCTGCAGGGGGGCGGGAGGCTGCGCTCCAGGCCCCCCGCGTGTCTGCGAGCAAAGGGGAAAGCCCCCCGACCTCTCTCCTGTGCTCCCATTTCTGCCGGTAGACGAGGCGGGAGAGGTACCGCCAACGTCAGGGGAAGCTGCATCTCAGCAGAGGCATCTTTATCCTAGTTCCTTCATTAACTTGGTGGCCATGAGACAAGGGATGCAGCAGAGCTGATATCTCTGTAGCATGGAGCACCAAAATATTTGGGGCTATATCATAGCCTCAGGACACTTTTGCTAACTAAAGCAGCCCTCTAGACATCTCTAACAGGAGCTCCAAATCCAGCAGGGCAAAACCATCTTTGCCTTCTCCAAGACAGCATCATGTGTGTTGTACCTTTGATGAAAAGCATAGAGGTGAAATTTGGAGATCTCAGCTGCAGTCCTGGTAGTTTTCTCCTGTGAACAGGTGGTGCTTGCAATTTTTTCTCCAGGTGCTGACTCCCCTTCTCTTACTGGGAGCCCCTGGCCCCAGGGAAGACATCTTAGGAAGCTGCTTTCCTCTGCTGCATTCCTGAGGAGGAAAGAGAGATGATCTAGTTTACTGGCTGCTCTAGATCTCCCTGTGTGTGAAGGGGCTTTCTCAGCAAGACTGAATATTTTGAACCAAGACCTGTGAAGGAGAAATCACAAAAATCCCAAATTTAGCTGCCATAGTTTTTATGAGAGACACTCTGCTCACTCAGGAGAAGAAACCTGTGCTGCTTCATGCAAAGAGCGAGAGAAGAAGGTGAAAAGCATTCGAGTTAAATATTCCACCCGAGTATCTTAAACTGACAGCCACACAAAGTAAAAAAATCCCACAAGCTATATAAGACTGTGTAAGGCTTACTGAAAAACAAGGCTTTACGTCTAAGGCAGAAGGAACAAAGGTCACTCACAACACCCACTGCTGTATATATTTTTAAACTCTTATTATGTCCGTTCTCAGAGGCCCTAATCATGATCGAGGTCCTTGTGTGTGCAGACAGAAAGGTAAAAGGCGCCCACCCCAAAATGCTTTTAATGATGTAGGCAGATAATTACATAAAAAGGGGTCACAAATACACACAAGCACATGCGCATGTGTGTATTTTACATCGAGCATCAGCTCTGCTCATCAGATTGCCCGTGGGCCCCACAGAACTAGATGCTCCCCAGAAAGTAACGAGGAAACCCCTGACCAAAGAATGAGCAACCGCAAGCCAGGCGCGCGCCAGCCGAGCTCTTACGGGACCCCACCAGCTGCCCAGGCGCACGCCCGAGCTGCCGCCCCGGAGCCCTGCCTCTCCCGTCCTGCTCTGGCCATTATGCCGCGCTCCTTCCCGCATCTGCGGGAACAAGGATTTTATTTTCCGTGATTATATTAATACCTGTTCTTCCCTCACGCTAGCAATTTGGCTGATTTCTTGTTTATTGTGTTTCACCTTCCAGCATCAATAATTCAGCCACACGGCCCCCAGGAGGTGCAGAGCCAACTGCTCGCTTTGCAGAGCCTTGCCTAGGAAAGACAAGACGCAATAGCCCGGCTTGAGGCCCCGGCTCCCAGCCCCGGGCAGAGGCCAGCAGATGATAAACCCGCAGCGCCGGGGCTCTTGCTGACTTTGGGAGGTTTGTTCTTCCTTCGGTTTCCTTGGTTTTTGCAGTGAATGATGACTGCAGGATGTGACCCTAATTGTAAATCGGTTTCATCTGTGGGCTCTGCGCTGGTGGTTTTGCCTCTTCTCCTGTGGTTGGTGCACTTTGTTCTTTTGGTCCCCAAATCAAAGTGCTGTACCCAGGTCCTCTCAGGATTCCCTCTGCGGCTTAGGTCATGGGGATCATTTCGGGTCTCAGCAGAAACTGGTTTGGGTAATTAAAGTGCTACTGTAACCTAGAAAATCCCATGTTAGGGACCGGAAGGGGTTAGGAGAGGAAAGGCTGTGAAGAATCAGCTCCACTCGTGCTCTCTAGCGAGCATCAGAGCCATATAGGTCAGGCAGGAGCCATTTACTCTGCTGTACCTGCTCCATGGATAACCAGGGGACTGCATTCTGCGTGCGTGTCAGCCGCGCTGCTTTCCAGCTCGATCAAATTAGCTAAACCCTTCCGAAAACCGCGTAGAAATAAATATCCCTTTACTCCTCCTTCAGCAGCCGCTTTTTCCTCACATGCTGTCCTTTCGGCTCATCGCTCAAACAGCCCGGGCATCTCCTCTCGCACAGGGGGATATCTGCAGCCGGGGGGCAGGTGCCAGCGCACCTCTCCCCGCCACAGTCACCCCAACTCGGGTGCTGAGGGGGCTCGCAGCCTGGAAAAGGGAGCGAAGTCAAGCCACAAGGGGGCATGGTCTGTTCTAATTCATAAAATGTGGATTCATTGACAAAAACGCTGAACGATTGGTGAATGGTGTGCGCATAAGTTAATGCTGTGGAGAAGGCACGTTAGTGACGGTGTAGCTCGGCACTGGGGCTTGTGCGTCGGGAAACAAAGAGGCACGGCAGGGCACTGGTGTCCTAAAATGCACCCGAGGCCACTCTGCCAGCTCTTTCTTGCTTAAGCAGGGAGCACTGGGGAGGGGAGGACAGAGAGGCTAATTCTGCTCCCCAACTCCACCGAAAGTAGCGAGAGCAGCAACACCCAAGCTGGGAGGATGCTAGTGATAGTCACAGGCTCGAGCCTGAGCTGGCTCTGCTGATGCTTTGTTGTTTTTTCTAAGGTTTTTTAGCAAATGTGCTCAGCTGCCAAACATTTTTAATTCCTCTGCTAGACAAGACGGGAGTGGAGCCTGATGGCTAAGAAGAATATTTACACACGGAATATGTATTCCTCAGCAAACCAGACGTTCACCCCCATCTCCTTGCTGGGTGCCGTAGAGCCCTTCCCCACCGCAGCAAGTTTCTGCTGCCTCTTCCTGCCCCGTGGCACCGGTGCTGGGGACTGGGGTTTGCACCAAGGGCTGCAGAGGGGAGGGAAGCGAGGGGGCTGAGCACTGACGGGGAGCCTGTGGCCCCAGGGAAGCTTTAGCCCAGCTCTGCTATGGCCTTGCCGGGTGCCTGCGAGTGCTGTGGTGAGGTAAAGGACTAGGAATTGCTGGCGACCACTGTGAAGTCCTGCTTTTATCCTGCTTTCACATAGACTTCCCAGTGCAATGGATAAGAGAAAACACGAGATGAGCAGAAGCTTTTCTGGCTGGGCGTCTGACAGTAAATAGTCGTTTTATTGGCATTTTTAGAGTCCTATCTCCTCAATCCAAAATGGAGCCAGATGTGCTGGGAGTCAGTTTCTAACTTAACAGGATATGAGTCAAAATGTGCAGCTCGCCGCCTGTAACTCCAGTGACTGCAGTGGAGTTCAGCCAAGGACGATTTTGGCGAAGAGGAGTGGTCAGGATGGCCCTAAGTGATATCAGGTACATGTAAGCTACCGTCACACCTGCCTGCCTGCCCGTAGCCCCTTCCCTCAAAGCACCCGGGCAATGCCGTCAGACCTTCACCCACCACGGGTTGGGACCACCCTTTGGGTGTGAGCTGCGGGGTGTTCCTCCCTGCACGCAGGCTGCGCCCCAAGTGAGGGGCAGGGTCACAGTGTGAGCCCGACCCCGCTTTCTGGATTTTTTTTTTCCTGCCTTTCTTCAGTGTGGAGGGGGAGGGAAAATGCCAGGCAGAAAGAAAAACTGCCTGCGCTGTCCCCACAGTGCAAGGAGGGGAAATACTGGATTGCTCCATAGTGACAAGTCGGTGCGTCACGGAGAGCACCTCCTCCAGCAGCCACGCAGGGGAGGACCAGGCCTACAGCCATCATTATTCAGCTTCAAAGATTCAGGCTTCAAACCCCTTCAGCTGCCTTATAAAAGACAGAAAGCCCCCATTACGCGGGTCAGAAGGCAGCCTTGCCCTCTTTCCCCGTCTCTCCCCCCGCGCAGGTGCAAGCAGGACGTGGGCACTGTAAGGTTTTATACAAAAAGCAGGAGGGGGACAGTCTGGATTTAGCTGGAGTATGAAACAGATTTAGATCTTGAGTGAGTTTGTGCAAAATGGCCTCTCTGAGACTTTGAGCTACAATGCAATAGAGGTAGAAATAAACCTGCAAAGGGCTTTCTGTCCTGACAGACACTGGCGCAACAGCGATGTGTGTGTGTGTGTGTTATAAAACTGTTGGGAAGTTCAGCAGAGCTAAACCCAGCCTGAAGTATGCTAAAGCTTGGGATATTGTATCTAAAACTGCTGCAGAGGGGTCTCCTGTCCGAAACTGTGTGGCCATTTCATGATGCTGATAGCAGCACCACGCCATTCAACATTTTCTGTGTGGCATGGGCAAAGCTGTGGGTAAGGGACCAGGAAGCCCAACTCACCCAGGGAGCGCGTTTGATAAGTAGGATGCAGGACGGGGGCCTTTCACTGCGTTACCGGTTTACCAGGGCTTCGGTAGTGCCATAGCTGATTGTGACTTTGCTGTTGTTAAATTCCTGCTAAATCTCTTGGGCTCCAAGGAGCCCATCTGTTGGGCTCCTTGCACTCTGTGCAGACCCAAAATTTCACTTTGGCTTTAAGCTGCAGGGGAGAAAAAGACATCTTCCTCTGACCTGGGGCTATACACACACAGCCCCTTCCTCGCTTGCTGTGATGTCTGTGTAGCTGATGTGGCCTGGAGTGCCGTTAAGTCCATGTGTCACACAGCCCCTCCAGACCGCAGATCTCGCTTCTGTAGGTCCTTCTTCCTACACAGTAATTCCTAGTGGTCTTTAAACACAGGATGCCAATTTGATTAAAAAGTGGGAAATAACAAGGTATGTCCGACCCACCTACAATTAAATTCAGTAACTTACCTTGCCCACCCTCCCTCCCCTTTTCTAATCATTCTTCTTTGCATGGTATCTCCTTTGGACTGTAATCTTGCTATATTTGACCAGAAAGCACTGCGTGCACTGAGCTGTCTTCTCTTACCATTATTTAGTGCTCAGAACATTTGTTGCTGCACAGTTAGTGTGGTGTCTCCCTGCTCTTCTAGAAAACTCTGATATTCACAGGACTGCAACGTCTGAGAAGTCAGCAATAAAATGTTAAAAGAAATATCACTCCCCAGCACCACCTTAACTGTGTCCTGTTGGCATTAGCTCCTGGGAATGGCACAGCAAAAAGTGAGAAGCCTAATAAATAGACCCGAGACGCTCTCTTTGGGTGTGCTATTATTAGAAACACAGACAACAAATTGGAAATCCAGCATTTATCTGCATCTATTCTGAGTGTATTCGCCATGTTGACTGTGGCTGTATTGATTATCAGTGGGAGCAGCTTGGAAAAGCAGATATCATGATACAGTGCAAGGTCTGCGTTGGGGGGACGGGTGCATGTTATTCGGTTTGCCGACAGAGGTTTGTCTGATGTGCCCATAGCGATCTCCTGCTGCAGGAATCAGCAGCCTGGTGGCGTGCATCGCTGTGACCTGCTGCTCGCCGGGAGAGCCGAGCAAGGCCACCTCGCAGAAGGAATCTGCATAGGAAGGGAGGCGTCACGATGATTTCCAGCGTGATGCGTGTAGGCTTCAGCATTTGAACATAGGCCAAGCCTAGCTCGCTCCTGTTGGCTATGCACAGCCTTCCTCTGCCTTTTGCCACAGCAAGGGAAGACAGCCTTTGTGCTGGAGCCCTCTGTGCTCCTTTCCAGAGCAGCAGTGGGTGAGGCAGGGTGCCGGTGTGCGTGCTGGTGCCCGGAGGGCAGGGCTGAGGTTGCGCTGCAAACAGTATGTGCAACGCAGTGCTGCATCTCCAGGGCTTCCACGCTGTCCTTTAGCCACTCTCTGCTTCCCTAAGTCCTGAAAGGAAATTAAGCAACTTTAATTCCCTATAAGCAAAGTTCTGGAGCGTGCAATCTTCTTCAGTCCCGTCCCCCTGCAAAAAGCAACCTTCTCCATATCGAGAGCCCAGTTCCCCTCACTGAGTGGGCTTGCTGTGTTGCTCACATTGTGTTCCCTCTCCTCAACCTCCTGTGCTTGCAGGTACCAGCAGCCCCGGGGAGGAGCAGGGGAGCAGCCTGGAGCCCCTGAGCACACCACGTTGAACAGCAGAGAGGACAGACATGAAGGGAACCTGTAGGATGTGTAGGAGACCCGAAACAACGCACTCCAAAGCCCTGTGAGGTACAGATGTTGGTTGAGAAGTTTGTGAAGCCCAAAAGCTCAGCTTTCGCTTGCCCAGTGCTGGAGGTGACTCCGGGGACCCATGGGGACGGAGGAGCATGGCAGCACTGAGGCACGCTTGTACCAGGGGGCAGGACAGGGGACAAGAGCCAAGGCCTGAGCCCAGAGAGCTCCCAGTGTGCCGGGGAGCATTTCAACAGCCCTGGAGACCCAGGGGCTTGTCCTTGGTTGGGTGAAAATGCCGCAGGAGGGAAACCACTGCCTGCACAGCCGTGAGCGGCTCCAGCCAGGGAGGGCTTGGTGCCCAGCAGAAGGGCAATGAGATGGATGCAGGCTTCCGATGGGTGAACATCTTCTGCTTACAGAGAGGGAAACAAGGGAGCCTCCAGCTCGCTCTCCTCGCTGCCTACCTGTGCCTCCTTCTCCACCCAGCCTCCCTTTGTACTTCTGGGTCAGGGCCCCAGCTCTGCTCCCTCTCCTTTGCTTCCCCTTTCTGCCACCTTTTAATCCCCCCCAATCCCTTTTGCCTCTCCGGGGTCCTGTCCTCTCTCGCCTGGTCTCTGCTCCAGTCCCCTCTGCCTTCTGCATCCAGCCAACCCACGCCATCCCTGCTTGGTCAGGACACATGCCCCAAATCCTTCCCTGTGCTCACTCCGCCCAAAACACACACAAAAAAAAAACCATAGAAGTTCAAGAACAGCCTGTGTTAAAGGGATTTTGTATCAGTGACTTATTGGGGCAGATGACCAAGTTACTTGTTTTTCCTTGACTGTATTCACTTGCCTTGCTCCGGGTAACCTAATCCTGTTTTTTAACCATCTTCTATCTCCCCTCAGTTAGTCATTACTGATTTTCCTGACTACTTAGGTTTCTAAAACAAAATCGGACTGTTTATTTTAGAGCACTGGCAAATGTTGTTTTTTAAGCCAGAGATAGTGGGGCTCGGACAAAAGGCACCTCTGGAAAACACAAGAAGTGCGTGTATCGTGCAGTTCCCGAGAGCTGCCGAGGGAAGCAGTCACCTGCTCGGTGCACGGGTGCAGCTGACGATCAGCGAGCACCCTGTCTCACCTGGAATCACCCGGGTATTTTACTAGCAATCTGCCTGGAAACCTTCTTGCCTCAGCATGTCTCACTGCACATGTGCGCTGCTCCGTCCTTGATTCGATCGCTTGCCACGAGCTGATCTGGGGGCTCGAGCTCAAAGGTCAGCAACTTTTGCAGCAGTGTCATCGGTGGGTTCCGTGCACCAGCAAAAATGAATGCCAAGGAACAGACCAGCCTGAACAGGACCAAACCATCCGCTGAGAAATAAAGAGCAACAGTAACACGGAGATGAAGGCATGAATGAATTATTCATGTAATGGCCGTGCTGTCATTCTTCCCCCAGATTTTCCCCTAGAAGTGAGGGTGGAGCCTCTGTGCCCAGCTCTGCTAAACTTCAAGGAATTGGCAGTCTGCAGAGACAGCTGCAGCCATGACACATGTGGGGCCATTACAGGAAAGAAAGTGGCTCATGAAATGCCTGTTTGAGGCAGGTTGGGTACCCAGCTCTTCCTGCTCAGATGACTCCCGGTATGCTCCGAGTGGCATTATCCACGGCCTCCATGAGGCCCATCGGCAGCAAAGAACCTGATGGAGCAGGGGCACCTCGAGGCGCGTTGCATACGCCATCGCTGGGCAGAGCGCCGCGCTCCTTCTGCACTATGGAGCCGGGACGGAGCTGAGCGTATGCGGGGCTGAAGTACTCCAAGTAACACATGGTGCACCCAACAGTGCCTCGCCGCAGTGGTGATTAATCATTTAGGCCCTGATCCTGCAAACATGCATGAGTTTAATGTTACTACTATGAGTAATCCCCTTGATTTCAAATTAGATTAGTCACAGTCTTAACACTTGGCACGTGAATAAATGTTTGCAGGGTGAGAGCCCTATTTATGGCCTGATCTTGCAAATTATTACTGTCTAGCACAGTGCTTCTGTTCCTGAATAGTTTCACTGATGCAAAAAAAAAAAAAGCCTCATACACTCCCCTGGATTGTGAACGTTGCGGGATTAGATCTGCTGTATGGGAAGCGTGCGCACCTCTGCGCAGCGCAGGTCACGGGTAGATATATCTCTGCCTTGACATGGGTGTGTGCCTGCTGAAGGCTTTGACCCAAAGCACTCGCAAGTCGATCGCCGTCGATGTTTTTTACTGTCCTCTACCACTGGTTCTGAGACTCGGGTCTTCCATCTACAGTGTAAATGGATTTTTTTTTCTGTTTATTTTTAAAGAAAGAAAAAGAGATTAAATCAATTTTGCTAAGTTAGGGTGAAGACAATAAGGAAAGCAATAAGCAGATTGCAAATTTAAATCACCGGTCTAATCAAATTCCTCTGGGCTGTGGTGTCCTTTCTGTGAAATCAACCTGCATTAAAGGGACTGTGCTGCTGTTTGTGAATGTACCATCTCTGCAAATTACCGCTGCTCCGTTGCATTGTGTTTGTATGAATGGGGGTGACATGTGCTTGCCCACAGGTCCACGTGAGAGAGGTGGGGTGAGGAAGGAAGGATATTTTTAAAATGAATCTAGAGGGAGAAAGTGGAAGCTGCGGCTTCAGAGAATGTGAATGGTA
>VXAA01005072.1:1185449-1196238 GCA_013399115.1 Anseranas semipalmata
CTTTTTTTTTTTTTTGCCTTTTTTTTTTTTTTTTTTTTTTTTTTTTGCCTTTCTCCTGGAAGAGTGCAGACACACATTACGCGAAACCCACAGCCTTTTGCGAGATACACAGCTCGAAACGCTCTAGTTTATTTATATAGCCCCTCCACCCTCTGCTCTTCCCACCCGTCCCCAAATTCCCTAGAAATCCAGCTAAGGCGTGGGGAAGAGGGGAAAGCGTTTTTTGTGGGGGGGAATTATTTATTTTTGTTTTGTTTGGGGATTGTTTTGGTTTGTTGTTTTTTTTTCTTTGCATACAAAAATAAGTGAAGAAGATTTTGCAAGGTAGGTTTCTCTGTGTGTGTGTGCGTGTGCGTGCGTGTGTATGTGTGTGCAGGTGTTTTGCTTTTGCTTTTTGCAAAGTTTCCTGATCTCAGTTGTTAGATGCTTTTACAAGAAGTAGACTTTTCTGATTTGTTCTGCTGCCTGCCTTTTAAAAGACTGGACAACATTGCATTCCCTCTCCTTGCAAAGAGTTCTCTAGACTGTCGTGTCGTGTGTCCTGTGTATTTGATGTTCCTGCAGGAAAGCATGCTGGTTTGCGAGCCCAAACTGCAGACAGGGAGATGTGTATTTAAGACCCCCCACACTTTTTGCAGAGGCTGCAACTTTCACTTTGTCACATTTTGGGGTGGGGGGGCGAACGAAGGAATTGACTCACTCGGGTAATGAGCTTGCAAATGGAATTTTAATTGCAAAAAGAGTCAAAGTCAGCAGCGTTAAAGCTTAAGGAGGATGGAAGGGAGTTGACATTTCTTGCATAGAGAATTTGCTACCACTGGGAATAGGCTGAAAGCCCGTAGTGTGGGGGTACAGGCAAAATAATAACAAAGTAAATGATGAGACAAAATACTAATTAAAGTGATGCAAGAAAGTGAGAGGCTGTTACAAGCTCTAACCACCTGTAGAGGGAAATCTTTATACATAGTAATTTCTGATAGCTGATCTATAGAGAAACTAAAGAGAATTACATGTTCCAAACTTTGCTGCTCTGCAACGTGCAAGCCGAGATGCAAGCTGCTTGGTTAATTCTCGGGGGCTTGCAAACTGCAGAGCCTGGCAGCTTGGGAGGAACTCGTGTTCAGCATCCACCGAGCCTGAGCCTCCACCTTGGCTGCAGCCATCTGTGGTGCATGTCCTGGTTTTCTTTAATGCTGCTGCACTCGACGTGGTTATCAACAGATGTCTTGCCTGTGAAGAGCAGGTTTGATTTATGGCTAATTTCAAGCGGCTTTCTTAATCTGGAAAAGTTGGATGGTTTTCACTGTCTGAGGGGAAGGTTTACAAAGCAGCTGTGAGGACTGGCTGCTCTAACCAACGGGAAGCCTTGTCCCACCACAGAACCCTGCTCAACTTCTGTTTAACAGAAAGAATAACTGATGCCGTGTGATAACTGGTGCAGGGCATGCTGCCGTCAGCCCGCCACACCTTGCGCGTGCCTCTTCTGAAGGAGCTGGGGCACTCGCTCCGCGGAGCCGTGGCCCTGACCCTCAGCCAGGACACAGAACACAGGATGCCTTCGCCTGCGTGAAGCGGCCTGGCCTCAGAGGGCCCCAACGTGCAGCTGCAGGGTGACGGCCCAATGCCTTGGAGGTGTGAGGCGGCTCTGGAAGCCAAAGCCGTGGGCTGGTGGCAGGTGCTGCAGAAAGTCAAAAGGGAGGTGGTTTGGAGGCAGCGCCTTCCCTCCCCGCTTGCTCCTGCACCGTTTCCACCCGCTGCCACAAAGCGCAGAAGGGTCAGGAGTGGGCTGGGGCCTGCAAAGCCCTCGTCTCCAGCTCTCCCACCTATTGCACCCTCAGTCCACCTCCCCTGCAGAAGTGTGGAGATCTTAAGTTAGTTTGGCCTTGAATCACCTCTGTGCCATCTGTTCACCCCTAGTCTGTCGTTTGCACGTCCAGCTGAGAAAAGGTGGGAAGCCTGTGGTTTATCGCTGTGAATATTGATGCGTACGTCATCGGGGTCATCTGATTAGTGAGAACTGCAGGAGGCGAAACGCCATGAGGCAGTGCCACTCTCTTCTTTCCTCTGCAGAGCTTTACAACAGCTGGAGGCCATCACATGGGAGTGCTGTGTTGGGTCCAACATGCCCCCTCATAATAATTATCAGTCCTCTGATTCCTGGTTCAATGACCTATATCATCTCCTGCAAAAAAAAAAAAAAAAAGCAAAATTTCCAACTCTCATTCTCTGAGATTTGTGCTTGATCTGTTTTCTTTTCTCTGCTCCTTGACTCCACCCCCAAATCTTTGATTGATCTTGATATCTGAGTGTTTGGAAGTGCAACCAGGTTTAAACACCTTCAGGAGCTCTTCCTGTGCCACTTCAAAGAAACAGTCTGTGGCAGGATGACTCTTTCTAATGAATTTTTGTTAACTCCTTTCACCTCCCCTTCTCTGGGAACTTCTGAGGTCCTACACATGGTCTTCTCAGTACAGACTCTCTTTAACCCAGATATTCTCACATCCACTTCACCTATGAGTCACTGCACTTTCTAGCCTACAATTATATTTGCATAGCTTGTGCAATAGAGGGAATTCTCCAGCTTGCACACAGCTCAGCTACCTTCCTGCAGTATTGCAGATGCTATGTCTTTTTCTGTCAGGTTTAGAAGGATTCTCTGTGTTGAAAGAGCTAACTACTACTTCTTTTTCTGCCCTGTCCTTTGTCTCTACTTTCTTGTCCTCCTGGTCCAGCAATGATCAGGACTACAGCAACAAAGGATCTTCCCCTGAAATTGCTTACCTAAGTTCAGATGCTTGTGTTGAAGGATATTCCTGATTAAAGTTCCTCCTGCTTTGTATGTTCTCCTGCTGCTCTGATTTTCTCATGTCCAGCTGTGTCTTATGATGCCACATCTCAAGGATGCCACATAAGCTAATTCTAAAATGAAGTTTTTATTCAAGATGGCGGCAGTGTACGCCACCATGCAATATATTAAGTGTCAGATGGACAGCCTTTTAGATGAAAATCCTGCATTTCTTCCCATAGCATATCTCTGGATTGTCTTCGTAATAATTGCACAGTACTATTAGAGATCTAGATACAACTTTCTTCATAGTAAATAAGCAGCTAAACTTGCACTTTCTTATGAAAAAAAAAAAACTTCAGAGAGGCAACCCCATGGTACCTTATGTACTCTGTAGCAATATGGAGAAAAACACACTTTTCTGTGCAACTATGTATGTAGTGGAGGGACTGGACAAAAAGTCAATACTGGTGAAGTAGAACTGAATTTTGACCTTTCATCAGACATCTCATGCTATTTTATGACCATTGATCAATCAGGCTTCAATTTTGCTAAATATTGTACTTTATGAGTGGATAAATGGAAGAACAAAGTTTATTGCCTGGAGTCACCTTTAGTTTCCAGAAGAATGAAGAAGAGGGAGCAAGTCCACCAACTAGCAGAAATATTTCCCTCTCCCAGTTTCATTGCAGACCTCTCTGAAAGATGCTCTAAACTTCATTGACACCCATGTGCCGTCTCACTGCCTGGTTAGTTCACCTCTGCTTTCTTGTTTGAAAAACTAATATCAAGCCAAAGATGATTAGCTCCACCCATCCATGTACTCCATGGGATATTTTCAATACTCCATGACATTTTTCCCCCCAAAACACAGGGATCACAAACAAGATTGTAAGATTGTCTCACGCCTGATATTTGCATTATTACAATTCATTCTTGCAAATCCTTGTTGTATAGAAGCTTCAGTTTCATCCATGTTTCAAGCTTAGGCACCAGCTTCCCAATGACTTCTACAGTGGGATCAACCATGAGGCCATGCATCTTGTTCTTGCAGCTCATGACTTTCCACTCCATTTTGTTCTGTCCAAGATCTCCTTGCTATCAACTTGTATCTGTCTCTGATCTTATCAAAATGATCTGCAAAGCTGGAATGTCTTTCTGCAAATACCCCATTCAATGTATCCACATCTCTTCCAAAATGGAAAAGCAGCTATGCATCCTTTAAATACAAATCATGCTGAGACACAAGACATTTTCCTCTGTTCTTTGTGGAAGTCTGTATTTGTCTTTGCTCTTCCATTTGGATTGTAACCTCATGGGGCAGGTACTGTGTCTTGCTTGTTATTTAGTACCAGTACCCACTATACTGAGGGTGATTAGATAAAAATGGCATAATCTAACAATCATTATTTTTCTTTTCCTCCCCCTGAATAAAGATAAGTTTATTTTAATGCCCAAACCTCTGTTTTCAGGTGTTGACTCCTAGCTAGAACTTCCCACGTGGTTACTTTTTGATTCTGTGTTTGCATGACATGCAAAAGAATGAGAGATTAATCTGAGATTGCCAGTATATAATAATAAGGCTCATGTTTGAAAGTTTAACTGGTGACATGTGTTGCTAATGTAAGGAGCAATCGACTGATACAATATTAAAGTTAAAAAAAAATTAACACGTTACTAATTTTAGCTAAGTACTCATTGTCAGTCTTGAACAACAATTCAGGATAGCTTTTATATGCAAACCTTGAACTACCCAGAAAATCATTATATGGAATATAATTCAGACTTTGTATCTCTGTTCATATAGTCCTACAATAATTGTAATTACTGCAAAAGCAGCACCAAAATTATGATCTGTGAGGGATTTGCAGAAGTATGTGTTTCATCAGCTGGCTCTGCAGCAGGCATTTATAGCAATACCATAACAGCCTGCACTTCTCTGTCGCTCATCCATGGATCTCCAGATATTCTACTAATACTCAGTAAGTTATGTATGATACTCACTTGCCCATCCAGTTCACATGATGAGCTGGGTAAGTATTAATACACATCTCCTGACATTAAGGAAATGTAAGTATAGCTACAGCTGCTGTCCATCCCTTGCTTTGGTGTCTCCACTGATGACAGGACAAAATGGAGGAGACCACTATGATTCCACTGCACGTTTGGCCATCTTTTGGCTGGTGTGATCCAGTATATGCAATGCAATGGTGTTTCTGAGGACTATCTTAAAGGACTGTACTCTTCAGAGTATAGAAGTGTGTCCTTCTTCCTGTTGATTTCATGGCACCTTCTGTCTTCTTAGTGATACCTGACAGTCCAATAGCTGTCACAGCTTTCCCTAGGGGACGCGAACCATTTCTTAACAGAAAAAACTTGCAGATGCTTCCACTCCCATGCTCGGTCATGTTAATTACCTCCTTCCAATTCATGATCAAATAACACCGTGTATCAATGACAGTAGTCATTTATATGGCCAAGTAAAAGGAAGTGAAGTGTTGTAAGTTTGTATAGAGAAGATTCAGCAGCTGGGAAAATAAAAGCCATTGCTGTCTGGCCAGCTGGGCCTTCTGGGACTTCCAAAAGTTCTGTACACACTGATGGTTTGCCAGTGATAGTCAGGGAACCAGTGGCTTAATTTGTAAACTGTGCATAGCGGAGACAGCTTGGATCCAAGCAGAAACAGCTTGAATCTTGGTGCCATTTATAGGGCTGAACTTGCTATTAGCATGTGATGCATAAATGTTAACTGGTGATAAAAATAGATGTTCAGACAAAAAGTCATATGTGATCTAGATCTTATGCTCCATTCATGTTTTAATTTTCCCTGATGGTATTGGAATCCATTTTGCCAGATATTTCTGCCTTGCTGAGTGGGGATTTCTGGAAGTTTGGGTTCTAGCTAGATAGGAATGCCAGAACTACTGAATGGTGTAAATTTGAGATTTTCATGCCCCAAAAGGTAAGTAGAGAAGTGATTGATAAAATCACTGACCTCTCCTGGTTAGAATATCCGTTGGAATTTCTGGCTGAGTAGCAATTTTATGTCGTAATTTTTGATAGCCAGATTGAATTACATTAAAGGAAGAACAAATCAGAGGCAACAAAGTAAGAAAGAGCGGTGTGTCTCATTACAGGAGCATCACAGGTCAGGATAAGAGCTCGCAAGGCCCTGTCTTCACAACCCTAGGCATCTCACCTTGTCTTTCACCTCATCATCTATGAAATGTAGCTAAATGAATGTATTTTCTTTTTTCCACCCAATCGTCTTCTTCCTTGGGAGAACTTGATTTTTTTCTTTGACTGGATCCCTTGGCTTCATGTTTTATTATCTCAGTAAATAAATTCTTCCTAAGTTACTTTAATATCACCCCACTCCATATCCCATTCTCTACCACTGGCTATGATACTGGATAGTTTTGAGTAAAAGATTGACACTGATTTTTGACATTTCTTCATCACTGCCTTCTCTTTTTTTCTACCAGCACAAGATCCTGTATAATGCACCACAAATTGTTGTCTTATCTTTTTGTTCTTGTTTATAACTCTTTCTTTAAAGTGGTTGCCAGATATGTGTGCACATTGTGTTACAGGTCATGGGTCTTATTCATGAAAAGTTCCATTTTAAAGGCTAATGAAAATCAAATCTTAGTATAAAGACTCATCAAATTTGTAGCAGGATTCCTCAAAGGTTATGCTCCATATATCTGAAGTATGTTGTCTATTCACTGTATTTCTTCCATAGGTTCAACTTTTATTAAAAAGTGGTATGATTTCCTTCTGATATCATCCTCAATATTGAGACCTTTGTACTCTTTTTCCACCAGCTTCATTATGCTAATGGTTTTCTTCTTTTTCATCCCTGCTACACAGAAGTATGTCTCTAGGGTCTGGTTTTGCTGCCATTGGAGGAAGATCCAGTTTCTATCCTTTTACATGTTATAGCCATTATATTTCTCTATAATGTAAACAGAAAAGCTAAAGATAACAGACCAACCCAGGTATACTGTCACTTCAGTCAAAAAATGTTTAAGGTGATTATTAATGCAATCTGTGTGAGATGACATCAGCATGTGAGTTGTCTATTTTGTTGGTTTCCTGGTCTATACATCCAGCTTCTCCAAAAAATCATAAGTTGAAGTCACAAGTCTTAAGTCCTTGATCTTCTGACACAGGTGAGATTTTCTTTACTAAAATACTGCACAGCTTCTCTTCCCGATGTTGGAGGAAAAGCACTCTTTTCCTCCTTGTGCTTCCTTGTATGCTCTGATCTCTCTGATTATTTGTAATATTGCTGTCTTCTTACTGATGACTGTTATTGATTATCTCGATGCTATAGATATCTTCAAGAACATCCTGGTTAGGTAAGTAGGTATTGTCTTATCTTCATTCTATAGGTGGATAAACAAAGCATAAAGTGATGGGCTCTTCACATGAAATTTGAGGAGAACCTCAAAAATATTAAGGGAAAAAGCCTTTCAATGAGAAATTTCAGATCAACACTCATTGCAGCAAATTTGTGATTAGAAGAGGAATATCTAGATCCTAATCCCCTGCTTCAGTTTGCAATCACTCTTCTTCAGTTCCTATCACTAGCTTAGACCTTGCCACCTATAATAGGCAGTAGACTGTTGAAGAGATCTCACTCTAATTTGTTTTCATTTCAATGTGATTACTCTTTCCTTTGGGTGCTATATTTTCCTGAAACTAAGGGTTAACCAGTATAAGTTATTGATTGCCCTGATACAAGGTGAATTATATTCAGAAATCTGAGAGGTTTTTTGAGCTCCTATGTATCTCTGTGGCACTTCACTCTTTGTTTCTGGTCTTCTTCTGCTCTCTTTACATTTGGAATATATCAAATATCATTCAGCTGCCTAGGTGGAGCCCAAGAACAGACTCCAAATATTTGTGGGAATAAGTGTGGGTTAGGAGAATATTTTGTAACAATTACATTAATGAATCAGTCCCTGGCTCATAGGTCAGCAGAACTCTGAGGCTGTGAGGAAGTAATGCTCAAAATACAGCAAAACATGTTTAGGCTACTTTCCACTCGTTTTGCAGTGCTGATCCTGGCTGATCCTTGTCTTGAAGAGAGAATGGGAAAGCCACCTTCCAGTCCAAAGTGAGAAAGAGATGGGGACTTGAACTTGGTGGATCAAACAAACAAACAAAACAAACAAACAAGTGATGAATACCTCCAAGATAGCTTCTACTTGCAAACTAAACTACTTTGTAATTGACAGATCATAATTGTTTTGAGCAACAGTTTAGTGCCAGCTAATATTCTACAGCTAATAATAATAGCAGTATCTCCATGTGTGCCATTGTCTGTTAGGACAGAGTATGGAAGGGAACTTTCCAAGGGTGAGGACAGTCCAATAGGCAGATCAGACATGTTAGAGCTGGGGCTGCCCCCTTTAGCATATCCAGTAGCTCTAGGTGAAAGGCAGCGTACCTGCAGCTGATGGGCACTCCGCTGCTTTGTCCAGTATCTGTGGCATTACCTTTCAGTGAAGCACACTGAATGAGGACCTTTCAGTGAGGATTTTACAGTCCAGGAGCCTTTGCTTTCATTAGGACTTCATTGGTAGGGAGGCTTAATTGTTTGGAAACAAGGAGATTGCTGATAACTGAAATATCAAGATAGAAGATAAATTTTCCTTTTAGTGCTTCTAATGATCAGGAGAAGTGGGAACTGCTGTTTGGTACACGATTGCCTGCCAAACGTTCTTTCCAGTTTGGATGGTTTCCATTTACTTATTTGTTTGAAGCCAGAGATTCCCTGGGCACTGGACATTGCTTCCACCTTGCCTTTAGCAGCAGACGGGCAAGACAGGAGATGGTCCTACTGAGATGGAGGTGACACATTTGGGTGGAAAGCAAAGGAAGAGGCAGGACGTGTTTGTGAAATTGAGGCTGAAAGATGGTACTACAGCTTCCAGAAAGACATTTCAAACCCGGTGGTAGAAAGATTAATTAGTTCTTTCACTAAGATGGGAGAGTTTAGGGGAGAAAGAAAAAAAAAAAAAAAAACACTCATGGGACTGCAAGGAGCTGCTCAGGAGGTGGGAGGCAGGGGGGAATTCCAGGTATCTGCCCGCTGGAGAGGGCCTGAGGTCCAGGAGCAGCACAGCTTGCCAGTGTGCCCGCTCCACAAGTGCCACCGGGATCTTCCCTTGCGCATGGCTATGTTGACACCTTTCCTTTGCAACAGAGAGGAGCTAAAGCTGGACAGCTTTCCTCTGTTCACGTGCACAGAGGTGACCACTGCATAGAAATGCAAAGCTGTGGGTCTATGTGAGGGAGGAAAGAGAGAAGATGACTGCATCTTCCCTCTGCAACAAGCCATGGACTGCCTCAAAACTCTTGGGTCTGAGTGGCAAAAAGTAGCTTAGGTGTGTGTGCCTGCGTCCTTGAACCCCTGTGTAGCCCAACATTTTTATTCGTCCAGGGTGAACTTCATTGCAGCTCCTCAAAGAAGGTGTGTTCCACAGCTGGCTTTTTGTCTGGGGTCTTGAGGTGATAGGATCTGACCTTGGCACGAAGGCTTTCCCCGCTGGGTATTTCTCCGCGTCCTTCTGGCTTCAGGGCTGCTACTGCTGTACAGGCCGTCCTTCCATGCGTGTGGGGTGAAGCACGGTTTAAGCTGGGTTTTTCTTCCAGGTCTGAAGTGTAACACCTCTCCCAGTCCTGGCATGACAGGTTCGTGGCTAGCATGTGCGGAGATGTGTGAGTGACCGTGCGTCTGATTGCTTCTGCCAGAGTGTGCATGCGGTCGGTTTAAGTGCCTGATCCACCACCCCGAGCCCCGCAGTGCTGCGACGTGGTCTCGTGTGGGTGCACAGTTCCCTCCCCGGGGCTGCTCCGTCGGGGACAGACGATGGCAATGGCACTGTCTGGCTACGAGCGCGAGAGAGGGAGAAACAGCGTTACCTCATTGATTGCAGTTTATTGACATGAGGAAATTCATTGTCTGTGAAAGAAGTTGGTAATAATTAAGTGAGTTAATAAATAAGGAATGTGTGTGTGCAGATTAGACGGTAAATAACTCGCTGGCTGCTTGATTGCCCCGGCATTTTGCTTCTCCCTTCATAGAAGGTGTGAAGTGGGCTGGTGGTGGGAAGAGCGTGGCAGGGGGCTCCCGATCCTCACCTGGGGAAGAGACGTCCCCACAGACCTTGGCTTCCCCTCGGGGCTTGCTTGCGTGTCTGATTCTGTCCCCGGGGGCGGGGACCTTGTTTGATGCTTTTAGTGCCATTTTCCAACAAATGAGAGAGATGTGTTTAAAAATAGCAACAGCCCTTTGCGCTTGCCTTTTTTTAGGCATTTTAAGAAGTAGCTGCGTCCCTTTGTCTGGGAGACGGGGAAGACGACCTGCTCTTAAAGGTCCTCATTAGCTCCTCTGGGACCCTGGAAGGGCTTGTGGGGGCCCCCCTCCTCTCCCCGGCTGCATGTGTTAATTGTCCCCTCTGCACACACTTAGTGGCAGGCGAGGTCGTTTCAGAGATGTGTTTTGCTTAATGGGAGCTGGGAAAGGTGTGGTGCGTAAAGGAAATACCTCTCTGCCAGATAAACCCTGCATTTGTCAGCATGACAATTCTCTTTGTCTAAATGCTGTTGATGCCCGGTATTGGGGCAGGGGGCTCGTGGGTGCGGGTGTGTCTGTGTGTGCCACTGTACAAGCTCAGGTTCAGCTATTTGCGTACAGACTATAGCAGCATTATAATTTTTAATTGCAATTTCATTTGTTATTCTCTCCCATTCCCCCACCCCTCTCTCTGTATAATCTGGATCATTGCTCTCTGTAGCTGATTCCGTGGGAGACCAAGCAGAGTGCGTGGGTGCAGAATATAGAAAGCCAGAGCCATAGAATCTGTTATTTGCGTCATTCTAGGAGACGGGGCTGTTTGCCTGACAAATATACAGAATTAATCCTGGTTTTATCAATATCTGTCTTTTGCTACAGTAGCCAAATACAAGTGTAAGGTGGTAGGGGGACTA
>VXAA01005072.1:1203978-1251352 GCA_013399115.1 Anseranas semipalmata
CCCGCCGCCCGCTCCCGGCCGGGCACGGGCCTCGCCGCAGGCAGCCTGCGGGCCGGGAGGGAGGACGGCCAGCCCTCGTCCTGCGCAGGGGGGAAAGGCCGGGCTGGCGGAGGGGAGGGGAGGCCCCTGGAGGAGCCGGAAAACCAGCAGAAGTTAGGTTTCCCTGAAACGCCATCGCAGTGATTTGGAGAGAACCGATCGTTGTGAGAAGGTGGGGAAGGAAAAAGTTAGGAGGCTTTGACTGGAATTTCCTTCTTTGCATCATCTTTCCTTCTTTATCCATTAGTTACGTTCTCTTCCACTTCATGGTTAAATGTATCGTCCAGCATTTGCTGTTCTTGTAGCTTTAGTCTTGTAGGTTTTTTCTTCTTCTTTTTTTTTTTTTAATCCATGATCTTCGAGACAGCTACTACAGTTTTCTAGCTGCCACTGTAATCGTGAGGTAGAAGACTGAGAAGCAAATTAATTAATAGTACGTGCTTTAAAAGTAAAAAGGCCGCCTCCCAGTAAGACAAGGGAATGTACAGCCATTTTCAGTCATGTTTAGTGACAGTCCGCCTGCTCTTGTTTCCAAATCTGGCAATTTTAGAGAAAGAGGAAATATATTCCTGTTATAAAATTAAAAGTTTGGAGATAAGAGACTTTCCTATAGCTAGTTTACGTTTACATTATTTTGAATTTTAAATTTAATAGTATGAGTAAATAAGATACGTAGGAAAGCTTTTTGCAAGAAGGCCATTTCTGTTGTTTCACTTTGGCATCTAATTTCTAGAAGGCCATTATCTGCTCACGAGTTACTATGCACAATTTGCTGTAAAACAACAAAAATGTCTTCCTTCAAAAACTGCCATTACGAGCAGACGTCTTCAGAGGTTAGGGGCTCGGTCTCCACATGGCATAGGTCATACGCTTCTTTAGGCACCTTAAAGCTTAGCAGCACTTTACTGGCATCAGCTAGTTTACCACCAAAATAGACAAACTCTGCTTATTTAAAGATAGGAGAGAAGAGCAGCTCCTCGTAGCCAAAGATGGAAAAGGTCTGTTAGATCCTCAAGCACATAACACCTCCTAGACCAGCATTTAATCTCCCCCAAAAGAGGACGTATCAAATATTAAACTAGTACTACTCTTGAGGTTTTTTAAAAGGTCAAGGCATACATTGCTAGGAGCATGGGGTCAGTGCATGTTAATTTACGTCTGTTACTGCACTTAATACAATTATATAAAGGCTAAGGGCCTATGAATAGAATTGCTGCTTAAGGCCTCTGAGCCTCCTGTATTCCTGTCAGTTAAGGACTGAGAAATACCTCCAACCATCTGTAAAAAATTGCTTTGTGAATACGGGCTTCATGAAATAATGATTAACACTGTTACCCTCCCCTCCTTCTTCCCTCCCTCCCCCTAATTTTTATTAGTATTCAGATCTTTTACAGATCATCTGCACATCAATTCTCATTCTTTCCCTTTTAAATCTTTTGCCACAAATACATTTGGATATCATGTTTGCATTAACTGTGGTATGCTGCCATCTCACTTCTGGCTGTAGAGACCACTCCAATAAAGAACACACATAAATTAACTTTTATCTTTATTATTATATTTTCAGGCAAATTTTGTGGTGGTGGTTGTTTGCATAGTTTTCAATTACTAGCTTCTCAGCAAGAGTTCATAGTTGTTTTTAAATATACTTTTCAAAGGGATTTTTCTAGGAATTAAAGTAAATGCCTTTTTTTTTTCCTGTACTACTAGATACACTCAAAGTTAAGTGGGGGCAGGTTAATTTTGGTGCTGTTTGTTTTTTATTTTTTTTGTTTCCTGTTCATCAAAATGACAAAAAGTTGGTACAACGCTCTCTCTCTCTTTTTTTTTTTTTTTCCTCTCTGATATATATTCTGTAAGTCTATTCAGACTTAGGGAATGGTAAGTAGGGTTTGTTGGCTCACTGGCAGTGTTCACACAAGTCTTTTGCTAAAATATTTCCATTATTATTGTAATCTGTTTAGCATGACCACTGGAACTGCTCTGATAACTAGTAATACAGTTAACAGTTCTTGCAGCATGCTTAGCTGCCACTGCATTTATCTACAGTAGGGAGCGTAAGAGTGAAAACCCTGATGTAGTCTAATTAGCAGTAGAAGTGGTAGGAAACTTCAGCAGATTTATGCTACAGCAGACGTGATGAGCAGTCGGGGAAAATACAGGGTATAGGCTGATGAAACTTTAGAGAGGAGCAGCCAAACTTAAAGAAAGCCTGAAATGAGGCTTATGCTCTTTCACTTCAATGTCCTTTTGTACATATAATTAATTCCCAGGAAAGAGATGCATTCGGACCTCCAGCAGCATCCATGGACGTTGTTTGGATCAGAGGGAGGAAGTTGCAGCTTATTTAAATACAGACGATTTTCCATATAAGTGACCTGGTATCGCTCAGAACAAAACAGAGGCCCGGGGTTGGCTGCACACGTGTGCTTGCACACATGCACACAAAATACATATGTACGTATAAATAAAATGGATTTTTTTCTCGTATTTTATTTTAATTCCAGATAGTCAAGCTTCCTGATTTGTAGAAGAGAGTTACAAAACTTGTCCCTGTGAAAATCAGAGTTTCCACTTAAAAATAAGAAATGCCACTCTTGTTTTACAGCATATTTGATGCTATTGTTAGGCTGGGTTTGGAGGGACAATAGAAGATGCTTTACTAATTATTATATTTGCATATGGAGAGATGCGTCATGGTAGCAGCATGACACGAGTCTCACTTACAATGTAGCTTTACTCCCTGTGGAACCTCCCTGGGGTTGGTACGCACCATCCGCTCCGCGTAGCCGCAGTAGGGCCTCTGGCGTGGCTTCCTGTGACCGGCACTCCTGTCCCCGTGCAGGTAGCCACGGGCCGAGCTATCAGCACGGTGGCGAGGACGTTCATCTCCGGTACAGATGGTACCCGTGCTGGTCACCAGGACACAGCATGAACCTCCTCGGGAGAGAAGTGACAATTACCTTGAGTCCAGGCAGAGGCGAAGCGTGACCCCTGTGTTTGTGTAGTGCTGTTGTGGCATTGTTACTCTCAGTGTATAGACACCACGTCCCCCATCCCCAAAGTTTGTCCTCTGAATTTGACAAATCCCTCTTTTCCTCCAGTACTCCTTGCTTTGCCATCGCAGCAGCTCTGTCTCCCAGGAGATGGCCTAGCTATCTTCCCAAGGCGCCCACTTTGCTAGCCACTGGAGGCACTGAAAGGGTTATTGCCAACTTTTCCTTGCAGCTGGAAGTAGGTGCTCTCTTTGGGCATGTAGTTTTTTAAAAGGGAATAGGGCTCAGAGTAACCTGAGTTTCCTGGCTGAAAATATAGTAGTTTGCTAAGAATAAAGTCAGGGTGTGTCCAGGAAAATGTGTTCCATCATCCCTTATTTTCAGCGAGGTGTAAGCAAATACTATGGGATAATAACATGCTAAATAACATAAGCTATCGTGGGCCTCTGCCCAAGCGGACGAGGCTCCGCCGCCTGGGAAACCTGAACATTTTTAGTTTGTGAACAAGCCTTTCTGAAAAAGAGATTAAAAAAAATTCTTCTGAGGATTTGATTGTTTTAAATGATGTATTTTCAAAATGAGTGCATGGTTGAAGGAAAAAATGGAAAGCAGTGGGAAACTGCCATGGAGAAATTACATCTAGTTTTTAAAGGATGTGATTCTTCCATTTTTCCTCCTTGAATTATCTGCCCTCACGTGAACAGTTCCACCAGATCAGTGTGGGAGGCAGAAAGCACTACTGAATCAGGGCCCACCACTCTTGGGCTTATAGACTTACTGAAGCAAATAAGGATATTTTCCAACAGAGGTACTGGGACGAACACTGAAAAAAAATGTGTGCTGTTGTGCAGCTCATCCCATTGGAGTCCAGGCTGTACGAATGTAAGTCAGTGCCCATTACTGGTGTCCACCCTCAGTGAAAGTAAAAGAAAGGAAGGGAAACAATGGTCTAGAAGAAAGCACGTTTGATCTTGCACTGAGTGAATGGCACATAGTATCTGCTCTGGAAAAAATGTCAGCATTTCCAATGAGAGGAGTAAAGACGAAAAAGTTAATTAGGAGAAGGGTTGGGGAGGAGTGGCCAGCAGCCATGACGCTATCAGTTATTTAACCTCAATATACAGAATATATAGTCAGCAGTATTAATTTAACATAAACACCAAGAGCTGCAAGCATCCAAAGAAAGACACAAAAGCCAACACAGAAATGTTTCAATGCCCTTGCCTTTCTCTGTCTGGAAAGCCTGGCTGGGTGAGTTGTTAAAATTCCACGTGTCTGGCGTAGCTGCCCACGTCCTTAGTGGCAAGCTGATGCCAGGTCTCTATCACTTTCTGGTTTCCTTTCTAAATCTCTTTAATTACGTGGTTATATTTTAGTTAATTTTCAGCATGTGTTCCTATGTTCTGTTTTGTCACATTAGAAATGGCCGGTGATTTAAATGTAGAGAAAAGCAGTAGGAGCAGTGGGGGAAAAAAGGGGCAACGTAGATAAGATAGTTATGTGTTACAAGAATGTGAAAAGTCCTGATACACCTGTTCTGGCTGTGCCCATATGTTGGTCAATTTAATGCAAACATATTTGTCGTTAATTTTGGTACAATAATGCTGTTTGTTAGTACGTCTGCAGTGCAGGGCTGGTGCAGTAAGGGGTTCCCTGACAGGCATAGTTTTTGTCCCTTGTCATAGGTTTGCTCATGTGTCTCCTTGCTCCTCAGAGAGGCTCCAGCCTGTTCATCCCGAGCACAGGGCCAGGGAGGATTCCTGGCTGGAAGAGGAATTGAATTTCCTCTCGAGGAGGTAGAATGAGAGAGACATCCTGAAGTACGGGGAGAGATGACATCGCTTTGGGGAGTGTCATTTTTTGGCAATATATTTGGTAACTTTCTTTTCCCTTCCAAATCAGGACGTAAGAAGCCAGAAAAAGAAATGAATTAGCAGAGTGACATGTAGGCTTTTAAAAAATCTGCCCACTGTTGGTTCCCAGACTCACCCTCAACAAAGCAACGCTCCTCAGTCACCCTCCTTACCCTTACGGGAACATCTTCTGGGGAAGTACGATACAGCACAGGTAGAGAAATGACTAAATGCAATTAATGATGTGAGCATGTCAAGACAGTTCTATTTCTCCCTTCTTTTTTTTTTTCCCCTCTCCCTCTTTTTTTTTTTTTTTTTTTTTACTCTCTCTTCCCCTTATTTCTGTTTTGTTCCTCCTCCTCCTCCTTCGTCCTGCTCAGGCATGTGCACCTCTCTCTCTTTTCCTTCCCTTGTGTCTCCCAGATTTTCCCCCATGTCTATAGGCACCTGTCCCTGGAGAGGGCCCTCAGCTGATTCTCCTGCTGCCCTGCTCCTCCCGCCTCGTTTCCTACAGTCCGCAAGATGAGCGCTTCTGTTGAACGCGGGAGGCAGAAATGGGGAGGCAGGGCAGAAGGCAGAGGGGTGAGCCCGAGTCTGGCCGGCCGGTTCAGAAGACGTGATCACTAGCTGGGTTAGCCACTGTCTTCTGGCATGTGGACGATCACAAAGTTCATCACGGAGCAGAGGAAGCAGATGTCAGGGCTTGTCAGTGTAAGTGTGAAAAATCTCCCTCTCGGTTGCTTGGTTTGGTGTTAAGGTTCCTTGCCTTAGTTGCTTCGTAGGTAAATTGGATTGGTGTGTGCTGCTATGCCTGTTGCACGGGACTGACGTGGACTTTGCAGGTAGTGTGCCTAGATTAGAAATGGATTGCCCATCTGCAGTACGTCACAGACAGCGATAGAAGCTGCAAGGCATAGAGGGACTGTGTGCTCCCAGTGTTACGATAAGCCTAGGCAAGCAAGGCTGGCAATGAAGAATCTAAAACACAAAAGTAGGAGTTATTAGTATGTATTCCACATTTTTATATAGAGTTTTCTAAATAATTGGCTATGTATGTATGTTTTTTAAACGTGTGTTTTTATCATGCAGTTGTAGCAAAATGGCAACCTGACTGAACCAAAAAAGAAAAACCGGAGCAAAAAAAAATCTCGAGTTTACGGTACTGATTTGCACATTGAACTGTTCTAGTCCATAGACTTGCAGGTCACCTGCACCTTCATCGTTAGGCTTTATTAAGAGGCTGAAGTACTTGGGTATAGCGTGACATAAAAGAACAGTGTGCCAAGTCACTAAGCTGAAACCGTTTGGGAGCTCTGCTCACCAGGCTTGCAGTATAAGGAATGTTATACTGAAGTGTGACCCTAAAAGTCATCTTGAAGGACCTATAGCAATAACTTCTTAAAGCCTCATGTTTTTCTTTATAAAAAAAAAAAAAAAAAAAAAAGTAGTATGTTTGTGAAAAGGAACATAAAAAAATAACTTTGTTATTAAATTAAATTAAAAGACTATTTTATATTTAACGTCAAAAAGCCAAACACAACTGATTTGTTTTAGTACATGACAGCAAGGGGATAAAATGGCTAGGACAGAAAGATAAACAATTGATTTTTTTTCACTGGCCAAACTGAATGAAATATAACAGTAAAGAGACTATAAATTGGGAAATCAGCATCCCCCCCTTTTTTAGTGCTTTCTGGTTTTGGTGTTTGAAGTAAAATTAGTATCAAAACCCATGACATTTTTTACATAATAATTTTAAATTTACACAATAGTTTTAAGCTGTTATAACAATTATACAAGATGCATTTTTTATTTTTTATTTAGTTTTTCTTACCTCGTGTTTGTGAATATACAAGTCTCTGTATGTGCATACAGACTGTTTTATGGGTGCATGAGCAGATGTGTATGTGCACACGTGAACATATCCACAAATGCATGTTCATGCAAATCCATAGCAGAAATAGTAAAGGGAAAATGTGGTCCTTTTATTGATATGTGTAAGTTTTACAAATAAATTAAAGATGGTTTACTGATACACTGGTTTTACTATACACTAAGAAAATTATGGTTCATTTCATAAATATTTACCAACTTTTTGAGGCCCATTCAGTATTAATTATGCTGAAGTACAGAGCAGATTATTATATCACAGTTTATGGAGTCGAGCACATTTTTTTAAAATTGTTTATTGACCTGTGATTGCCTGCATTTATGCAACTTCCATGCAATTTTTTAACCCCAATTTTAACCATGTAGTCAGGGAAGTATTTTATGGCTGTCTGTATTCATCAGCAGTCTGTTGTGATACAAAGCTTTGTATGTTATTTGCAAACCCAGCAGCTATTTCTTGAGTAAAGTAACTACATCCTGATCTAGCAAGGGCTTATCATATCGAGTATAGGGTTTTGTCTTCCAGGTAGTCTTCTAACAGGACTTAGCCTGGCCACAATAGGGCTCCTCACAGCAGTAAGCGCTGCTCAGAGGAGCAGATGCTTGCAGCTTTTTGTCTTGCAATATTGCATCTGGGATTTTTTCCCTTTCTTTTCACAATGTGTAAAAATACCTTGGTCATGTTGAAAATGAAGCTCTTGATGAATTTTTCTTCATCGTTCATTGTCCAGTTGCAGAAGTGGGGGAAAAGACCTCAAAGCCCTCCCTGAAGGGTGCTGGTTTCTGTAAGTTTTTATTTGTTGTTATTTTGAACAGTTTCTATAGGATGTAGTTCTGGCACCGTGTGACTGGTTCTCTGTTCACATGCTTAGTAAACCCATTAGCAATAGATATTCTGGCTTTATTAATGTACTGCCCCATGGTACTCCTGCTACAGGGCAGGGAGACTATTCAAAGGATGAGAGAGGTTGGTTTTCCAGGTCCCCTCTGCTCAGATTGTCAAAAGATGAGAATGGGGGTATTTTTTTATGTATTTTTTAACCACAAACTATTTTATTGCCTGGCAACTAAACAGAGACCTTCCAAACTTGTATCACACAAGCCATTGGTGCCTTGTTTGTTAGCTTGCTTGCTTATTTCCTTCTCTGATTATTCATAGTCAAACTGGGCCTTTCTCAATTTAATGTTTTTTCAAAATATACGTATAAAGCAGCTGTCCGGCTGAGAATGGAGATCCTGCAGTTCAGCACTCAGTAAACAAAATGTGGCCAAATACTTCCGTGCAAAGAGGTTTAAGGATTCCCAAATGAACACGAGTGCCGAAACCTTTGTAACATGCTTCACTATGTCTTTTTGTGTAAGACCTTCATTTACTGTCCTGTATGGTTCATGAGGTTCCTACAGTGAGGCTATTAGCAAAACTCCTTTAGACTTGTATACAAAAAGTACTGTTTCAATAGTGATAATTTTTTATTCTGAATTTGTTGTTTGACCTCTTCTTTTGAGGCATATTCATCCCTTCCATTTATTGTGTTCAGTTTATATATACTTACATACAGTAGAAGTATCACTATTTAGATACTTTATTTGCTGCCCAAATTTAAGCAGATAGTACATGCAAGAAAAGCAATCTTAGAAAAAATCAGGAAAATCTGATGAGATTGAAATGAAAGAAAACATTGTTCTGCATAAAATAAGATTTATTGCATTTTATCTTTATTTTTTCTTTTCACCTTAATTTGGGTGTTCTGATCTGCAAAAGACCACAATACCCCTCCTAAATCATGTAGCACCCATTAAATACTACTAAACCCACTGGTACCACGTAAGCGTGCCCCTCCTCACTTTCCCCATACTCTGTATGTTAAATTTTAGCTAACACTGTCCCAATTAAATAATGGACATTGCTTTTCACTCTTACTAAACTAAATCAGTCTCTTGATTCATTCCTGTTAAAGGAATTTCTTGTATAAGTTTGAACTAGTATAGTAGTACTCTGTATGTGGGGGACTGTGTATGTGTGCATATATGTAGGCATATGTTATGTGCATTAAAAAACAGGAAAAGTATAGTAACTGAAAATAGTAAATAGAAACGGATGAATCTGTCCTCTGTTTATTTGTTTGTAAGGCATTTGGGTAGGTTAATAGAATTTTAAGTTGCTCATGAGAACTGCAGTATAGTTCTCCTATATGGTGAAACAGTCATGCTGGAAAGGGATTTCACAAATGTATTACTGTTCCAATTACTTGCTTTGAAAATGTGTTTGAACATATGTGTTAACAAGGTGCGTACTGTTCACTTCATTTAACCGAACCTGATCCAAAACCCACTGAAATTAAAGACAATTTTTTCACTGAAAAGAAATGGACATTGTATCAGTCCCTTCAGTAGCCTCCTTTATTTGAGGGAAACAGCTGACATGATTTCTGTGTGCCTGTATGTGTGCACATGTAGCCATGTATATTTTGTCCGTCTGTCTATCCATATACAAAAAACATACGTTTTGTGTAGTTCTTACTGTGGCTTTGTGCATGCATTAGGTAGACAGGTGCGTAAAGTTGTGTATGGGAGCAATTGTATATCAGTGGTTTCCTCTTTATGTACAAGTAGATTTTTTACATCAAGGGGGTATAGGTATCATTTAGACTTCAATGGGAAAAACAGCAGATTAATTTTGCTGTTTTTTTCCATTTTAATTTGTCCTTGAAGGTCAGAATTATTTTGGTGATCACTTCATGTCATGATTTTTATTTGGAAACAGACTGTAATGTCTCTGGCACAGGGACTGAGAAGTCATGAACACGTATCTGAAGTGTCTAACACACCAGAGAAGAAATGTTTTTTTTTTTTTTGTGCATAGTGATAAAGCAACTGTGGGCCAAATCCTGCTTACTTTATTGTCCAAATTTTCCTAACGATGTCCACTTACTTAATTACAGAGCTAAAAATACTGGTTACTTTCACAGGTGGACATTTGAATCTGTGTGTATCATAGACATTACATCAAACAGTTGTTCCTTGATTTCAAATGCCTTTATTTAGTGGCTTGCCTTTCCCTCCCACCTAGTTGAGGAACCTAACCTCAGGCAAGTAAGTTTGAAATTTTAGGCCATTGTTTTTTAACCTTATGTATAGATCCCAAACTTAACGGCACTTAACTTCTGTGTCAGCTTTAAGAATAAATGTATACAGGACCTAACAACGCTCACTATGATACATTATTTTTCTGGTTTCCAAAAGGTGACCACAGTTAAGTCTAATGGAGTTTTGGGAAAAGACGTGAAGAAGGAAACCGATCAATTTGCTTCCTGTCATTTTTAGCAACTCTGAACGGTATGGAGTTCGAATAGTATAATTTCAGTGGAACAAATGAAAGATCTTGGATCTGCGGGAATTCTGAAAGGCGCAGATCGTGCTAACGCAGCACGACGAACCGTGCCCGTTTGGTTATCTAGACGTCAGCCTCGGGTGAAAGCGGTGTGTGCCGTCGGTCTCCCACCCTCTCACGCCGGCCGGTGTGTAAGGCTGTGGCACCGTGTCCCACCGGGCGAGTGGGTGGGAGGAGAGGGGACACACGCCGTCGTGCCGAGGCCACCGGTGGCTGCGTGCACCGGGTCACTCTCCGCTGGTCCCCCCTGCCCTGCCACAGCGCTGGCTCAGCCTCTTACAGCATCTGGGTCCAGATAAAAGTGGAGTATAATCGGTCCCGACCTTTAGTCGCAAATAGTTTTTAACCTTAGTGGGCTTTAGTCTTGTAAAGCGGTAGGCATGTAACACGTGTGAAGTCCTTGGAGTTGCGGTGGCCGACACAAGTCGGCCGAGCCAGCAGCGTGCCTCAGTGCCCGCAGTGTCAAGGCTCGTGCTAACTCGTCTGCCGAGGAGGAACAGAAATGAAGCAGACTGGTTGCTAAAAGTATAAGAAGGAAACTTAAACATCAGAAAGATACCAGAAATACTTGGAGTCTCCTTTTCAAATCAGAAGTTCTGGATGCATGATGAATGCAGACTTGGCTTCTTATTTGAAGGAATATCTGTACTGGCTTTCTTTTATTTATTCTTAAGTTAGGCAGCATTGTAACGGAGACCTGGAGGATGCTTTAAAATAGTTGCTTAAGAAATACATTTGCCTACTAAAAGTAAGCCTTAATGAAAATTTAACTTTATATATGCTTAGATGAGGGTCCAGTATGTCAGTAAGAGAATGTTTCCGGACAGGGGAAAAAAAAACAGATAAGTCTGTCTGTTAGGCATGATACAGATTCCAAGCCCACGTGTGTAAAGGCCAAATGCAAATATGGCCTAATTTGTCATATTTTTGTTTCCAGTAAATGAAAGTATTTATTTGAGTGGCCAGAGCAGAAATTAACACTAAAAATTAGCCATGAGTATTATTCGTTTGCATCCCTTGGAAAAAAAATCCAAATTTATAGTGAAGCAGAGAACAAACAAAAAATTAAAACTTTACTCTGCTGTCCTCAGTATAGTTAGTCAGGGGGTTATTGATAAAAAGTGCATAATGACTGCTGCAGCTAATAAAACAAAAACTAATAGCGTGTTTAGATAACAATCAAATCCATATTGCTCTGTCCCGTGAATCTAGTTCTATTACACGTAAGCAGGATCTAGCCCATTGGCTTCATAAAGGCAATTCAAATGCATAAAAAAGCATGTTTTGGCTCAGTCATATGCAAACAAAAGTCTCCTGCACATTTAGAACCAACAAAGCAGGTTTAGGATGAATTTTTCATATGAATGTAACCCAAAGTAGGAAGGAAAAATAATTCCATTGGGGTAGTAGTAGAAGCTAAATGTTAAACAAGCTTGGATCAGAAAAAAAAATTGTCAGAGCAGCATACTGCCATTTTATCACTCTGTCATCTGTTAATATGAAAGTTATTAAATAAATATGAATATTAAAAATAAATGTTAATCCTATTTTCATATTTACTCCGTAGTAACAGTCATATTTTCCTTCTTTTATTTTAATTTTGACATTAGAAATATAAAAAATCTCTGCTGTTGAGAACAAAGGCTGGAGATTTTTTTTTCTCCAATTAAACTACTGATTAACAATTTATTTACTTGTAACTTGTTGTTGTCCATAGCAGACACTGCTTTTTAATTGATATTTTACTTGATTTTTCTTTCTGGGCAGTTTATGAAGCAGGTTTTCATTTCTGTATGATTCTAATCTACTATTTCTACACATATGGCTAATACTTCCTTTAGAAATATCTTGTCTTCCAGATAAGAATTTCCCCTCTGTAACTTTACACTTATATTTCAAAACACTAAATACTTTATACTCAAATTTTCTTATTTTGAGGAGTCACTTGTTCGGGATAGTCTTTCTTGCAAGCTTGGGGATTCACGTTTGAGGCTATAAACACTTCTATATGTATGAGTAAGTCTTATTTTGTGAGTAGTCTAAGCCAGCAGGGCTCCTCAAACAAGCATGTGTTTGCAGGCTCGGGACCTGCAGATATTTGGATAGAGCAGAAGAAAGGGAAGAGCTACAGATACTAAGTTTTATTTTTAATTACATATGCTTGCCAGGATCATCAAGAAATATAACACTATATTTCATGAAATTGGCTAGATTGTTCGGGACACATAATACATAAATTAAGCTGTTTGCTTAACTTTATCTTATGATACCAAATTAACTCAAATACCTGATATCTTAATCAAATCTAATCATTGTGATTGTTAAAACCTTTGGTCCTGATTTAGATAAACTTACAGCTAACATTCTAACATCTAGAATCTAATCTGATTCAATGATACTTGGTTGAAAAAATCTGTAAAAGCAGGAATCTGTCTAAAATTGGCAGGGGGGCAAAAGGTTTGTTTAAGATGTTATTAGATTCTGAGCTTTTTATTTTATATATATATAAGTTGTTCTAGTTACTGTATTTTTTACTAAGAGTTTTGTGAGGGTTAGTTTTTATTTTCCCTTCACCCCATTCCTTCCAAACTGCAGCCTCAAATTAGAAACCGGCTAAGAAAAAGCTACATGCCTGGTTCTTGATCCTGTTCCTACTGAATTTAATGGGACGAGTATGAGTTTTAGAGACGAGGGGTATGGTATAAAAGCAGAAGGACATAGGTGCACAAAAAGAGTATTTCACAACTTGGAGAATACTTCTAACATAGTCAGAAGCTTGTGCAATGAGAGAAAAAGGATCCGAAGACATAGTCAATGGTAAATAAGAAGGCCATAAAAATCAATGTTTCAGAAGCCATGTTTGCAAGTGTGACAAATATATCTACCTGGGAAATGGCAATTAAGTTTTTTAAAAATAGTATTTGTACAGTAGTGAAAATTAAGGAAAACTATGAGGGTCAAATTCTGCTCTCGTATATACTCATATATTGTCTGTTGTCACTGAGAAGGAAGATTTGAACATTTCACATCTGACTTGGAACCAGAACAAAAAGACTATTTTCAGATGAATCTGGAGTGACTTCCAGATCAGAGGATCCCAAATTGATCTGCCGATGTATAGAAATATGATTTCACCACTCAGTGAGAGCTCTTTCTTTGGAGTCAAACCTGATAGCTCTTTAACTGTACGTAGCAATGACACATGGAAATTTTGGCTTTCACGAGAAAGGGAATTTGCTCGTATGTAGAACTTCATACTACAGACAGCTGTCTCAGCTAGAAGGAGTGACAGCAAGTATTCGTCGTGGTTGCTTCTTCAAACTACTTTGTAATGGCTTTGCTCCTCTGTCCTGTAAATATGACTAGCCCAAACGAATTGCTGGCTCCTGTGATTAAAGTAGAACATTAAGAAACTGGACTTCCAGGTCCTCCTCCAGGCTCCACCAGCTTTTCAGTATAGCCCTGGACAACCACCTGATTTTCAAATGGTATGTAGTATTTCCATGAGACATGTTTCAGCAAAATAGAGGCATCAACAGGCAGACAGATTTTTGGGTAGACAAATGCCAGGCAGCTGGTTGCTGAATTATGGAGGCTGGTGTATGTTCACTTATTCTAATTTGTTCACTTCTTTACAAGTGTAGCTTGGTGATCCCATCTGAATGGCCAGTTGCCAGCAGGTTCTGAAAGTTCCTGTCTGGAGGAGTCATTTGCTCCCTCTCTGTTCTTAAAAATTACTCAGAAGAGGAAAGAAAGCAGCCTGCTGTGTCAAGGGCTATGTACAAAGAAAGTTAGAAAGGTTTTGGTGGGTCTTCCCAGACCATATTGATCAGAATGTAACTGTGTCCTGGCGGATCTCAGCAATGTCAGCACTTAGTTTTTTTCAGTTGTTTTTCTAAGAGGACCCAGCTAAGCTGCCTGTGATGTTTCTTGGCCCTTTGTTGAAGAATATGGTTGTGAACCCCGCAATTCTCATTTGTTTTGTGAAACGTTTTATTTATGTGGCTATTGACCTATAGAATGGTCTTTAAAAAAAATCTGATTTGAAGGTTCTTGTCTCCTTACCGTCAATTGGGGTCAGTTTCCTGAAGACCAGGAATGGGGATGTCCCTGTTACCTCTCACCAGGAAAAAGGAAAGGAACGTGTCTGGTATGGCTTGCAGACCTTAGCGCCAGAATGCACGAAGCTGCTTTCCTAGGCCTGTTGCATGCTTTGCTGCAAGTTTTGAGGGATGCTTCTCCTGCAGTTGGGACATTCATAACTTCTGTCTCCTGTGTGAGTTCTCTGCTGGGTTCTCGTTCCCTCCAACCTGAGAAACTTAAGAGGTCTCGGTGGTCTTGGTGGCCACCTGCTTCCAGGAAACTTCCAGGAACTTAATTATCATTGAGACCTGTATCCTAGTGTCAGGTCTGACTACGAACTGGCAGTGCATTCACCAGTTATTGAACACCCTGACAGTCACCTCCTGTCTTTCTCTTACACGCGCACGTACGCGCACACACACATGCACACACACAGCATGATCACAAGCCTCGTTGCCATAGGAAACCAGGCTAAAAACAAGCAAGGTCAGAAGGCATGAGCTCATTGTTTTTCCTTTGCAGCTCCTTTTTAAAACTGCTAGCACGAGCTTTTTGTTCATTAGATCAGACGTGTTCCTGGATTCTAGGTAATGGAAATCATGCTTACTGTGTGCTAGGCTCTGTTCTGCGAGACACGGTGGTGTTCGTTGTGGAGTTTGCCTGGTTGCCATCTTTGTCAGGCCTTAGCTCTTTCCCTAGTCCTTCTTCTTGATTCATACTTGGTGCTTTGGCTTGCAGATTTCTTTCCCAGTGCCCTGCTCATGGTTGAGAATAATCTCCCGTAAGCACTTTGATCTCACTGCAGAGTCTTGCCCACCTTGGAAGAAGCAGGAGCACCTCAGGAGCGAGGGATGTTCTCAGATGGATTTCGGTGGGCTGGCACTGTTCACATAAAAGCCCAAAGCAGGGTCATCAGTGGTTAAATACTAAGGAAATCTCTAGTCTGGGTAGGACTAACTCAACCACTGTCATCTTTGCTTTACCATAAATACGTATGGCCACACCTTTGTGGTACAGAGGTGCTTACGCTGTCCAGCCTTTGTGGATGTGAGCCACGATCATCCTGTGAGCAACGTGGTGGCCAGCCACCCCTCCAGACTGGTGCCTTGGTGACACATGGAGACGCGGTCTCTGCTGTCAGTCTGAGCAGCTGCTCCAAGTGCCACCGCCTGGCAGGCCCTCCCTTTCCTCGCGGCAGACCACATTCTCCACAGACCCCTTTGAGAGGGTGTTGTAGGTTGCAGAACTGTCCCCTGGGCAGGAGATCAGATGGAAACCCGAGGCCAGTTATCTCCAGACATGGATAACCTTTCTGGTCTTCTATATACAGGTGGGTGCTTTAACTTCTTGCAGGGGTGGTGACTGACAGAGGAAGGTGAGGTTAGTGGAAACAGTGGCAGGGAGGTGCAAAAAACAATAATTAACTTCTCTCCATAGGGGACACAAAAGTCCTACGTTCTGTAGCTGTTCATGGATAACCCTTGTTTCTTTGGCCCCCCGAGTACAGGAGCACAAATGTGTGCTCTTTTGACCAACATGGTTACTTGCAGAGCTTTATTTGCCCTTTCAGTGTGAATTGTTGCACACTCTTCCACCTTCTTCTAGCAAATACAATTACAAAATACAAACCATAAGGGGCAGGAATTCATCTGGGTATAAATGTGTAAAACAGCTTAATTAGTGATAAAACATAATACGCATCCCTCTGTGTATCTCATGTAAACATTAAATTAAGGTGCCTTGAAATGGGCACAGTTATTTGGACATACGTTTATCATGTGTGAATACATCCAACTTCTTGTTTTCCTTATAACCATTTTAGAAATTCAGGAACTGTACACCTACTTGGTTAGGACTTCCTGTCCCCATGGCCAGCGTTGGCTTGTTCCTTGCTAATTGTTTTCCACACCTTTACCCAGAGAAATTCTGCTCTTGGGTTCTGCTTGAGGTGCTGCTGTAAAATCAGAGAAATTTCAGCCTTGGTTGTCCTGTCTGGATGGTCTTTCATTTCGGTGGATAGAAATTTTATCCTTAATTGTACATATCAATCGCTAATAGCGATTCCTTTGCCTTCCAACTCCCTCCTTGGATTGGCCGGCCTTTTGACCTAGTGATGGCTAGTAAACCCCAGTGGCACGCAGGTCACCCAGATCCTCCTTGGATTTCTGCTTCTTTTCCTGGGTTTGTCAGTGTTGCAGAGAGAGCACCCGAAATCACCCAGCAGTGGCCTTTAACCGCCTCCATTTTGTTGGGCCTTTTAGGAACAGAAATTCTTCTCGGTAGCAAGGGTTTGTTGGAGTGGGAAGCCTGCTAGAGTAATGGTGGGAAACTCTAAAACTTGGAGTACTTCTGGCCACCAACAAGGGCAAGGAAAACCTATTTTCTGAAACTCTCTTTCACCACCCATCTCCCAACTTCCCTTGAACCATATTACTGTCTTTACCGGTTGCATACATGTGGTTTGGGCTGTTCCTGGTGCTGAGCCGTGAAACGTTCATAATCTGGAAGCTGCTGATGTTCTAGATGATGTTATCGTACCAGCAGAGAAAGGAACCACTAGAATGCAGTTATTTTCAAGAGCCATCTAGGAGATTAAAGTTGCCACAGAGTGTATGCCTATCTCTCTGCATGTCGTTCAAATCCTGGGCGCATAGCTTTAAAATCCTTAAAGAAAAGGGATCTGGCAGCTCACTGAGAGGTATCTCAGAGCTGGCACCATGTATCTTGAAGGCTCATATCACTGGCTGTGTCCATGCTAGTAAATTAAACACATCCTGGCCCATTCTCTGCTGTTGAGGTCAACTGGCACAAAGTAGCCAGCATCCATACTATTAAGATCTCTTGTACTCCAAGACAGGACAGCCATATGCAGAGTGCCTTTTGAGAATAGTCCCTGGCTCACGGTAACTCCCAGCCCACACTCGGGAGTCATTTGGGAGAGTGCTGTTTGGCCCCTGCCTCAGCCGTGCCAGGGATCTTCTAGAAACTGGAAACCAGGTGCCAGCGGTAGTGTCCCTGGCATCATTTAATTTATTAGAGCAGGTGTAACCAATAGTCTTGCAGGGGACCGAGCCTTTGTCACAGCAACAAGGTGGAATGGTCGATCCTTTTTGCAAGGGCTGTGATTCCCACTCTTTTCCAATCCCTTTGTTTTCTCTCTTAAACCTGAGATTTTATTCTGATTAATGCTGGAATGGCATACTATTTTCAGCTGTTTAATAGTTTGCTGTTGTGATTGTATTTGATTCTGTTTGAATTTCTATCTCCCCAAGGATTGGGAAAGGGATTCTATAAATATTATTTGATTTAATTAATAAATGTCAGCTTCTTTCATAATGTAGTAGGGGAGTGAGGATGTGTACTGGGAGAATGACCGGTAACGACAGAAAGGCATTTCTGATTTTATTCGTGTGCCACATTCACCATAGACCCTGTGCCACTGTTGCCAGGAACTTTAATGCCACTGCAAAGGACATTACCTATTACATAAACCTTGCTCAAGCCCCAAGGTACCGAAGGCAGTTAATAAATCACTTAATATCTTCTCAGGTATTTTTTGTAGTTCATAACTTGCATAACTTCATAACAAGTTCATAACTTGTATTATAGAAACCCCGTAGTACGGACCCTCCTGAAAGGATGCACTTGGTCGACAGGTTTTTATTGATTTGGGCGTTCAGATTCTTTTGATCCAATGTAGGTTCCTTAGCAGAAGAAAATCATGATTATTTTGTGTCAGCATAATCTTCCAAGGTGCATCTTCTTCCTAACATGTCCTCTGTAGCCTGATGTCGGCCCTGGCCAGGTGTGTTGATGGGGCTTCTGTGCACTGAGTCAGACCTCTTGTCTGCAGTGGCCTAGGAGGCATGTTAGCCAGGGAGAAGTGTTTTCCTTTTGTTGATTATTTGGTTAACTGAGAAGAATTTAAAATTCTTGCTAGTCACATTTTTCAAATCTACAGGTAAAAATATAAATTGAAAGAAAAGGTTTTAATCAGATTATAACATACTATATATAGTATATCTTGCGTCATATTATCGATGATAAAGTGCCACGTAGGTTCGTGGTAGTCTATTAGGGTTGTGCTTACATTCTCAAAGTGGTGTTTCGATGCCTAGGTCTGTGTTGGATAAGTAAATAAAATGGCTTTGATATTTTTGCTGTTCTGGGGCATCTGTTAGACTGATATTTGGGTGAAATATTCTGTGGGCCAAATGCTGCTTACTCTACTCATTGGAGCTAGTCTGCTTATTTCAGTGAGCTAGGAAAGCAAACTGGCTTTTGTTGTTCAGAAGCTATTCAGAAAGCTGCACTGTATTCTTACTGAGGATCTTCCACTAATGGGGGTGCCACTGTACCCTTACATCAGTGGGAAACCTGTGGGAAGGTCAGAAGATAGGGCACCAAGTTTGCAGTGCTTTAGGATTTACAAACAAATCAGTCCTTGAGGAGGGAGTGTGGGTGGAACCAAACTCCAGTACACTCCAAATGGCATGGAGTAATATTCTGAGGCTGTTTCTCACCCTGTGATATGTATATGGGGCTTCTGTGGATAGAAGGAATCCTACATATATGGCACTGAAATTATTTTGTTCTAAACTAAGAATTTTAGAGTGGTTTTAACAAATGTTCTATTCATCTGTAAAATCCGGAAATGTGTTCTGTCAATGGAGGTTAGTACATAAAGACTGATGACTGTCGAAAAAACTGTAAACTTTTGTTTGAGTATAACTATTTGTTTGGATGGTAATTGAGAGGCAATTCCTTCACTTTCCACAAACATTCATTAGAGTGATATTCTGTAGGAAAAGTGTCATGTGTAATGATGCATTTATGCATCCATATGAATGCCTGAACTTGAAGTCTGTGTGCAGCTCTTATGGAAGCCTTTGATGGGCTGTAAATTTCCCAATCAAGGGTAAAAATACGATGTCAGGTGACTTGGGTGACCAACAACCCCGTTATAAATACTGATCTATGAATGGTGAATTCCTAAAATACACAAAGCGGTTGTTTTAGTGAATAGCTTGTGAGCGATCTCATAGGCAGAAATATGTTGGCAATTACTCATTCAATAATTTGTGAAAAATATGTCTGCTCATTGACATTCTGAAAAAAAAAGATAAATCTCATAAATGCACTGCAGGAAATATCTTGCCAGTTAACAACACAGGACACGGGACTCCACTTACAAATACATAACCTCCTGGGTCTGTCTAGATGTACAGACCCCGCCAGTTCCCCAAGCAGCAGAAATGTAACCCCAGAATTGTGGCGCAGTTTGAAAAAATACCTACGGGGTGGTTTTGTCCCAGTTTGAAATTCACAGCCGTCCTGTTTTCTTAAACAAAATTTCAAATTCTTATACTTGGGTGGATTCAAAAAGGACTGAAACAGAATTCACTTAACTTTTAACCAAGATTCACTTCTAAAGGCCATTATGAATGTGCATTAGGGGTTATAGTCAGTATTTGAAAAAGGAGTTGTAAGCAACAGTTAGTTTAAACACTTCTGCTGACCGCATAAGGCCAGAACAGTTTATGGCCAGGCCCCGTAGTCTGTGCCATTGGCAAAAGCCCGTACCTGCATCGTTCCCTTCTCATGGGCTGTCAAGAGTGCCGCTTCCCCCGTGCTGCTCCTCTGCGACATGCTGTACGGGTTGAACAGAAGTTGATCTTCTGTGGCTCATTCTTTCTTCTATCTCTTTGCTGAAGCTCCCAGCAAGGAAGGACATTTTTAAAGGTATATTTTTGTGACATGGGCGTGGAAGATGAACGGAGACTGACAGATTCATTTCATGCAGGATTTATCGATAGTGCTCGCAACTTGTGGTCCATATGTGCCTGCGCTGATTTCAGATTGGTAGCTTAGCTGGCATAGCTACTTCCAGTTTCCTTTTTTTTAAGGTTACTTGTGCCATTTCAGCCCTAGCTCAGTAGTGACCAGACAACAGATCCCATCACATATAGACATGTAGCCCTTTGTTTATTTCCTTTCTGCTCGTTTCTTTTTTTTTTTTAATACAGGTTGTTGACATGATTGTTTATTTTTAACAATTTTCTAATTAAAATCCAGTTTCTAAAGCACTCTATTACTTAAATAATTTCATACTTTACTAAAATTTCTTCTTGTTCTCAAGTATGCAATGACTACCATACCGTAGTCAAACCGATACACTTCCATTATAATTTTATGGTACATCAGCGTTAAAATGAGTTTGTGTCATCTGCCAATCAATCAAAATATTCCAAAAGCAATTTATGATGTTAACAAATTTTGTTTTTATGTTTTATACAGTTAAAAAGTATGGAGAATTTTGAAACCCTTCGCATTCAAGGCCATTTAAATGAAAATACTGCAAAAAAACACATTCCGCAATAGGTACCTCACAAATAATTAATTTGTTTGTCTGTCAGTTGCATCTGTCTTACCATAGAAATAATAGTTAAAAGGGGGAAATGTGTGAAGTTGTTTCTAGATTTAGATTTTGTTTAGAAATAAAACAACTGAAGCTGAGTAGAGATATTTCATTAAACTTTTTCCTAAAATATACAATGCTTTTGTTTATCTTTTTGGATTTCAGGTTTCCCCTGAATGATTTACTATCCAAAAACAAAACAGGGCTTTTCTAGTACACAGTAATTAAAAAATGAAAACTAGCAAGTATTAGAAAATGAATCTTGTTCGTTGTAGATTGGTGACCTGTACTGCAATGCAGAAAGTAGATGATGACCCTGAAGTCAATGAGACTGAAAAGAGTAACAAAATTTATTACTTGATTACCGAAATTGCAAAGGAATCTGTGTTTTGAGGCAGCCATGTGCCTTTAAGCATGTAATGATTCAACTTCTTTTTTTAAGCGTTCAGTGATGAGACTGAATTAAGCATTCCCAGCAACTCTGGTAACGTTGATGTTGCTGGCCTGAAATATCCAACCTTTTGTCCCAGCCATTCTCTCTGCATTGCATGCATTAGTACACCTAGCCTTGCTATCAAGTGTCTCTCGTGTTCTGGCCCCATTCTTTTTTCAGTCAATGGGAATTACAGTATAGATTTTTGTGAGAACAGAGTCTGGCCCTCTTTCTCAGGATTTCTTTCCTCAACAAAACAATAACTTTGCACAATGTCTGATTGGTTTGGGGGGTTGTTTATAGTAACTACTTGAGTTCAACGGTGTTTTTGTATTTTCTTTTATTGTTGCTAATTTGAATTTATTTTAAAAAGGGGAATTAAATTACCCAGACAGGAAGATGTTGATGCAAATTTCCTAACTGCTAAGATAATAAGATTGAAATTAGAGCATGTACATATCTTCAAGAAGCATCAAAAATACATAACTACAATTTAGGGACCTTAGAAAGATTTCAGTTTTAACAGAAATGTGATTCCTTGACTTGCTTAGTTCAAGTCTGTTTTTTAAGTGCCATGGCCAAGTCTGAAAAGCTCTGTGCTTCCTCAGTGATTCAGCAGGATTGCGTTGAACCCTTACTGAGAACAACATCCTACAACAGATTTCTCCCCATTTTCTCCAGGTGATCTCAAAGACTCCTCAAACCACACACTGTGAGAATTAGGCTTTACAGTCCATTCGACCATATATCTTATTTATCATTTTATCTGGAAATTTTGTAGGGGAGTTCAAACAACAAAATTTATGCTATGGAAGAGTTGTAACAGGTACTACCATACTCGTGCACGTGCATGCGAGTATTTTACATCTCAGGCAGCCTAAAGTCCATCCCTGAGACTAGCACTTTTTCACCAATCTAATGCTACAAAAATATAGTACATCTATCATTTATTACTCCTTTTGTGTACAGCTAAGAGTGCATATTCAACCCAAAGGATCTCACAGCACTTTACAAATGACATGTGTACAGGAATTCCTTCCACACTGAAATGCCCAGGCTTAGAGGGTGGGCTGCAGCCAAGAAAATAATCAGCTTATAGCACACTGCATAATGTTGTGTGAACTGCACAATGTGTGTAAGGATAATTCTGGCCAAGGGCATATCAGACAGTACATCTCACAAGTGCATCCTGCTGGAAAAGACTAATATTTAAAAGCTACAGTAAAAAGTAAAAAAACCCAACAACATTGTTCATTGACAGTCAATATGACCCGTTAAGTTTTTATTTATGTATATGTATATATATATATTTGTATATGCATATATACAATTAAAGTGTTGATTTATCGTTGGCATCCCTGAAGCTTGTCTGTTTTCACAAGTAATTTCCTTTAAACACCAGGTTTTAGTAACTGAGGATAAAGGGAGCTGGAAGAAACTTGCCTTACACATCTGAGAGGACAGTATACATCTATTTTGACTCATGATATTGACTTAAAGCTCAAATTACCAGTCCATACACAGACTGTCTAGTATAAACTGCTAGACAGTGTATGTGCATTTATTTTCAAAATGCTACAGTACTTACTGCCTGGTTCTCATCACTTGTGTAGTGATGCCAGCTTGGAGATCCCCAACATTATACTGACACTAACTGAGGAATCATCCCATGTATATGAAGAACAAAACAAAACAAAAAAACTAAAGCTTTTTTTTGCTGTTAAATGAGAAACCATCAAACAGTTGCATGGTATGGTTTACCAATAATGCATGGTGAGCCATGAGTTATTACTTACATCAGAACTGAGTGCCATAACGACACCTGCCAAGCTCTTTCTCTGGCAAGGGCTTACTCTTCAGATTGCTTTTGAGGCAGCCAGTTGTTGTGGGACTGTACGGTGCTACCACAGTGGGAGCAGATGTAGTTGTCCCCGAGCAGTTTTAGTGCTGGCTAGTAGTTATAAGAAGGACAGCAATGCTCATAATCACTCGAGTGGTACCAGAGTCTTTGATTGCAGAAGTCTTTTCATAGGAGACCTTCAGTAAATTCTCCAGAGGCTCAGGGTGAAAAATATGTTGACTACTACTTTGACCTTCCTACTAGTGTGAGGAAAAGAGGCATCATTAACCTTCATCTTTACCATAATTTTTGCTTTCTAGATAATTTAATTTAGCTTCTCTGAGGTGTTTCCTTTGCTTTCTCTTCTCCGTACATTCTTCCCGTTACCACCCTGACTCCCAGGATGCCTCTATTCTCAAAACAATTAAACCAACTCTCAGTTAATTTTGTTATTCAGGTACTGTCTTTTTCTGCAGATTCCTCCACAAGACAGATTTCTTCTGCAAGTCCTTTCAGAGGAGCTCTACCAGAGAAATGTCAATGATAACTAGTTAAAAGGATGATAAAATGACAAGGAGTATATGGAACCAAACAGCAACTGCTGTCTTCCACAGAAAACCCTTGCACTGCCCAAGCATCTCCACTCTATTTCTCACTTTTCCTTATGTCCCCTAAAGCATGTTTTGGGATTAGTCTAATGTAGAACATTAGAACAAAATTTCTCGTATTTTTCCCTATACTGGGATGTATGTATCTATGGCACCACGTCAGTAAGGACAGGAAAAGGATCAGCACAGTTCCTTTAGCTTTAACTTGTGTGTACTAACCAATGGATTCATTAATTTTCCTCCTCCATGCTTTGGTTTTCAAGTCAAATCATTCATGACAAGCTGCAGGTGGAAAGCCGTACTTCTTTGGAATAAAGCTTGAAGAAGTAGAATAAAGTGGGGGAAGAAGATCTTTATAAATGTAATCTGAACAGTTATTCTTTGGTAGCTGATATTTTTGCTTCTCTTGTCCCACTTATTGCTGAAGGACACAAGCAGCTCGTAAAGAGAAAGAGGCATACTTGATAGGGAAAAATAGCTGTTTTTTTCTGAAAAATAGGGTCTTCTCTCTGGAATGTATGTAAGTGGTGGTATGTACACACTGAAGCGTGCCTGCATGTACTGTAATTGGTGTCTATGAAACATTATGTGTACGCAGTCTCTCTATGCAAGCAAAAAAAAAAAACATGCAAAAAAGATGATTCAGTAATATTACAGACTTTTTTGGGGGCAGACAGACAGTAATACGAGAATGTGTACACAAGATGCAAATACCTACATGGTGTTTATACTGTCTGAGTGAAACCATGCATGTGTTCTTTCTGTCTGTGCCTGTGCATGTATGTTTAGCTCTTTTAATATTTGCATGTGTTTATGTCACATAGTTGATTATGTATTTTTGGATGTATTTTTGTGTGTCTGTGTGGATGTACGTACAATACATTTTAAAGGTTCTTCCAAGTCTGCATAATGCATAAGTATACCCATTTAGCTGTAGCCATCAATGCTGTAATTAAAGGATTCACATATTTGAGTTCATACTACATGTAGTAGTCAGGGCCTGTGTTCATCCATAATATATGTACGCATGCATTTGTGTAGATATGGTTAACCTGTTTTTGCCTGAGCTGGAGAGCTACTGTATGTCTGTGCAGCAATGCATGTGCAAGGGGAGTGTGTTTGTGCTGGTTTGCAGACATGTAACATATGCTCTGTGTACAGAACATTGACCACCGAGAGCTTATAACAATATCAGGTTCAGTAATAATTGCTAGTGTTAAAGAAATTCAAATTTATCAAGTCAATAATATCTGTATTCTTGCACAAAACTGAGTCTATTTCCTCTCATCCACCAAAAAAAAAAAAAAAAAATCAGAATTACAATATGATGAGAGAGGTGACCTTTGTTCTTTTAAGGGAATGCAGAATATGGACAAGACTGGTTTTAATAGTTTTTTGAAATTTTGCCTCGTGTTTAGAAATACAGATCTTTAGATTCCTGATTCCATGTTTGGAAATTGCATCCCTAGTAAATGTTTTACAGGCTATTTGTGGCTGTCTGGTGAGCCAAAGTGAATGACTGTATCCATCGGTTGTTCTGTCTAGTTATTAGTTAAGTGAAGCAACCTTCCTGAAGATCAACCTGGGAGAATTTCATACAGTTTGCTAAAGAGCTAGGATTTGTTTTTTATGGTAACAGAAAAAAAATTATTTCAATCTCCAGCACATTGAATAAAAATAAAGACCTGATTTTCCTTTGCTTCATCTAATCATTCAGATCTGTGCAAAGCAAGTGTAAACACTCAGGTGTAAAAACAAGTGTAAATACTCCGTTTTGCACTTACTTTTCTTTTCTGAGTCTTGAAACGGGGCTCCCGAATACAAAACAGAGTACCAGCATGGTGAAACAGGTCCACTTTGCTTATGCAAAACTGAGTGTACAAGGGGCAAGACAGCAGAAAATTAGGGCATAGGGGCCTATCCCAATTCCCTTGAAGCAAATGGGAGCTGGATTAAGCCTAAGTCTCTAATTACATGGGGGTAATAGTCTATCAGAATTCCCACTGAAGCAAAAGGGAGTTGGATCAAGCCCAAGACTCTAATTGCATTTTTCCTTGCCATTTTTGTTCTTATAGTTTGTTTAGTCTGGCTCGTCATTACATTATTTTGTAATTATTATGATGGGATTAGTGGCTATTACATATCTGATTTCTGAATGGTATCACTTGTTCCTAATCACTGATATCATTGATACATATGTCAGAGAGGTTTGTATATTCTGGTGCATATGGCAAGAGATACATGAACTTATCTAATGATTGAAATGGATAGAGGCATATACGTTTCCTACCAGCACTTCAAAGAGCCAAACTACTTTTCCATGTGCAAAAGAAAATATAGTGTAAGGCTATTCTAGGACTTTTTTCTCCCCTTTCTTCATCCTGATGTTCTTACCAATACCTTGGAATTTCCGCTGTGAGGACTGGATTTATCTAAAGAATTTCATAAGAGGAGAACATTACTGACCATGTGATAGATAGTATTATTTGGAGAAAGTGTCCATGATACCTATAGTTCTGGGGCACCCCAATACTTCATTTCATGTCACATTTGCTCAGTTTGTTCAATACCAGCGTTCCTCCTCACTCCTCTGAGATTAGCTCTGTAGTGGACTCAGCATGCTATCTAAAGTATGAATGTTTTTTTTTTTTTTTTTTCTCCTCTTGAATCCCATCCCCAGACATCAAAGTTCTAGAATTAGGAGAGAGTTGCAACTTGTACTGGGCAAGAAGGAGTGTACTCATCCTTCCAGTGGTATACTGACTGTGCCATTATGGCAGTGTTAGAGCTGAAGGGCTGCGTAGAGGCCCCGGTACACGATGGGAATTCTCACTGACGACAGTAGAAACGGCATGCGTCGGTCTAGGCAGGACTCCAGATGGATGACGTCAACATGGCTTGGAAAACATCAAACAAGGAAATGCATGCTGGAGCAAGGGGCATTTCTGCAGTCATTCTTCATGACATAATTTTACTTAGTTGCCCATTAATAATGTCCCGAGACAGATGGGCACTGCTTTATTTTGGAGCTTTTATTGATTTGTCCTAATTTGTACTTCTAATTTGTGGCCCTAAAATATAAGCTGGAAATTAGGGAGAGATTTTACACAACACAGGTGTAGAGTTCTGGAACAGCTTTCTTAGGGGAGCAGTGGAAACAAGCAAGCAAATTAGCTATGGATTTTGATTACTTAATGAAAGGGATTATACAAGTAGGTTGTCCAGAATAGGAGGGCTTTACTTACCAACATAGGAGATCTCATCTACCCTGAGTTCCCCAGTATCCATCTAGGGAGCTGCAAAGGGGATGACTATCGATTCACTGTCGCAGGACATGGTGAACCATTAATATGTCTATCCGTTGCTTTCTGGGACAGAAGAACTTTAACCAATTTGGAGTTTTTTGTTCCCAATTAATACTTTTTTGTCTCCAGCAGAGGTACAGAAACTTTGAACCAAATAGTACAAGACATGTCTGTCAATGAAACTGTACAGGAGATATATTGATAAGTGACCTTCATTTACAGAGATGTAAAGTCCAAGTAACCTCAGTCACTTCACTGGAGTCACTGAAAACTTAAGCTGACAGAAAAGAAGGAATATCTTCCTTGCCGCATCCCTTCTTCCCAGTTAGAATAACACCGCCTCAACATGCATCTCCTACCTGTAGTAAGAAATACGGTTTTCTTTCCAAATGAGCAGTATTTTCATGTTTAGCCCACTTAACATAGTCTCTGTCAAATAAGTAATTTTTTTTTGAACTTACAAGCCTTGTTAGTAATGTTTCCAGTATGCACATTAAAATCCATAGGGCCGCATCACATTGTAGTCCTAACATGCAGTTGTTACCGAGAGGGACGTTTGCTTAAGAACAAACAGGGTGAAATAGTTCACGATAAATAATAACAAAAGGTTTAAAAATAGATCAGACTGTCTAGCTTAAAACTGATTTGTTTCTTATATTCGTAATTAGTTAGGAATGTTTCCATGATTCTTAAAAAACAGTAGCACAAGGCTGTTCTGGGCACTCAGTGCTTGCTGCCCTGGGCTGCGTAGAGCCTGGGAGCTAGAGGAGGCGGAGGACTAAGCTGGCCGGTCCAGCTGCACAGTTCAAAATGAGCAAAGCGCGCTAACAAGCGGGTGTTACAAGCTGTGAAATGCGGGTGGACTTGTAAAAAGTGCTCTCTTTAGCAGTTCAGTGTGCTATTGGTAACAAAGGTAAGGAGGTTATTTAAAACATATATTTACCTTAACGTTGCTCTTGAAAAAAGCAATACTAAAATACATGTCGAATCCATTTTAAAAGATAGGTTCTGTTTTGCCATGAGAGAGGAAACCATGTACTGGATGGGGAGACAGTTTCATCAGTGGGAAGTGGCTTAAAGGTAAGCAGGTCTTCTCCGTATAACTTTTAATGACAGGGTGCCCCTACACACACACACACACCAGCAGATGCAAAGGGAGATACAGCTCCAGCCAGTGGCGTTCTGGGTGGGCTCAGAGGGGCTAGCTGTGGCAGAATTACTGCAAGAAGGGGAAAAAGTGCAGGGCATGTGTCATGGTGGTTCCAAGTAAACCCCTAGATTATGTGTAATTTAGCAGCTAAGCGTTTCCTTAAACACTAGTATCAAGATGCAGGCTAAACAGTAAATAATATGAATAAATGTGTTAGCAAAAACCTTCTCTTTCCCAATATCATAGAACTGGAGAAAATACATTATGTAATGCATATGCAAAAGGTTTTTTGCTTTTTTGAAGGAAAGAGTGTGTATGAAGAAAACCCCTTGAGCTGAAGCAGGTTTGGGCTGGGACTCTGTGTAGGTGCCATGCTGGCTCTGCTCAGAGCCATTCCTGTTTCAGCCTAGCTTAGTTCACAGAGTTAGGAGGTAACTTCTCAAACAGGTCATTACCCACATTTCAACCCCCAAGTGCTTAAGATCAAGGTACATTTTGCTGCCTCTTGTAATGTTTATTACAGATCTCTGTGCTCCAGTGTTAAGCGGTCATGATGCTTTACCAGCCAGACTGAAGTCCAGCTCTCTGTATCTCATACAGGTATTTTGGCAGCGTTAGATTGATAAAAATACACACAAAGTACCTAAATCCTTGCTGGCATACATGAGAGAAACTACTAAAATCATTGCAGCTGCAGATGTTCACATCAGTATATTTGGCTTTAGTTTGTCAGGGAAACGTGGAGATCTTGGCTCTTAAAATGTCTGGAAGTTTTCCACCATGGGTCAGTACCTTGTACCATGTAACTTCAGTTCAACAGACTGTGTTCGTGTGCAGGGAGTTGAATGCATGTGCTGGGCATGGGTAGTTTTTGCAGTCACCTTTCTGGAAGATGCATGCCATAAAACTGCAGCAAACAGTTAACGGTGCTAGGGGTTAATCACTGAACAGTTGCTGACCTCAGGGGATTTCAGCATGTCTTTGCTGATGTGCTCAGACCCCAAGAGGACATTGCAGAAGTCATGCATTGGGTTTTCAGGCGTTGGTGTGTTTTTTTTTTCCCAACTCGTTAAAGGCTGTTGACTTTAGTGGAAAAAAGTATAATAAAAATGATACTTGCTGCTCCATGCAGAATGTTTTAGCTTTTTAGAAGGTAATTCTTACCTCGTCTCTTACCCATCCAGTCCTCTGGGCTGGCAGCTTTCACAATGGGCTTTTTTGCGGGTGAGGACACGAGCACGGAAAAGGTGAGGTACCTGAGTCCGTGCAGTCGGTGGGTGAGCTACAAAACAGAGCCCTACAACTGGCAACAGACTGAACTGTAACCATTAGATTCCAGATAAGTTATGGACTGCTTAGAAAGTAAAATCTGGGATTAAGGTGTTTGGTTAACCCTTTGAAATTGGGGACTTTTAAAAGAGAGCGTAGTTTTTCTAGGGAAGCACTGAGATATTATGATCTTTGATGAAGGGGCTAGCAAAGGGTAAAATCAGCAACTCCCCAGGTCATAATACCTGTAAAGCAGGTGCTCTTTAAAGTGTGACTGACTGGTTTCATACATCGTAATAGTTACCTTCCATGTATAAGAACACCTTTCCTAATTTAAATAATTATCTTTATTAATGATTAATGGGCTCAGAACTTCATAAATTGCTTTGTTTGCAATGTCAGAAATATTAAAAATCACCTGAATACCACTAATTTCTATTTATTAGTAATGCATCTTTTTATATTTTAGAAATTAAAAATAGGAAAATTATTAATTACATTTTAAATAAGGTTCACATCTCATTTAAATAAAAGTTTGTTGCACATCTAGATTGAACTTGTAGATGCTCTGTTTTAATTTAGTGAGACACTTTATGGCTCAAAGAAGGGGAATTCTAAGCAGAAATGCTACCAAAGCTTTATTTTTGGCAACAGCTTTACAAAACGACACAAGGTGTATTCTCCTACATCTTGTGTAGTTTTGAGCTCCTGCTCCGCTGAAAGTGCTCGCCATCTCCTTGGATCAGGCCCATAAGTACCTTTGTAATCTCAGATGGAGCCATCAGGGTCTCTCCAAAACAAACCCCGTTAACCCTTCCCTGCCTGGCACATTCTCAACGACTTACTCTGATGGCAGCAGTTTGAAGAGCCAGCAGCGGAAAGCTTTTCTATTTGGTTTGGTTACTCCTTATCCTGATTTAACTCCTATTTTGGAGAAAGTAAAGGAGTTTTCACCAATTCTGCCTCTCTCTCCCTGTTTGATACTTTTTGTATTTGTTGGGAATACTTCTTGCCACTTTGCTTCTTTTTTGGGGGGGGAGGGGTGCTACATAACAGCAAGTAGAGCAGGGGCATCAAGGTCACAAGTAAAATAGATGGAACCACTAATTTTTCACAACTATATGCTTGCACAAGCGTGCACAAAGAAGACCTGATCCTGTGTAACCTTCCGTATATCTCCGTTGCCCTCTCTATTTGACACCTACAGGTTTGTAAATTGGAACCAGACCTTTTAGCCCCGCTTTTGCGAGGGACCCTGCTCCTGGTCCTGCGGGGGACAGTGTGCACCAGACCAAGGGGACTGGCGGGCGAGTGAATGCCCTGGTCTTCCTCTGCACCAGGGTTTCCTTGTTGGGTTAAGAATCGTTTTACATGAGGCTAAACTGCACTGCTTACTGAAGGATTTTATAAGTCCTGTGGGCTAAATCTAAACAATGATTTCCAAAATTACTTTGTCATGGTAAAATAGCTTCTGTAAACATCAGAACTAAAGATGCATTCTGCTCCTTACTGAAAAAAGCGAGGAATCTGTGCTGGCTATTTAGAGGCTAAATCCTACAACCTCTAGCGAACATTCACACATAGTCATGGAAATAATCTCAAGGAACACAATAGGAACACTTATGTGAGTCGGGATTATTCCTTGGAGTACAGGTTAGCATTATATGGCCCCAGCAGAACTTCCAACTGATAATGCTGCAGCGTTGCCTCTTGTAATACCTGCCTCTTGCAGCTAAGTTTTGAAAGCAGTAAATCAAAAGTAAAAGTTAAAACTTTTAACTGCATGTTTCAAAATGCAGTACAGGTCAAACAACATCAGGTATTTCAAATGAATTAAAAAACAAGTAATCAAAAAAGGTCTTTAGCTGTAGTTATGCTTGGGTTTCTTTTCTCGGACATCTGGAATCTGCTATAATCAGTTCTACAAAAATTAAAATCTCCAGGACAAGCAGACTGAATCTTTAACTAAATAAACAGAATGTTGCAAAATACTTGATTTTTTAAAGGAAAGAAAATGGTGATTAGATTTGTAACAATAATTTGCAAATTTACCTTGCAAAACAGCTTTTTCTTCCAGATGAGGAAGAACCAGAACTAGCCAGAACATTCAGAAAAGGTAACTATATAAGCTTTCAAAGCTGCTTTGATAACGTACTGCCTACCACCAACATTATTTTCACATAATCATAAAAGCCATGTTTTCGATATTAAGAGAAGTTTCATACATGTCATTTGACCTCTACAGTTAACTTAGGCAAAATACCTGCAGCCTTTAAATCTACTGTCTGAAATTACTTTTGTCTGGAGAAAAAATAAAGGGGGGGTAGCTTTATATAGCCTTTGTTTGTATATATTATATATTGTGAAAGATTGACTTACAGAGATAGGTTCTCTTTAATTATCTAGAATTCAGACTTCAGGGATATTAAAAATTAGAATATATTAAAATTTAGGAAAAACTCTATAGGACTACAGCCATCAGACAGATAACTTCAGTGGGCAGCTTGTTTTAAGTGAATATTTATACTAGATGGTATCCAGTTGAAAAATCAGTTTCAGGGAAGATATTTTCCTCTATTATATTCTGGGAAGTTAGACTCATAATAGCCAAAGTACTACGCAGTATGCAGCTAAATATAAAACAAAGTAAGCTCAGTTATCTAATATAGATATAAATACAAGTATTTGTGAAATCTATTTAGAGCAAGGGTGGGGTGTTTCATACCTTAATATACAGAGGAAAAAGCTGAAGAGGGAATACTGTATACTTTAGCCAAAATCTCAACTGAACATTTTTTTCCTTTTGCAGGATTTATTTCCTAAAAGGAATAAAAAAGATATAAATTGTCACATACTTCCAAAGAGTAAGCATACCCAATGGTTAACAAATTCATAAGGTAAAAGTTGGGAGACAATTGGATTCCTGTGGACTGATCCTGCTCTCCTGAAATCAGTGGTAAAATTCCCTTTGGCTTCAAAAGGAGCTGAATTTCATGTCAGCTTTTTAAATATAATTTGATAACACTTTAGAATTTTGCTGGAGAATAAAACTTCACTGTTTCTTTAAAATCAAAGTAACAAAAATGTTAGATTAAAATATAAGTAAACAGGACTAGCAAATACTGTAAAAAAAGCTTTTAGGTGGATGCTATTATTAGCCTATCAGCTGATAATTTGATAAAAAGAATTCAGTCTTATTTGTCTACTTTTTTTAGTGGTTTGTAGGATTTAGATATTTTACATTTTCCATCAAGTTAATTCAGGAGCTGAAACAAAAAAAGTCTTGCCCTTCCAGAACAAATCCGGAAATATGTTTTGGCAATTAGAGCAAAGATAATAAAGCTGCTGAATCTAAAACTTAGTTACTTAAGTATTGACATTTTAATGTTAGCAGTAGAAAATAAATGAGAGAAATTTTTGCATCAAGAAAGAACTTCTTTTAATAAAATATACAAATTTGATCTTTCAGACATTAAAAAATATTTGTATTTATGAGTTTGAATTTGTAGTTTAGTAAATACATTGTTTCAAATAGGGAGAGACAATCTTCAAAGAGGGGTATTGGTAGGATTAAAACTTATGATTTGTATAAAGAGAAAATATTTTGTTTAGGGCAAACAGAATAAACAGAAGTCAGTTTGGGGTTTATTACTATCCTGTGGATTCCTATAGTTCATACTAATTCATATGACTTAAAGACTAAAATATTAGAACCATTACTCATCCTTACTGAATGTATTTCTATATAAAATTTATGTTTTTTTCATTTTTTGAAAAAATTACTATTGACTTTTCTACAGAGAAACAAAAAAAAAGTCAGTAAATTTTATCATAATTCACAAATGCTCCTTATCTTGAAGCAGATTTTTACTTTGAAATTACTAATAGGAAATTATTTTAACATTTTTTTCAAGTTAATTTATGTAAGAAGCTTTTTGAAAGTTACAATATTATCTTACTTGTAACTGACTGCAGCTGGAATACAGCCCTTTCTCAAATCGAATACTATACAAAATAATTAACAAAACATGTGGATGTAGATACAGTTACAATTATTAGGAACATTAATTTGCATTGTTGAATCTTAGTGGGGGGTTTGTTCTTTCTTAAGGCTTTTAAGCAGTTAGCAATGAAAATAAATTGAGATTAAAAATATCTATTTCAAATCTTCCTTAAAAACTTTTAAAATGTTTCTAAACCTTTAAATGTGATTTGATATATTTTTGCCTATTATGTATAGGTTATTTATAAACCTTCTTACAATAAAGGATTTCTATTTATAGATAGTTCATATCATTAAACTGACTGAACAGTCAGGGTTACATCCTACTTGTTTGTAAGTTTAACTGAGACTTACTTAACAGAACAGTGAGCTATATAAATATTCTGCATGAAGTTTTATCCAAATAATACCACTTGTAATAATTAATATATATCAACAGTCCCATATTGATCATGGGTCTGGAAGCTGTCTTTTCAATTTCTACTTAATACCCTTGTTTTTTTTTTTCCCTTTTATAGCTTCCAGAATAATAAACATGATATCCCTGTTGTTTTTGAAATTTTAATAAATAATAAATACTGATTTTGTTTTGATATAGAAAGAAATTAACGACAGAAGGAGATATACAGCTATTGTGAACAGGTAACTTTATGCAATTGAAGTTTTAAAGTAAAGTTTTGAAGTGAGGGAAAGAGTTTAGAAGAACAACAGCAAACTAAAAGAAAAATATATTTCAATCAAAATATTTTAAAATGTGTGCTGCAAATTTTTCAAGACAGGAGAATAGCTTTCTCACTTTGCTACTGTGTTCAGATTCAAAGAATACCATTAAAACTCATGCTGCTAGTTCTACCACAGAACTTAGCTTTTCAGAAGACTGGTCATCTCCTTAAATTTAATTGAAACTACATACAAAAATGGTGTGTTTTCATGTACCAAGTAAACCTAAATGTTTACCTTGAAAAAGAATAGCTGCATATATCTGAGCAATGGAGACATAAACACCACAAAAGTGATTTTTTTCAAGGAAAAGAATTAATTCCACTTAACTTTTAAATCAATGGGCATATGTTTATTGGCCGTATTAGTGCTATAATCAGTACAATAAACTAGGCTTTGCAAAATAAATGGAAGGTAGGTAGAGTATGATCTGAAGTGGGAGAGAGCTCAGTGTGTGTAGTGGCAGCACATAAATATAAATGTCATGAACTTGTTCAGAAGTCCAACTTCTTTGATTACAGTTCCCAGTGAAACACTACCTTAAATTTGAGTTTGCTAACTGTACGTGCTTCAGTGAAATCATGTGCTTTTAAAAGGCTTATTAATAAGCTTAAATATGATTATGTTATTAAATATTTCATTAATTAGAAAAGTGAGTTCTGTAAGCCATTGTGTAAGACCAATGTGGAAAACAGAATTGATGTATTAGTAATATGCTCCATTCTTTATTTATTAAAGAATGGCTTTAGAGGTGAATAGTAAATTCTCATGAATAAATTCACAAATGCATACCTCTGTTACCTTTTTTGAAAATATTTTGTTCTCCTGTTGAACAAATTATGTACCCTTTTTCTCTCTATAAATCATGCCAAAGTTGCTGAAAGAGTCAAACATATTACCAGTTCGGTTTAAGTTCTGAAAAAAGTTTTTCAAGCTTTTTATATTTCACATGAAAATAAGGTTGATGTTGAAGATGATTCAGTGTAATCCATTAATTTAAAATTTCCCAATGATGAAAATTCACGTATAAATTATTATTACTGTAAGCCATTATTATGTAATTTGATGTGAATTTCTTCTGTAGGACACCATAAATATAAGACAAAGTCCTGAAGTCAAAACTTCCATCGATGGTAGTATAAGATCAGGCAAAGCAGGTACTGCAGAATTTACAATGTAGTATCCAGAGTAATGTCTACATTTGTGGCTATAATCTTACAAGCAGAGAAATATCTACATTAGAGGTTTAAATTTTATTATTTTTTTTCTACTACATCTATCTAGATTTCTGTTCTATTTACTAATACAAGCCTTGCTGCAGTTTTCATTGTTAATGTATTTCAAACAGGAAGACCCAGTTGCTTGGTCTGTGTTCTCTAAAAGTCTAACCTGTCAGGATGAGAATTAATTATTATAGCTTTGATTAACTTTAAGCTTTCCCCTTCCCCTTTTCTCCCTGGTTAATTTGGGAGAGGGGAAAAATAGTATTCAGATTAGTATAATTTCCCAACTTGCATCAAATTCTGTGTTTCTGTAAGACAGATTCATGGGGTAATAATGACATGCTGCTACTAGTATGCATTTTTTAACCTAAAATATACCATTAATTAAATTTATTTTGCTGAAAAATTTTCCGTTTAATTGGTTGGAGGTTGCAAATTGTGGTTTTAGTTATTAACTCTTAGTTTTAATGGTTGTTATTCTTATAGTAGCTGTATGTATCAGAATGCTATTTAAACAACCAGCATTATGCTTTTAAGATTTAAAGTAACTATTCAAATAATGTTCACCACAGTTCTATTACAATAATGTAGCAAATCTGTATTTCATGACGTAGGGATATAAGATGAGATGGCGGTGGGTGCAGAAGGGCATCTAATGGGAACTGAAAGGAGAGCATTCAGAATGTGAGGATATCTGCATTTAAGTCAGTTAACAACAGACCTCTTTGTAAAAAACTGCTGAACTGAAGGTATAAAATTTGAATTCATATCAAATTATGGGTGTGAAGATGTGAAATCTTATTGACAGTCTGGTCTATCTAAATCCAGCCAAAAGACTGTCAGTGATCCCTGGGCCCACGTGGTTGCAGTGACTAGTCGTGCTGCAGTTTCGCTCCACATTGAAGCGGAGCTTGGCAATGAGATTTGGATGAGGTGGAGGTACAGTCTGAACTTCTTAGTCTGGAGATGGGCTGGACCCTTCGAGCTGCCCAGCTCCAGGATGGAGAGGGTTTTAGGTCTGCGGTAGCCTCCTGCATTTCTTCAATCTTCCAGACATTTTTGGTCAGGCCTCCTTTTGTAAAAATTAGTTGGCTCCATTCTAGTGCACAGTACGGTTGGTTTTAATCAGATGGTATTTATCAGAATATTCCTGTATACTGTGGTACATATTTATGGGTTGTACTTTATGACTATTCTTTCTTCTGTGCTTAAGTGGAACTGAAGCTTTAGGAATAGAGACCTACTTTTTTCCAAAGAAAGACTATTTTTATGTCAAACAGATACCATATGAAATAGATGATATGTCACCATGCTGCTGGTGTGTTCATTCCTTACCCATATGAGATGGAAAGTAACGTGAAGCTAGAAGGTTTTAATGGCTGCTGTAAACTAGCAACAAGTGAAAAGCGGGTTGATGCTGATGGGTTCACTTGCCATCCATGAGGGCTCCATGTGTGCTTCATTTTCCAAAGGTAATTAAAATTAACATTTTTTTCCCATATACCAGCATCATTCTCTGGAATTTTCAGAGTTCGCTAGGTGCACATGGAAGTGCAATGATAGTGCAGTATGGGTCGTACTACTCTTCAGCTGTATGGCATGTAAATGATCTATAAGCTCCGGAAGTTCGAAAGGGAAGAAAATCTTAGCTATGCTGTGTTGATTAACAATCTCCGACCTGTGTTTAGGTTATGAAGGAAGACTAACAAAGTGAAGTTTGAACTAATGTCCTTGAACCATGTCTTTTGTTTGACTTTGTACTCTGGCAGCCAGCTGGGCCCCTTTACGAAGCACAGTCAGGCCACCTTCAATACCATTATTGAGAGAGCAGAACTATCTTACCTTAATCTATCTGCAGAAAGTGGCCACTTCGTGTTGCTTTGATCAGGAGTAAATGCTTGGACCCACAACACTGTTTACAGATAGGTCTATAATTAAGTGACAATGTGTGCACAAATACTAGGCCCAATTTTTTTTCTTCTGTGCACTTGCCTGATTCTTGATTGTTCCATCTATGTCTGGGCAGCTGAAGAAGACTAGGTTGCTATTAGCAATGGCTGGAAGTCCTACAGTATTTAGACAAATAATGGAAACCTTTTTTATGAAATCCTCATTTAAAATTGAGGAGCTACAAAATCATATAGGATGGTAAGAAATTAAGAAGTTTCCATGGGAAAGACTGACTAGGCCTCATTCTTCATTAAAATCTGTGGGATAGCTGGTGTAATTTTTATGGAACACTTTTAATGTTTTTTTTTTCTCTCTCTCTTTTTTTTTTTTTTTGTGGGAAAAGATCAAAATCACACCTGGAATAGTTCTGAAAACAGACATTTCATTTTCTTTTCATGGAAGTCCATTGGATTTTGTTTCATTCCATTTAAATAATGTCATTCTCGGCACTGCACTATTTGAAAGCTTTTCACTTGCTCAGTGAATGCTTTGCTATTTGGGAATGGCTAGACCTGGTGTACAGGAGAGGGATGGCTGTACCAGTTTGTCCAAGTTTTAGTTGGACACACCTCTGTTTACAAATCATGAATATGCATTCTTGGGGACTAGATACAGTGTATTTTGGGATGGTCTTCCTGAGTGAGTGTAAAAATGGATGTTCTGGTCATCCTCTGTAGTAGATGGCTTCTGACCTTCATTATGATATGAAGCAAAAATTTCTAGCCAACCATTTTTGATTAGAGGGTGTTATTTATTATGGTAGCTTCTTAAGAGGGCAGGAGAAATAAGAGGTATTTTATCTTTTGCAAGCAGTTTAATTTAATATGGTGAATTGAGGCCATTTGCCTATTTGCCCTGCAATGTCAAATAAAATGTAGAAATAAGTAAAATATATTATTGTCAGATTTGCTGTGGGAGAAATGGAATACCATCTCCCCCACGCTACGGTTGGGGAAGGACCTTGGGAATGTACAAAACTGGTCTAAACACAGGAAAACAGAAGGGCTGTTTGGCAATAAGTTGTTTTCAGAGCTGAAGCCCTTCAAAAAGGTGGAGGGAAATAGAACAGGCTCATCAGCTGTCTCCTTACAAGCCAAAATAAATGACATGTACCAAGGTCATGATAGATTTTGAGACAATCAGAATCTGCAGGATTTTTAGACATGCTGAGCACTTCTCCCAGCTGAGACGAGTGGTGTGTAGTTCATTTCTGTTCTTCCACTAATAACTCATTCAGGAGGACTAACGCTTTTGGACTATGGGGATCATGGCCTGCTTTTTAATTGTAGAATGATACTGAATATATGGCAAAAAAAAAAAAAGGTAGTCACTAAATGAAGCATTGATCAGGTTAATTGGTCAGGTCTTCCGTCAGTCAGCCCATCAGTAGGAAAAATAAGTTTTGTCTTTGTTATCTCATATGGTTGCATGGATCAAGTACGAAGTACCTGTGGTGTGGCTCCTTTTCTTGTTGGTGGAAGTGTCTGTACTTCCTTTTTGTGACATACTGTATGCAGTTTCATTATGTCCATTACTTAGTGCAGTATTTATCAAACTTTCTTTATTTGTGACCACCTTTTTGATTCATCTTTCTTGCTGTTATCTTCTTGAATTCTTTAATTTTTCTGAGATAACAACTATCCCTAATCACTGCCTGAAAACTCGCTCCCTTTCCCAGGAAGAACTGACTTGCCGGCAGCAAGCAAAGGCGGCTAGCCAGCCTAGTGGCTACCGTAGATATTTGCAGTTGCTTCTCAGTCCCCTGATGTCAAAAAACGGAGTTACTGCTAATGAGCCTTGTTTTTTTTCTGACGCTGTGAATATCTTTAAGTCCTTTTGGAGCCCACAGTTTGTGAAATACCTCTTTAGCAGAGGTAAAGTTTCTGCCTTTGTGTGTACTGATGAGTTTACTAGCAGCACAGTTTCCGAAGGTGGCAGAACCAGGTTTGTTGAAGCTGGATGCAGTGACGGTCTGCTCACAGTGGTAGGGGATCTATGCAATTTCATGACAGTCCAAAGTCTATATGGTCATCTAAGTTATAGCTGTCTTTCTCTCATGTTCCTCTTCAAACAAAATTATTCTTGTTAATGGACATGGGTGATAAGAGATTTTGATGTTGGTATATTTGCTTTCAATTTAAGGGAAAAAAAAATCCCCTATGTTGTGTGTATGTTATTTCAGATCTCTTGATGGGTTATTCAGGGTTGGCTGGTCTTTAGTTGGAAGTTGAAAAAGGTTGTACTGGAAATCCCTGGGGACGCATTACCTTGGTTGTTTAAAATAGGGGCCAGAAGACACCTATGGTACCTGTGTTGTAATATTCACTGTGTCTCTGTCAGTCCCCTTGTGTGAGCAGTAAGATGCTGTTGGCTCGCAGTGACAAGGAAGGGCCCTCAGAGTGACGGGATGCTCTCCTCTGACCCCATGCCCAGCAGCTGGCCTCGCTGGTGCTGTGCCCACCGTGGCGTCTCCAGTGCGAGTCTGGAACAGGACAGTGCTTCGGAGACCAGGGAGAGGTAAAGACAGCTAAGGTCTGGGGTGCTCGAGACTGAGCTAGAGTGAGGAAGAGGTGACAAGCCGGCGATCCTGGCCCGCGCTCTCCACACCTGTCACAGACACTGATTGACCTGTTCACATCTCTGTTCCTCAGTTTAACCTACCTGTCAGGCAGTCACTCTCAGCCACAATTATTATTAAGATTGTGACTGTTACATAGCACAGGGGTTATACCTGATGGCTTACAAAACAAATCCGTTAACGAGTATTTGCTAATAGTTGCTCCCTTCCTTGCTTGAGGATGGGAGGAGGACAAGAGAGGCAGGCTGCTGGCGTGCTCGTCCCCTGTGCTCGGGAGAGGGCAGCGGGGCGTTAGGGACCCGAGGACAGGCTGCTGATGTGGCGGGGCAGGACACTCACCGGAGCTCCCTTCCCTGCCCTTCGGCATTGGTGTAACAGAAGGATCCAGGCAGGAACAGCCACCCTCTCTCCATAGTCTTCGGCCCCTCTGCCCCGCTCACAGCATTTAAGAGGGTTCATTGATAAGGCTTGTGGTGAGGCTCTTCTCCTTAGTATCAGAAGACAAATAGCAATCACACAGCTAAAATTATCTTATTGGTTAAAGTCACGTAAAAATGTATAGTAAATATTTATATAAAAAGCAGGTAAAATACAGGACAGAATTCTCCAGAAGGAACTAATTTCTACTAATACACCCAGAGCTGTATTTTAAGAGCAAGCCTAAGTTATGAAACACTTCTTTAAAGGAACCATTTTGAAGCAGACCATTTTATTTCCCTGTGATTTTTTCCGTCATTGTAATTGTCCACCAGTATTAATTGATGGATAATTACTGAGAGTCTTTCATGAGAGTCTTTAAGTTAAGCTTCATCATATCTTAAAGAAATTGATACAATTCAGGGTCCTTGCTCCTAAAAGCAAATGCAGTGAAAGCTAGCGGTAGCAAAGTCTTTCCTGGGCCACTTTAGGACTGGGGGAGATATAGCCCTAGGTGAAAACCTGGTACGAACTCCGTGTGATAGCTATCTCCCACCAAAACACTGCATCAGCAACTCAGTTGCAAATTAGGGGATTAGGGACAAACAAGTCTGAGACAGGGCATTTACAAAAGAGCAAATTTCAGCCTTTAGGAGGAATGTGGCTACACTCAGACGTACAGGTAGCGTGTTGTGCTCCAGTGAAATTCAGCGTTGTCATTGTGCTTTCTGGTAAACTGAGTTTTGTGTGATCCAGGGCATTGTAGTGGTCTTTCGCTGTGTGGCACTGGATCACTTTAAGGTACTGGTAACCTGAGTGAGCGAATACCCCCACTGAACATGGGGAGCGTATTTCTACACTAAAAGTTAAGTGTATCTGCAGGTCTCATGTTGAACTGGCCTTGCAAATGTGAAAGGTGTCTGCTGGAGGAAGGAGAGCAGAGGTGGAGGAAGGCGGAGAGAAATCCTGTGAGAGGATGCTTACTCCGCTTCTGTATAGTGTCACCCAGCGCGGGAGAAAATGGGAGCGTTGCTGTGTACTGCTGTGGAAGCTGCTCATGTCTAGGTGCGTGGCATGGTAACGTGTCAAATGTATAGCACCAGTCGACTCAGGAAAAAATGCGTATGTTTGTGAAGTGGATGGGTGCGTGATCACAATGCGATTCCCCATTTTCAGTCATGTTTGATATGGCGCAGTAAAAAAGTAAGGTAAATAAAACCGAGATATAAGTATTCTCGTGCGAGTTGCGTACGTAGGCTTTTAAGAGTTAACATTTAACATTGGGCATGTAAACAGGACAATAATTACTGTAAGCAGCTAATGACAGTTTCTGCATGTGCTTGTGGGACGCAGAATTTCTGGGAAAGAAGGTGGAAAAGTGAATGTTGCGCAGCAACTCTAAACCCTTAAGTCTTTTCCATTAAGTCTCAATGTCTCAGAAACCCTTATGTCCACAAAGACAGAAATTGCAGTGCCTGTGTAGCTAAAGGAAGGTTTCACTGTATGTATATGCGCATACCTGCACATGTGTGCAAGTTTACGGATGCATTTTAGAGTCTGTCTTAAAGCAGGAAAGGAACATAGAAAGGAAGGTGCATCTTTTGAAAATATGAATGGAAGCCATTTTTTTTCCTGGCTGTTGCTAATTGTAGTTCCTGAAAGCATTGCGGTTTGTCCTGACGAAATGATGATTAAACAAGCATATGCTTTGGAAACTTTGAACAGGGTTCTGGTGAAAGACAGTAGTGTTTCTGTATCACTTGGAGTGTTTGGTGCAGCCTGCCCTTGGCACAAGAAGCAGAATTAGTTATCCACGGTTGGCAGCAGGGAGATACAGTGTTCCCCCACCGATGCAAGCCAAAGTCGCTAGGTGCCCTCTAATTTCATATGGCCCATGTCAAGAAGGGTATTTAGCTAATTTAAAAGCAGACAGAAAGGTAAATGCAGCAACAGTTTTTTCCTTTGAGTTTGAATAGGAAAATAATTAAAGGCAAGCATCTCATTTTATAAGCAATATATTGGTCTGCATGTGGAATTCCTTTGTTGCAAATTACAGACCCAGAGGCCTGATCCTGCTATAGGGGATGTTAATGGCACTTTTCCTGTTGATTTCAGAAAGAAGGAGCAGACCACAGCTTAACATGTGACAGGTGAAAGCTGCTCCTTTAGAAGGATGCTGCCCATTACTTTTAGGCCCCCAGTTTATGCTTTCCTAGTGTCCTGGACAAAAGATGGACATGAATTGTACATATTATAAGTGTAATAGGGATTGCTTATAAATGTAAATGTCGTCTTTAACATTGCTGAACCCAAAATACAAAAGATTGTGCCAGTGAATGAAAGTGAAACTGGCTGAGAACAAAAGTGAAACCAACAGGCAACTTTCACTCTCCAGGCTGAGTAAAATGCAGAAAAGTAAATCCTAAACAGGTGATGTTGAACAGTAAATTCGAATTTTAAAAATTTCTTTACTTTTATTAGTGTAGAAAAGTGTTGCTAGTGATCTAGGTAAAGATTTCCCCTCTCTAGTATAGGTGTTTTTCTTGATGGTATCTCTTTAAAAAGTCAGGATTGATAAGAAATGTCTCTCTCTTTTTTTTTTTTTTTTTCTTTATGATGTTAAGGGGCATCTCCACATGTCACCCCCTTTTCCCTGTTCATACCTTGCATCACAGGCTTCCGAGTCATTTACACAAGTATGCTGATAGGATCATGTACTAGAGCAGCACAGGGCTCACCTTGCTTTGCCAGAATATGAGTGTCTGTAATCAGCAAGTTCCTAGAGAAGGAAAAAAATATATAGCTCTAAAAATATATGAAAATGATGGTAGAATGTGTTTAATCTGTGAAATGCTAAAAAAGTGAGAGACAGTGTAGCAAATGGGAGAGAGAGACATTCAGTTCTTCCTGCCTGGTCTAATAGGATAAGCAGGAGACAAATGTACAGAAAAGTGGGCAAAAGCCAAACAAAGCCACAGCAGAGGGTAAAAAAAGCATAGGGTGCCATGGAGAAAAAGAGAGAATGGAGGAAAGAAATGGTTTAGGTACGTTAACCTTGTGCAAAATGCTTCCTTGGTTAACTTTTGTCAATGCCTAGGAAATAGGGTGGAAAAATACGTGTGGCAGCAGTCTGTAAGGATCTAAGCAGTATGAGGAGGGGAAAATATATGGAAGGAGAAGAGTAAAAGATGGAAGAAAAGATTTCAGCATAGGCAGTTTTTTTTTTTTTTTTTACTGTAAAAGAAAAAAAAAAGCAAAGCATTTTATTCATAAATACTACACACTACACTACTGGGGTTTTCTGACCATGGCTTTCATTGATAATGTTTATTAAATGACAAAACTGAAGCAAGGGCTTTTTGGGAAATTTAGTATGCCGTGAATTTGTACTCATTATCTGAACTGTTTTTTCTCTCAAGTTTGTTTGAAAAGGTGCAGAGGAAAAAGGGGCATAAAAATGGTGTATAGACAGTGATTTTAGCTGGTAGCTTCCTCACAGGTGAAGGGAGGAGATAGAAGTCTCAAAACTGCAGGCCTGTGTAAATTCTGCATCGTAACAAGTAAGTCCGCAATAACACAAATGCCAGAAAAATGGGGAAAGCAAACACCGTATTTATCTGGGAAGGTGTTCAACTTTTAAAACAGGGGAGGGAAAAGTTGTCATGGGGAGGAATATCTCAGGGCTCTGTCCCTCATATAAATGGATTAAAAAAAAAATAGATTTCAGTATTTGTAAAATAAGTGATTTTTTTCTTTTTTAGTATAAGGTCATGCAATTCACAGATTAAGTGATGCAAGTGAGATGCAGTGTGCAGCAGTATACAGGCCTCTAAGAACTCAAAACCAGGTTTGGAGATTCTGGAACTTCTGTTGAACGTGTAGGGAGATAATTTTTAATGTGTACCTGACTTACCATAAACAGTTTGGATGGCCCTAGTTATAATGTAATAGGAGTTTTTAAAATGCTTTTCAGCCCAAGAGATACAAAGCCTGGGGATGGCCAGATAATTTGAATGATCAGAAATGGGCCTAAACGTATAATAATTGTAATGTATTTTCTCTTACGTTGTAGGGAATGTGGCACAGCCCCCTGTTTCGGACAGAAAGACGGCCGTCCAAAGGAAATGAGCATCAGTTCTCAGGTAACGTGCTGTTACTCATTGGTTTTGACATAGAGAGAAAATAACTTTTCTGTTAGGATTAAATAATACCTGACCCTTTGGCCTTTTCGGTTTTGTAGTTTATCGGTGACATTTCGCACAAGCCCAGAGATTTTTGTTTTATTTTGGGAAAGGTGAGGCGGCAAAGTATTGTGAGGGAGGGCAGTAAATATGAAGTCCTTCTGAAGTCTGGTCAGTTGCATGAGAATAGCAATGCTGATAGTGTTGTACTGGATTTTCCCATTAAAATATGTAAACGATAGGATGTTATAGAAAGACAGATGTGTTTGTTAGCTGTGGTGTGTGTTTCGGTTCACCTCGTATTAGAATACCAAATAAATTTGAAGTGAATGCTGTAATTTGTGATTGGTCAAAGTCAGGGCTAAAAAATAGTTCTTTCTAATTGTTTGTGGCTTTATTATATTTGCAAATATATTTGATGTCGTAGCAATTAAAAATAGTCTGTTTTGATTAACTTGAAGGAAAGATACTTGTTTTTAAAGCATGCTGGTTAATTAAGCAAGAGTCAGTAAATGGCATAAAGCTATAGATAGGATGCTTTCTGATAATATGCAATTCCTTGAGGTCAAATTAGTCATTAAGTAAAATTTTCTGATCAGGAAAGAGGCTATATTTTGAAGATGTTGTATACTTTGTGTGAGCTTATTATACACCAGTAGAGAGAGGAGCTGTGTTAAAGTGTTGGACGTGCTATTGTATTACGGTACATAACATGTTCTTTTGGTTTTGGGTTGTTTATTCAACTCTGGTAATTTAGACGAGAGAAATGTAAATTCCGTTTGCCAAACTGGATATTTGTAGCATTTAAAAAAGACAGAGATTAAAAATGGCTAGAAATCTCTAAAATCTGTAATGTTCTCTGTAGCCTTTTAAAAGGCAAAAATCCAAATAATATTATTTCACCACCAAAATAATATACAATATATAAAAACAATATAAATTATTGTTAGAAGGCCTTTGAAATAAACATTACGTTAAGACAGACAGACAGGATTTTGCAGTATTTTTCTTCCCCTATTCTCCCTCCTTTTTGGAAAGGAAAATTGAAGGATTTCTTTTAAATATAAAATAAACAAACAAATACAATTGGAATGAAATGTTATGCTTGATATTTGGTAAAATTTGTTCTCTTACAAGTATTTAGTTCTTTAAAGGCAAGTGCTGTGAAACAGTCCATATCTCAAAGTTTGTGGGGAGAAAATGTTTCAGCATTTTTGTTCATACCTGAGGAATCCATTTTAGAAGTCCATTTTCCCTGTTTGCAAAATACATTTTTATTAGATCTATGTATTTGGGTTAAGACTTACTTAAAATTACTTAATTAGGTTATACTGAAATTCTAAGTGATTTAAAAAGAAGGATTATGGTAATATGACAAAACATAACACTATTTTCATTGAAATCCTTAAATAAAGCCCTTTTAACATGCCAATTTTAAAAATCTATAAATTTGGGGTGTTAAAATAGTACAAAATATAAAAAGGCCGAACTCATAATGGAATATATAATCCTGTACCAGTGAGCAGAGATTTTGTAGGTACATCTGGAATATGGGAGGAGGTCATTTACACCTTCAGTTTGTTTTTGAGCATTTCTCTTGTGGTATTGTCCTTTTTAAGACTTTATCGTATATATGTAAAATACTTATAAAATGTTTGTGGTTGATTAGTAAAGAGAAAACGTAGAGAAAGAGGGAACAGTGTAGGTGCGCTAAGCTAGATGGGAATTGATTGTGTTTTCCAAGGAAATTTTGAAAAATACACCGAAGTAAAAATTGCTACAATAAGGAATAAATTTTAAATAATTGTGTTTGTGCCGTTTGGAATAGCGTGACCGCGAATTGTCTTTAAAAACCTCCTGTAAGTGTCTGAAAAACAGTACAACATAAAAAGGCTTTCCAATTGTGTTTTCTCTAGATAAAGCTATTGGCTTGTAGGCTGATTTAAGGGACAAGATACTAAAAAATAAACTTAAAAAAATAGCTGTATATGTGCTTTTATTATCAATAAGTTTTTTTTTTTTTTAAGGAAAATATGTATGTTTCTTTCCTCTGTGTTATGTTCTAAAATAAATAATAAATTTGCAGTGATTTATTTTTTAAAAAGAAGTATTTGTATGAAAAAGCCGGCAGTAAGCTTGTTTTACTTAGTGTTTTAATTTTGGAGAAATAGCAGAATGTTTCTGGATATTTGCATTTGTTTCAGAGGTTGGAGCATAAGCCAGATTTCTGTGTAGTCTGTCAGGCAGTTACACGTCTGAGCATGTTACAGTTTGTAGCACTACAAATTAGAGCCATTTGACTAGTGACTGTACAGTGCTTTCTTAAAAAATATTATAAGTGAAATAGATGTGCAGGACACGAACTCTGCGTGTGTTGGGGGGGTCTCGGGACGCAGATACACAGCTACGGCAGGGGGCCAGTGAAACCCAGTGAGTTTTACTAGGAGGTTCTACTGTGAATGAACTTATATTATCTCCCCCCTTCAGTTTGTTACTTTAAAAATGGATTCTGACTGTGTAGGTTATTTTTTAGTTCGCGGTAGGTTATTTGTATGCACATAATTTGCTGCTTATTTTAAGACAGGAGCTGAAAAAGTGCTGCATGTGTTAATAATACGTATACTGGGTACCTATATGAAGAGTGTATAGAAAGCAGGAGAGGGCAAAACATGATAGCATGACGGAGTTTTCACACTACTTTCACTGCAGGATAACACAGCATTTCCTGGTAACTTTGTCCCAAAGTTTCTGGGGGCTTGTAAGGCTATTTTTGAGTTAATTTACTTATTAGAAGTTGTCTTTTGAAATAATAAGAAAAAAATCCAGTGCAAGAGGATTTTTCTCCAGCTTTTTATTAACTGGCAGAGAGCGGGCAATTAACACCAGCGCGGCCAGTAATCACTAGCTGGAGTTGAGACCAGAAACTGCACTGCAGGAGCACAGAAACCCGGCAGCTCAGCAGTCACCCGAGCCGGGCCGGGCCGGGCCGGGCCGGGCCGCTCAGCGCAGGCACCGCGGGCCGGGCCG
>VXAA01005072.1:1252153-1263413 GCA_013399115.1 Anseranas semipalmata
AAGTGCTGGAGGGGCAAGTCCGCGAAGCTGACGGGACTTGCAGCAGAGGTGTTCTATCGGAGGATGAGCCAGGGAAGGAAGGAAGGAAAAGGAGGAAAAATATTACACGTTTGTTTAATTTATGCTAACAGTAGGCCCAGAGTGCCAAATCAGGTACTCATTAAACATTCTCATATTTTTATGGTATCCATTAATTAGCTGGAGATAGCTTTTATGTGTAAAAGGAAGAGAAATAATAGTATGTAAAATTAATCCAAAATGAATTTGGTAATTTTTTTTTATATAACTTTTTCTCTTTGTTTTTAGAAGGCAAATCTTGAAAGAGTATCTGTGCATGCATCAGTGGTTAACTGAAGTTAATATAACTTAATGAACTTAAGCTGAGCATGCTTCATGGGAATGGTATAGGAAAGATTTGTTAGGTAATTTAATTTTATTGTAATAGCAATCTTCTTGAAATACAGAAGAAAGCATAAGTTATTAGTTAACTAATAAATGGCAATGTGCAAAGGAGAGATGTTGAGATGAACTGCAAAACAGAAATATGTCATAATAGGTTTGTTTTCTGTTGCACGTGTTGCAGTTCAGGTCTGAGAGGAGGTATGCGAGGAACTCTACAAACATTTTTGTATGTGTGTCAGAAAGAATGTCACATTTTGCCAGTGATCATCATCTGAAATACAGTCCTTAAACTATATGCAGATGGATGTAAATCTCAGTAGAAAGATAGCAAAGAAGTGGTTTGTTTGTTTGTTTTTGAGGGAAGGTATGGTTTAGTGGAGGACGAATGCCCTTTTATTTAGAAAAGAAACTCTTGGTTGTACACAAAAAGAGATAAGAGTCTGTGTGCCTGCTTTCTATCCCCTGGTTGTGTGGACTTGCAGAGTTAAACTGTTGAAGATGATCTGAGATTCAAAATCAGGAATTCCAGAGCAAAATAACATATCAAAGTACAAGACAAGGAATATGTCTATAATCTGTGGTCACATATTTTAAACTTCTTAGCATATAGCCTGCTCTTTTCACATCTGAAAAGGACCACTGGTTTTCTAGTTCTTCAATCTGAAATTAATTTTACTGGATTCTGTTTTCTTATTTTGACAGCAGTGGAATTGCATGAGTGCAATAAATAGAATATATTCCCTTTCTAAAAATGTATAACTTTAAATACCATATAAATACTGGAAGCTACATGTAAAGGGGGGGAAATAGTTGAGGATGTGAAATGGAAAGACAGAGCTTGTAATACAGGTTTTCTAGTCTGATAGCCATAATACTCATAGGTGTAGAAGAGGTTTTGAAGGACAAAATAAAGACACAGAGATAAATGAAAAGTGGGATGAAATGCAACATAGTTTTAGCAAAAACAGACTGTGCCAGACTAACTTGTTATCTTATGTTAGGATTTTCTACCCAGAGAAAATACACTAGATCTAATATGTGTAGTTGTCAGGTATAGTGATATTGGACCATGTGAGGAAACTTCGTAAAATGGAAAAAAAAAATGGGATTATTTAAACTGTAAGGTGATTTAAGAATGCATTGAGAGATAATAGGTGCAAAGAGGATGTACTGATGGAAAGGAAGCTGCAATCTGAATTTTTCAAAGACTGTGTTGGAAATTTAGTGTTTTCCTTAGTGATACTTGTGCAAAAAGTGGAATTGCAGTGAGGAAGTTTTATGACACAAAGCTGGGAGACAGCATCAATAGAGAGGACGACTGGAATATCCACGTACCAACAAGATGAAGTAAAACTAAGATTAATAGAATTTGATGGGATTTGCTGATGCAAATAGAAGCTAATCATGATCTCTTCTAGAAGAGCTCATCAGTTTGGCAGTGAATTAGTAGTTGGCGGAGTAGTCAGCATCAGACTGATAGCATACTGCTAATGTCATGTGGCTGAGAGAATAAGTAAATAAAAAAAGATGGTATCTTAGAATGTATTATGGGAGGGACTTCCACTATCTATAGAAGATATTAATGTAGAAGTGTATGGTTTCATGAGGCCTTATCTGGAGCCCAGCTGATCACCCACATTCAGATAAACGGTTTCGAACAGATGGATGGAACAGATGCAGAAAAGGATTACATGGATGTTAAGAGGAATAGAGAGACCGTTTACTGCAAGACACGAAAGTTGACAATTACACAGTTTTTATATAGGGGAGAAGAACTATGTGAGCTCAAAATTAGTGTAAGCAAGGTTAAAAAAAAAAATGCACGTGAACGAGATAATGAACACAGTTTGCTGGAAATTACAAGAAAAGTTCTAACTCTCGGACCATAGATATTCTGGAGAGGTTTCAAATGAGGAAGAAGTCCAAATTTCTTTTAAATGAAGTTTGATAAATTCACAAAAGAACATCAGCATGTCATTCTGCAGAGTAGTGGGGAATTTGACTCGGGAATCCTGGATATCCCATCTCTGAATTCTGTGCTGTTATCTACCAGTAAAATGCATTATAAGATGGTTGTGTACTTTTGCAGTGGGCCCATTTTGAAAATGTTGCTGTTCTTCATCATTGCAGTTTCCTTTCCCATTAGTCAAGATATTTTCTTTGGGACACTTACCAGAAGCAGAATAGATCAGTTATATTCACTATCAAATACTTCTCATCTGTACATTTTGAATTGTGCTGGCAAAAAAGAAGCCGTGTTCTTTACCTTGTTGACATCAACATTTGGAGTTCCTGTGCACTCTGGACACCTTATATATCGAATAATGGTTGAAGGTGTACTCGCACAGCACTGCAGGACTTTCTTGTCCCTGGGTGTGCTATTTGTAGAAGTTTTCACGCAACAATTTTTAGGAAAGTATTTAAATGAAAAGCTTGAAGTCATCTAGGGCAAGACAACATTGCATTCATGAATGTATGTATAATCAGCTCCCTTGGGATGTTACCCGAGGCCTTGTATCTTTTTTCTGCTTTTGTTCTTAGACTCTGTAGTTTTTACATACAGCACTTAGCACAGCACTGGAAAATTAACAGAAGAACCTTAAAATTAAAGAACGTTGCCCTTCAGAGCAAGGCTGCCATAGTCCAGGCAGACATTTTAGATTTTTACCTGGCATCGTTGCTATTTGGGAAATCTCCACAAAGCAGGGAATTAAACAATCATTGCTAAGCCATTCTTTTTTATTTTATCTTTCAGTCCACAACTGTCTCAGGTTATTCAGAGAGAAAGAATTTGTTTTAAGGAGATAACTTTCCATTCAGTGGTCAATAGAAAACTAACTGATGGAATCAATCTAATCATCAACACATGCATTAAGTGCTACCAGTGGCACTTTCTCTAGTTGCTGAAACAGAGTTAGTGAATGGATTATAGGGATTAAACTTCCTTCATCCCCCTAGAGGTGAGCAAGTCATGTGAAAATGGAAGGCTCATTTGGTAGGAGATGGTATGAAAGACTGGGAAGAAAAAAAAAAAAGAAATATATATTATCTCTAAATGCTTTCTTGCACACTTTCTCTATAATAGATGGTAGTATGTGAGCTGCCCACAGAAACTTGAAGCTTACAGGGCAGAAATGTGACTGTAAAGTGATTCTATAAGTATGGAATGAAATGCGCTTGCTTATTATTTAACCTGGATTCCTGAAAGATTTTTCTCTTCCATCATAAGTTTGATTTTCTAAAGAAAAATATATGTATCATAGCATACACTTTCTCTTTTTCTTCTCTTAACCTTTTTGAATTAGAAAGGAGGTCATGGTCTTTCCCACTGTAATGCTGGAACCCTGGAATTAGGAGTACAGCAAAGGAAAACTTTCTGACTTGGTGTGCCCATGTCATCCTACGAGGCCTTCTTTCTGCTGCGAAAAGAGGCACTTCAGCTAGTGTCAGCAGTTAGTTTTGTTCTCTCGGGCTGTAGTACACCTCTTGAAATACAGCTGATTGGAGGAGCAAATTTATTAAGTGAGAAGCATTCGTGTAATAAGGCTGATAATTACATCCACATTATTCAATAACGAAATCAAAACAGGAACAGAAGGTAATGTTTTAATATTAAACAAAGATAAGGTGTTGGTAGTGTTATTAAGGGTAGGACAAATCCATTCTTTTGCTGGTTTATCTCGACAAGTATGGGTGGAACGTGTACATATATGTACTCACACATACACACACGTACTCGTACGCCTGCTTTGCTGAGTTTGCTGGCTGATGAGTGAAAACAGCAAAGGATCAATAAATGAAAGTATGGGGAATTTATGCACTGAACAAAATCCAAGTATGCCAGAGCTTGGCTTGGTAGCAGTAGACTTAGAAAGGGATGGTTCTCTGCAGCCTGCAGCTGCATTTTTTTTTTTTTTAATTCTCATTTGTAGAAATGGTTTGGAGCCAGGCTGTCATCTGCTGTAAATCTTGAGGTCTTCATTGATGTTTCCAGAGAGATGGTGATTCACACCACCGCAATAGGTGGCCTTCTGCATGGGGGCATTATTATGGTGTCTTTTGTCTTTTATGTAGTTTACTACCTCTTATTCCCAGAATGAAAAAACAAACGAGAGGTAATGATAAGCTCCCCTATAAGCTCCTTCCATAGGAAAAAATAGCTCAGAATGCCTAAAATGATCATATAGTTGCTACAAAAGCTGTTGGTGGTTGTTGTTTTAGCAGCATCTATGGGAACAGAAATAGCAAGAAGAGAAATATGTAGTTTGGCATTCCCTCAGTCTCTCTCGAACTTGTGAAAATCTTAGGAAAGAAATGCCATCTTTTGGAACTACTTTTTCTGCAGTGCCTTCTTATGCAGAAGCTTAACTTGAAATTTAATCAAAGTCGGGTAACTAATAATTAAGATAAAAAAAATTGTTTGTACTTGTTCCAGAGTGGTGGTGGTCATTTCTGTCTCAAGTGTTTCTGTGGAAGGAGGCCAAATGATCGCTGCTATTCTTACTCTGTTATTCGGGGAGATGACAGCTTGATTTAAAGTACGAACGTGAAATGAGTTTTGCTTTCCCACCATCGTGCACAAAGAAGCGTTCCACTAGAGAAGACAGCCCTCGCCTGTTTGAGCAGGGCAGTATCCTACTACCGTAAGTTCCCCAGCATCGTATCGCCCTTTGATACTTCTCCTGTTACCATCCATGAAGGAAAGGCTAGAGCACCTGGTTGTCTTCTCAGCATCTGAAGCTCAGGTTAGGCCCCCAGGTCATGCTCAGGTGCCACCTGTGAGGAGATCTCCGTTCCTGCCCCTGGATTTCTCTGCCTGTTCCTCGGCGCCGCTGAGCAGGGCACTGGCACGGGGCTGTCCCGGGAAGGCGTCCCCCTGCCGCTGCTGCTGGGGGTCTGTCCCACCACGTGCTCCTAAGGCAGGTGGGCTGGGTCGGGCCTCGCAGAGCGTGTCGGTGGGCTGCCAGTCCAGGTGTGTAAGACCTGGAAAACTGAAGTTCTGTCCCGTGCCTAGCCCGGCAGGTCGATCGGCTCCCTGTGAGATCACACTGCCTTCCTCCCAGGAGCTCCGAGGTGTTCAGGGAAGGCGGCTGTGGGCTGACTGCGCGTGTTGGAAGGCGTCTTCCTCTTTGGGCAGGAGAGAACACAAGCCCACATTGCTGAAATTGATGGTTTTGGCATCCATCTACAATGGTGGACAGCTGGGATTCAAATCCTTACTGTAATGGGGTGCAATAGTCAATACTGGGAATGACTGATTCTCCCAGGGTGTTTTTAAAATGCCAGCTTTAATGGTTAAAACTTCAGTGGTGGAACTCTGGGAAATAAGGAAGCCAGAATTACAGGAAGCAAACAAAAAAAAGCATAATTGGGTATTTGGATATGCAACAGATTTTTTTCTCTCAACTTCTGTCCCTAGCAGTGCCCTAGTTAACTCTGTCCCCCTTCTGTTTCCTCACTTGTAACCATCATGCTTCATGGGCATTCTTCAAAGCATAATTCATGTTTGTGAAATACTGGGAGTGGCCCGGACAGAAAATCGGGAAGTACCAGGTTATGGTAGGGGCACCAGAACCATGCGGCAAGTGGATCTTTGAGGAGGCACTGGGGGAAGAAGGATTTTTCTAAAGGATGTGATGACAAAGCTAGCCCACTGGGCATGGGAGAGGGGAAGTAGTTACATGGGAGAGGGGAAATGCTGTGCGAGTTCCTGACCCGTGGGTACGGCCCAGCTTGTGCGAGGCAAAGTCTCTCCGTGACGTCGGATGCATTGGATGCGGGTGGGAGGAGGGCTGTAGGCACAACTTTGCGTTCAGTACGCTGCACAAAAGGATCCAGTGGAAGAGGGATGAGTGTACATAATACAGCGCAGTGGGTGAACAATAGGTTACAGATGAGGAGACAAAGGTTTATTATCCAATGCAGTCCGTCATCTGGGGCTGAAAGTGAGTGCATCATGCAAGGTGACATTGCGTGTTGGCAGCGGCGTGAGGGACACGCATTCCTGAACTTTGTTCATTTTATGCGGACAAGTATCTGCATTGCTTATCTACAGTTGCGAAACTAGATAGCAGAGACATCAAGGATTAAACAATGAGAACACAGTATTTTGTTTCTACAGATGATATTTTCAGCTCAAAATCAATACATTTCAGTGGGCTGTAGGATTGAGGAAGGTTAATCTTCTGTTGCCACGGCCCGTACCCTGTCTCTCCAATGAACACCTTCTGCACTTGGGTTTGCAGCATGCACAACTGGTAGGATTCTTTTGAAGAAATACTTGATTTCCAGCATGGCTAGTGACTTAAAAAACAAACAAACCCAAACGAAAACAAAAACCAAGACCAAAAACCTTCTTATGCATGTTCTACTCAAACCTTTCCAGTGTTGAATGAGGAGGGGATCTGGAGCGCCTCATTTTAATAGTTTTTGGGAACTCTGAACAGGGAATGGCAACAAAAAGAGGAATTTTGAGATTTTACAAGAGGCTGCAGAGCTAACCTGTTAATCCAGAGTAGGTAAATGTCAAAAATCCCTGTATAAAGTACTAGAAGTTTATAGTGTCATTTATATTGTTTCCTATTCTTTGTAAGAGGAATTGGACGGACCTTTTCATAAAGATCAACGTGCACCTGCGTGGCCTGTTAAATTTACAGGCTGTAGAGTTGGCTAGTAGTTAATACACAGACAACTGTCTTGCTTTAGTTTCCGTTTAGCTTCCATTGCTACATTTGTCTGGAGTGATTACTTGTTGAGCAATTTGGGACTTCAGTCCCTAAAGCAGAAGGGCACGTTGCTGATGCCTCAGCTTTATTTAAGAAAGAAGCAATGTGTAGTTGTTGCACAGTGTGGTAACCCAAAAAGCCTGGATGACTTGGTTTCAAAGACTTGTGTTTTTGACTTGTGGTGGCAGGTTCCTGTACTTCTAATAGAAACTATAGCCAGAACTGTGCAATTGCAGGATTGGATAAACATTCAAATCAACAATTGTGCTTGTTTTGCTTATTTCTTATGGCACTTAATGTCATCAGTTCTGTCCCTTTCCCTCAGACTGCGTCTGTCTGCCTCGCTTGCACCTGTAAGCTTTGCAGAGCAGGGACGATCTGTGGCTGTTGAGTGCCCGGCAGGGTCGGGTGCCCCTTCTTCATGGGTGCTTCGGTGCCTCGCTAGGCCCACGAGTACTGCAAGGCCTCCGTGTAAGACAGACCCCGAGCCCCTGTTCCACTGGGGAGCACGCGAGGGGTGAGGAGCTTCACGCGGATACCTGCTTCCAGAGGTGTCCAAACACGCTGCTTTAATAAATGCTTAACGTTTATATATGGGGCAGGGATGGGAAAGTTCCCTCCAGCACCCCAGCCTCTCCAGTGCTGCTGGCTTTCCCTGGCCTCATTTAGGCCGATGGATGATAGTCCTTGTGTGCTGTGGAACGGCTTGGGCAGGAGGGACGCAGCCTCACCCAGCACACGTTTGTGCCATGTTGTTAAGACCCGTGGCTGGTACAGACACTCTGAGACAGAGGTGGGAAACACGAGTTTGAGTTCCTAGGTGAGTGCTGAGTAGTGTGCGGGCTAGGAGGGGTACTGTAAGCTCTGCAGGAGGGAGGGAGTAGGTGCCTAAGAAAAGGCTGAGGACTGGGAATCCCAAGCAAGGTGTCTTGCTTCAACCTGGAGTTAGGATCCGTTGCTGTTTGGAGTGTCTTGGGAGATTTGTGGGCATGTCCAACTGGTTCACACAGAGAGTTTTTCACTTCCCAGGTTGGTCAGATGCCATTCTTGGATACTCTTCTCTTCTGCATTGTACACTGAGGCGGGGTGTCTGATTTGGAGCTCTGGGTCTGGGCAAGAAACCCTGCAGCGCTCAGCAGTGCAACAGCTAGGCCCCGTACTGATCTGGCCTCGCTGCGGTACGTGTGAGTAATGGTGACGGAGGCATAACAGCAGAATGACTGTACAGGAGAGAGAGCTGCACTTGACTTGCTGGAGTGAAAAACATATTTGTAAAGGGATTAAATTAGCGCTGGGTACAAGAATGCCACTTAGTGAAACAAATGACTATACCTCCTTTCAGTGGCAGAAGAAGTGACACATCCCAGATAACCAGCGGGCCCCGCTCCTGTTCCCGGCGTTCCTGGGAGCGGATGGCACCGCGGGCTGGGCTAGTCAGGCATGGCCGAGACACGGGACTGCTCGTGGGGTACTCGCGTGGCAGCAAGGTCGCAGGAAATCTGGACAGTGACAATTGAACGTCTCCAATTACTGGCTGCTCTTCTGTCTTCTATTCATTCTGTTTTATTTCTCCTTTTTGCCTTCTTTACACCTTTTGATTTCTTCCTGCCTATAGTTCTACATCCTTGTTTTCATTTTTGTTTACCGTTGCTTTTTTACTCATGCATATACTTAGTCCTTTAGTTTTCCTAAATTCTTTCTCTTTTATCTCTCTTGTGATCTGCCATACAGTTTGGCCACTTCCATGAGATGGAGCAACGCAGCTAAGTTGTGGGTTGGCTTGCGCTTGCATTGCTGCAACCCCGAACAAGATTGCATCTGCAGTCATCTGACTTCATGCCTGGCCATGCCTGGCCATGATGCTGTGGAAGCGTGGATCTCTGGGGCCATGGCAAGGTACTCTCATACACGTGTGTGCATGTTGATGGGGGAGCGCATTCAAAATGTCTGTCAGTTCCCTCAGCTTAGCTGACTGGTCGCTCCTTCAGGCTCTGCAGCAGCCGATGGGAGGTGAGAACAGGTCTGCAAAGCTCGTGGGAGGGCCAGGATGAACCCTGAAAAGGGGGATATGCCTGTTTCCCAGGAATGTATGGTGTCCGTAAGCAAGAGATCCAAAACCCCTCACTTGACCTTTGTATAATTCTTTCCCTTCCAGTGAGTCCCTTTCCCTGCTGCCTGTGACTCATCTTTGTCTAAATGTAGACTGTAAACCTCTCAGAGGACTGCCTTTCTTTCTGAACAGAACGGCATAAAAAATAGCAACGCTGTTGAATAACCAGTATTATTTTTTAACACTTTTTTTTTTTTTTCCCGAGGACTGCCTTGCTGTATTTGTGCTTCTCTGTCAAGGGATTTGTTGGTTCCCTGAGAGAACAGTGGAGCAGGTTCTGCCCTGACCCACAACGAGACGGCTGTTCAGACAGGCTGCTCTGAGGAGCAGCACGACAGCAGCGCTGTGGGTAGTAGACAGTATTAGAGACGATGGCAGGCTCTGACAGAGGCCAGCAGATCTTTTCGTAGCACCCCAAGTTCTGACCCATTTGTGACTGGCAGCATCCCCATGGTAAATGCAGCGTGGCTTACGTGGACATCCAGCGCCTCAGCCGGCTGCCCAGCACCCGTCTCCTCTCTTCAGCCTGCCCGGTTCACTGCTGTTCCCCACACTCCGGTGACCCTGTTGCCTTCCATCCCTCACTTGAGCGGATGTTTTGTCCTTGACTTGGTGCAGATCTCTTTCTGAGCCAGACTGGTTCCTTTTCTCTTTTCAGATGCTTTTGCAGTATCCTGTCTCCTCATTGTGTCGTCCTTCGGAAGACAAAAGAGTGAGAATCAGCGGTGTGTCAGTATCCTGCAAACAGCTTGAGAACTACTGTGACAGCCAGTGGAAGAAAACCAACAACTATGCAGTGTGACCGCAGCAAGTGCATGCTCTTTCTAACAATTTATAATTGCACTATGTTCCCAATGAGGAGTGATGCTAGAATCTCTCTGTGATTATCTGCATTCTTCTCTGTTACTGTCACTAAGTTGTTTCTTTCCCCATGTGTTCATGCAAAAATGAGAAGATTCTCCGTGCAGATTAAATTAGGTTTTCGAATTCAGGAAAGGCTTGTACGGAACAAAAGGAAAATGAATTTTTTCCAGCAGTTTTGCACTTGTAATCAAGTCCTGTCTGTGGCTGTTGTTACACAGGGTACACACTTTGTGAGGCCTCTGGGGGTTTTCCTTGTGTAAAGGCTGCAGGATTTAGCCCTAGCGAATGACACTATTCTGAAAGTAGTAGCTGTTAGGCAAGAGGTGAGCTTTCTGTGGAAAAACAGGAAGAAAACTTGGTGAAAGCTTGATCCTCTGTGGTGCCACTTTTCAGAATGGAATGACTGACAAAGTAGAAAAAAAAAAAAAGGTGAGCTAAATAAGTAAAAAGGTGAGCTAAACCATCGTGTGGGTGGATGCTTCGTGTTGTGGAATAGAGTGAAATCCAGAGAGAAGCTGTCTCCCATGAGATCTGCTACAACTGCTATATGATAAAGATTAATTTCTGAAAATTAACCATAAACCTACGGGTCAGCCAACAAGGCAGTGCCTTGACAAATTTTTCCCTGCAAAGTGTATGGTCGTTTCATGCCTTTAATCTATGCCAGTGCAGACTATGTACAGTTGAATCCAATGAAGGTTGCATCCCAGTATGAATATAAGTAGATTATGAACTGAAACCTTTGCTCTGTATTAATTATGTATTTTGGAGTGAAAAACTATTGTGTATATATTTATGTAATAGGAAATGTGAAAAGCATTTATTTTTTTTTTAAACTAATAAAACAGGTAAACCTATCAAAGCATGTTTTCATTGAGTTTCTTTGTTTTTTTTTTCCCTTTGCACTTAACGATCTTTCATTTCTAGTACCGCACCTGTCTCAGGACACATCAGTTGCATCACATTCATTGCATCACTTAGTCGATGTCGTACAAAAGCATTTCTGAACAGGAGCTGTGAGGTTTCGTAACTGTGTCCACACGGTGCCAAAATCTGTTTGGGACCTCAGGGTACTACTTGCCTGTTTCATTTTGGGTAGCACCCGATTAAAGCAAGATTTTTCCAAACTCTGAGAAACAAGAACCCTTGTGACGGGGGG
>VXAA01005073.1:7918-45363 GCA_013399115.1 Anseranas semipalmata
TTTCTTTTCTTTTCTTTTCTTTTCTTTTCTTTTCTTTTCTTTTCTTTTCTTTTCTTTTCTTTTCTCTTCTTTTCTCTTCTTTTCTTTTCCTCAGTTTAATTTTATTTAATGACAGACAAAGGTTTTGAGATATATCCTTTCTATTGAAACTTGTACTGTGAGTTTTAGTTTTCTTCTTTGGAATTTCTTTGTTTTGTGAAAACAACAACAACAACCAACCAACCAAACAAACAAAAACCACCAAAAAATCTAAGGAACCCAGCTTTCTATAGAGACCAAAAAAGTGTAGACTGCAGTTCAACCTTTTGATCCTATTACCCAAGTGGGGCAGGTTTTATTATCTTTGCTTGTTTCCAAGTGGAGCCAAGAAATCTTTTTATCAGGATCATTTTCCTTTCTTCCAAGCCACACTATATTCTTATCCCAGCTCTTTATCCTTTCACCCAGCCTTCAGAAATTCTGCTCAATCTCTGCCTCTTGGAAGGAGAAACAGCATGATGAGATGTCTCTATTTTTACTTCTGCTGTAGCTGTCAGTGTCTCCTCTCACTTGTTACAGCCAACAGGTCATTCAGTTCCTTTAGCTCTTTAACTCTCAGGGATCCAGGCTCAGGTCTGAGAAGATTAATCTTGCCATCATGGGTGCAGTATGGTGGGAGAAATCTTCCCTTAATAGCTACTGATTTTTTCCCTTTGAAAGCTTCATCTCTCTCTTTCTTTGATTTCTCATTAACAAAACACCAAAACAGCCTCTTTCACTTAACTCTTTGCAGTCAAGGAGAAAAACATCATGATAATAAATTAAAGATTTTTGCATTTAAAAGTAAATTCATAATGAAGATAATAGTAATATTATTATATTACCGAGGGAAAATTTGGAAAGTTCTATACTGAACTTTATTATTATAAGCAAGTCAATTTTTGAAACATTTCAGAGATAGGTCAGATATAGGACCTTTGTTTAAACTGCTGTTCTTGAAAACAGAAGTTCCAGTATTTGATCTTAAAAAGCTAGAATATGTATTAAAGGGAGATGGTGTAAAGGTGAACATTTTAGGCATTCTGGGATATCTGAATCCTTCAACATTCAGCTCAGTGAATACTAAGGTTATATTATACTATATCCATTAACCCTCTCAGCTTACTATAAATGATGAACTTTTAGTATACTAACCCAATTAATTAATTAAGTACATAACAGAACTTTCAGTATATTTATCGTATATTTCCCTTCTCAGTTTTTTTCTCTCTCTCTCTCTCTCTCTCTCTCTCTCTTTAACTTATGACTGTAGGAAAAATCAAAAAGTAAAGGAAAGATTTAATTGTTATTTTATTTTATTTTATTTTATTTTATTTTATTTTATTTTATTTTAATTTGGTTTAATATTGTGAGTGATTGCATAGTTTAGTGATCTTCCATTGTTTTGTAGTTTGTGCAAGCTGTGGACTCTGAAGACAAGACTTGGTTATTAATATCTTTCATATCTTTAGCACAAAAAGAGGTAGTGCAGAGTGGAATTTAAGATATGATATTTAACTATGATCATTTATTAAAATAAGTAAACTACTTCTATAAATAAATATGTAGCATCTTTTTACTATGGACTATGGTAAAATTGTAAATGTCTGTAAATTATTGCTGGATATACAACATGGATATTTATAGTTAAAGAAAATTGATACAGGAAGAGAAGTTTTCCTTTGCATTCCTGTTGACATGATTGAGTTAGAGAAGTATATGGTAGATATAGGGGAAACAGCTTTTTCTTTACATCTGATTAAACATATGGCAATATTGCTTAATGATGACTCCTGTCAGCACTGAAGATCTCCCCAGAAACAGCAGCACCTTTTTATTGTATTCAGGCTTCTTAAGCATACAGAAAACTAGTTTTTATTACTTCATTTACTAAACAAAACAATCAATCAAACAAACAAAAACAAAAAACAAACTCAGAAAAGGCAAGTGTTTTGTAGTTTGTTCACAAAACATTGTTTCATTGTTTTTCAACTAACATTTAAAGTTAGTGTAAAACAATTTGTTAAGAAAAAATTCTTAACTAGTATAAGAACAATTCATTGGTTTTTGATATCTAAAACTTGAGCAGATGAAGTTTGCTTGGGTACATGAATCACTCAATATTCCTTCACCAGATGCAAAAGTATAATTTGTTAACTTATTCAGCTTGTGGCATTCAGGATTGTCATTATCATCCAGTAGCTGTTTAATCTGCATAAAAATGATGCTGTATTTAAGTTACTCTGAATACAGCCTAAGAGAACACTGATGACATGAATCTCTACCCAGTTCTTAAACTGTGTTGTGCTAGAAAATATGTTGGGCAACAGCCCTTGAAATCTAAAAGAACCTTACCGTACTTTCTGTTTAGCAGGAAGGCACCACAAAATGACCTGGTGTAATGGTAAGAATATTTAGCAGAAAACTAACCTTTTGCAGTATATGAAAAAAAAAAAAAAAAAGAAAGAAAGAAAGAAAGAAAGAAAGAAAGAAAGAAAGAAACAAAACAAAACCACAGTAACACAAAAAATTCAAGAATAAAGGTGTAACAACCTACATTTTAACAGTGATCAAGGAGTCAACAAGAATTTTTAGCGGTCTACCATATCTGGTGGAAGACAAAACAGATGGTACTTTTGAACCTTTCTTCCCCTAAGCTGTTCTAATTTATTTCCTTTCATGATAGCTCAGCTTCTTGTTCATCATGCTGGTGTTTGAAAGCTGCATAAGTTTGATAGCTTTATTACTTTAAATATGAAATAATTCAAATATTTTTGTATGGTTAATTCTTTGCCAACAGGAGGGATGTAGAGAAACTTAAGTTTTTGTAAACTATTCTCCTAGTTAACGAAGCCAACATCTGAGATATGCTGGGTTTTGTACTTTTTTTTCAGAACAACTATTGATATTCACACTAGCAACACTAATTCTGGAAACACTCAGAATATATACAACTAAAAATATAATTACTAGATACATAATATCTTTTCAAATACTATCAATGAGTCCAGCTTTATATTAACATTCTTTCTTGTTATTACATGTCCCAGATTATTGATTACAAGGCACTGTCTTGAATTAGACTTCTGTGGAATGAATCTAACTAGCATGTTTATTTTACCATTAATCTTGTTGGTCATTATATCATTTACTGTTCATTATAGCAAGAGATAAATTACAGAAATGCTTAATATTGTTAGTTCAGCTTGGCTGCATCCTTTAGTGACACTAATTCTACTGAGCAGTTAGGCAAAATCAATGTCTGATGCACGATTTGTATTAAATTATGCTTGTTATATGATTGAATCAACACTTCGCAGTTTTCTCAAATTAATTGATCAACTCTTACAAAACAAATTAATATGATACATCAAACTTAAGCTGAACTGTAGACCAGAACAGAACAAACATGAGCACTGAACGAAAGCCAAGCTGCATCAGGCCACACAAGTCCAAGTAATCATGATCCATTCTTTGGCTCAGAAGGCAGTAGGAACTCATATTTTTGTGTTTTAAAGAAAATATTAAAATACAGGTTTAAAATTCATAAGTCAGGAAGCCTATGAATTATAGAACGGAAATTCCGTAAGATTTTTTTTCTTCTTCAAACTGACTCTCAAAATTTTATTTAGATTCCAGTTTAGTAGAGAAACTCAGCCTGTACATAACTCAGCCAGGGATTCAACTCATTGCATGTAAGACATTAAGCACAAACTCACTCCTTTTTTTACCCCAGAGTGTTTAAGTTGGTTTTGATCATACCTCCACTTCTAGCTACAGTAGTCTACACACACATTATTGTCACTGTCTACCAGTCAATCACTGGCTGGATCTGCTGCTCATCTAAGCCCTTCTTATTTTGACAGTCAAAATGAGCCAGGTTATTTTAAACAGTATGTTGTGAGCAGTTTAGGTAGGACAAGAAAGGAAGGGCAATTCTTTGTTGTACCTTGTTCACTCACAAGAGTGGAGGAGGGATTTTGAGAAGCAATAGAGGAAAGATTATATTCTAAATGAGGGTGTGGGAAGGGAAAAGACTTAACTGGCAGCCAGATGTTAACCTCCGCTTTTTCTATGGCTGTTCATGAGTCATGTTTTGTTGTGCAGAGATTGCAGCTAAGTAGAAGGAAGGAGAAATTCTTCCAGCTGATAGATAATCTTTCTGTGCAATCATAAATAATTTCTCTCAGGTTTCTATCTGATTGATGGTGTCTCTGTCTCATTTTATAGCAGGCCTATGAAGACTTTCACACCATGAAGAGGTGTGAAATTCATCTCACCTATCTTTTTGCATCTACAATGCAACCCTTCACACCAAATCTCTAATTTATTTACCCTAGGATCACCTTTTAATCCACAGGGAGAAATTACTAACTTTTGGGCACATCTCCTTTGATGTATATTAGATATTGATATTAGGATATAATAAATTGCATCCGAGAAATGTCTCCTCTTCCTGAACTGTTTGCGAATAATCATCTGAATAGCTCAGACAGTATTCTACAGATGTGGATATCTGCTAACGTGCATATCTTCCACTCCAGATATCTACCATCTGATCTCAGGTTCCATAGGTCTGAAGTGCTGAATATTAGATTCAAGTTGCCGGTTAGCCTCACCTCTGTGCCTGGGAAGATCATGGAGCAGATACTCCCGCAAGACATGCTAAGGCACGTACGAGATAAAGGGGTGATCCGAGACAGCCAGCACAGCTTCACCAAAGGCAGATCTTGCCTAACCAATATGATGGCCTTCTATGATGGAGTGACAGCATCGGTGGACAAAGGAAGGGAGACAGACATCATCTACCTGGACTTGAGCAAAGCCTTTGATATGGTCCCTCATCACATTCTTCTCTCTAAATTGGAGAGGTATGGATTTGAAGGATGGACTGTTAGGTGGATTAAGAATTGGTTGGCTGGTCGCAGCCAAAGGGTTGTCATCAACGGTTCTATGTCTGGGTGGAGGCCAGTCACAAGCGGTGTCCCTCAGGGGTTGGTCTTGGGACCGGTGCTCTTCAACATCTTTATCAACGACATAGACGACGGAATCGAGTGCACCCTCAGCAAGTTTGCGGATGACACCAAGCTGAGCGGTGCAGTCGATACAATAGAGGGAAGGGATGCCATCCAGAGGGACCTGGACAGGCTGGAGAAGTGGGCCCAAGAGAACCTAATGAGGTTCAACAAGGCCAAGTGCAAGGTGTTGCACTTGGGCTGGGGCAATCCCAGGTACTTATACAGACTGGGAGAAGAAGAACTCGAGAGCAGCCCTGCGGAGAAGGACTTGGGGGTCCTGCTGGACGAGAAGCTGGACATGAGCCGGCAGTGCGCGCTTGCGGCCCGGAAGGCCAACTATGTCCTGGGCTGCATTAAAAAAGGGGTGGCCAGCAGGGAGAGGGAGGTGATTGTCCCCCTCTACTCTGCTCTGGTGAGACCCCACCTGGAATACTGCGTGCAGGCCTGGGGCCCCCAGCACAAGAAGGATGTGGAGCTCTTGGAACGGGTCCAGAGGAGGGCCACTAAGATGATCAGAGGGCTGGAACACCTCTCCTATGAAGAAAGGTTGAGGGAACTGGGCTTGTTTAGCTTGGAGAAGAGAAGGCTCCGGGGAGACCTCATTGCGGCCTTCCAGTACCTGAAGGGAGCGTATAAACAGGAGGGGGAACGCCTGTTCACACACGTTGATAGTGATAGGACAAGGGGGAATGGTTTCAAACTAAGACAGGGGAGATTTAGGTTGGATATTAGGAGGAATTTTTTCACTCAGAGGGTGGTGAGGCACTGGAACAGGTTGCCCAGAGAGGTTGTGGATGCCCCATCCCTGGAGGCATTCAAGGCCAGGCTGGATGTGGCGCTGGGCAGCCTGCTCTAGTAGTTGGCAACCCTGCCCAGAGCAGGGGGTTTGAAACTAGATGGTCTTTAAGGTCCTTTTCAACCCAGGCCATTCTATGATTCTATGATTCTATGATTCTAAGTACGGAGATATCTGTGCTGGGATCCACCAGAGGCAAGGTTTTGTTCCTGCAGCTGGTTGTGAACACATTCTCCATGTGCCAAAGCCCAGATTCTATATCATTACAAAATCATAGAATATCCTGAGTTGGAAGGGACCCATAAGGATCATCGAGTCCAACTCCTGGCTCCACACAGAACTACCTAAAACTTAAACCATATATCTGAGAGCTTTGTCCAAATGCTTCTTGAACTCCGGTAGGCTTGGTGCTGTGACCATTTCCCTGGGGAACCTGTTCCAGTGCCCAACCACCCTCTCAGAAAAGCACCTTTTCTCAATATCCAACCCGAACCTCTCCTGATGCAGCTTCATGCCATTTGTTCAGGTCCTATCACTGGTTTCCAGAGAGAAGAGATCAACACCTCCTGCTCTACTCTCCCCTGTGAGGGGGCTGTAGGCAATGATGAGGTCACCCTTCAACCTTCTTTAAGCTGAACAAACCAACAGAGCTCAGCTGCTCCTCAAATGTCTTCCCCTTCAGACCCTTCACCGTCTGTGTTGCCCTCCTTTGGACACACTCTAGTAGTTTTATGTCCTATATTGTGGCACCCAAAACCGCTCACAGTGCNCATATATCTGAGAGCTTTGTCCAAATGCTTCTTGAACTCCGGTAGGCTTGGTGCTGTGACCAGTTCCCTGGGGAACCTGTTCCAGTGCCCAACCACCCTCTCAGAAAAGCACCTTTTCTCAATATCCAACCCGAACCTCTCCTGATGCAGCTTCATGCCATTTGTTCAGGTCCTATCACTGGTTTCCAGAGAGAAGAGATCAACACCTCCTGCTCTACTCTCCCCTGTGAGGGGGCTGTAGGCAATGATGAGGTCACCCTTCAACCTTCTTTAAGCTGAACAAACCAACAGAGCTCAGCTGCTCCTCAAATGTCTTCCCCTTCAGACCCTTCACCGTCTGTGTTGCCCTCCTTTGGACACACTCTAGTAGTTTTATGTCCTATATTGTGGCACCCAAAACCGCTCACAGTGCTTTGGGGTGAGGCCCGCCAGCGCAGAGTAGAGCGGGACAATCACTTCCCTCGACTGGCTAGCAATGCCATGCCTGATGCACCCCAGCATACGGTTGGCCCTCCTGGCTGCCAGGACATGCTGCTGACTCACATTCAACTTGCCATCGACCAGAAGCCCCGGAACCCCTTCCAGAGGGCTGCTCTCCAGACTCTCATCCCCCAATCTGTACATATGTCCACTATTGCCCCATCGCAAGTGCAGAATCTGGCACTTACTCTTGCTAAATTTCATACAATTGCTGATTGTCCAGCCCTCTAATTTGTCAAGATCTCTCTGCCAAGCCTCTCTTCCCTTGAGGGAGTCAACAGCTCCTCCTTAATTTAGTAGCATCTTGAAACTTACTTAGTATGCATTCATGTTCTGCATAAAGGTCATTTATAAAAATTTTGAAGAAAACTGGCCCTAAAACTAGTTATACTATACCATTGTCAGACATTTTCATTTGTAAGTCAATCATGTGATTAGATTTTTAAATCTTAGTATTCATTGTCCATTTATTTTGGTCAGTGATTTTAAATCTGCAAGCAACTTTTTAGTAGCCATATATAACTTCTTTATTGTTGTCTTGAATAGTGAGGTGGACCTCTAAGACATTCTCAAAGGAAATATTAGAATTAAAATTTGTCTTAATAAGAGATGTTACATGCAAACTTTGAATTGAGCCTCATGATACACTGTGGGGAATACTCTATATATGCTGTTTGAAACCACTTAATTAAATTACTCATGTTATCAAACTTCTTTAGAAATACATGCATGTTGTCTTTTTGTGCTTGTTTTCTGTTGCTCTTACACAAAGAGATTTAAGATATCCTTTATAAATATTGATGAAAAATCACAGGAATATAAATGTTAATGGATCTTATTTGGAACTATTACATACTTTCTTAGTGCTGACTGTATAAATATCAGGAGCATATGATAAAGCCTTGCAGCAGGCCTTACTTGTTTGGTAGCACAGAGCTCCCTCAGAGAAAATCTTGTGTGTTTGTTATATTTAAAATACATTAAAAGTCTAGTTAGATAAATGCTGAAATATCTATTGCAGTGACAATTAAAATGTTCATAAGAACAGAATTGCAAAGCAAAGAGTATATGTGCATTATAAAACTTCTCTGATGAAGTAAAATGTGGAGCAGAACATGTCCTAATTCAATTCAATTTTCTTTTATTTAAGGTGCCTTTCTCTGAATGCTCTGCTTGACATGTAGGGTGTTTCTTACAGTACATTTTCTTTCTTTTAAAAGCTATGCGTGTTTTCCATATTTACAGTAACATTGAGTCAGGCAATTAACAGTAAATGATTTTGTATCTTTTCTATTTTCTCTATATGCAGATCAAATATGTTTTATTTTTATTATACTGTAGTAGTCACATGAGAAAGTAAAGATTTAATATATCTTATTTTACTTACAACTTACATGACCATAGTCAGCAACTTATTTCCATCTACACTGGTAAATGGGTTCCCTCAAATTTTCAAAGGCAAAATAGACAAAGAATTCCAGAGCAGATAGAGCAGGGATGAAGCAGGTCAGACAGGACTCAGTACGTCAGGTTGATGGTTAGACTTGATGATCTTGAAGGTCTTTTCCAACCTAAATGATTCTATGATGCTTATGTTAAGTTACATATCTAGCACCATAATATTTTTCATCATTCTGTAAAATAGACAGGTATGTATGTGTATATATGTGTGTACGTGTTTATGTGTATAAAGTGGAACAGCAGAATTTAATTTCCAGTAATATCCTTAAAACTTGAATATTAATTCATTCATATAAGACTTATTTTCATCTTCATTCAGCCATGAACTGAAAATAACAAATACACGTGATACTACTCGAGCTGGAGGTAAGCTCATGAAAGTCTCTGGCAGTGACTAAATCATGGACCTTCTTATACCATACTGATGATGATTTACATCACTAATTCAGGCCAGGCATCCATGATCAAATCTCTGCATGACTTGATCAGCCAGCAGTAAAAAATTAGATGTAAGCAACAATATTTCTGTCAAATGAGTTAGACTACAATGCTATGTTCTTCACACTCAGTGTGAGTAATGGCAATGTGAAACTGGCTTGTAATTTCTTCAGGTCATAACCTCTGATCATTGGAATTCCCATACCACATCAGAATCTCTATCTGCATAGGAAAAAAGGCTACTTATCCCAAGTGTAAAATGTATTATTTTGACTGCAACTTATAGCAACTTCTCTGTCCATACAGAACTGAAAGTTTTACGCTATTACAATGTGATGTAAACATTTTTTATCATGCAAGAGGGAAGATATGAATCGAATTTTTCTTTTGATATGTTCCTTATATCCACAGTAGAGAAGGTTATCTTCCTAGCTTTTCAACTTCATTTTTTCCCTTCATATAACATTATTCTTTCTTCGATCTTTTTATTTTTATTTTTATTTTTATTATTTTTATTTTTATTTTTATTTTTTGTAAACTCATTCCTTTAATATTAAACTACCAGCAAATCTAACCACTAGACCTGGGATACACTGTTTCTTGGATTTGTAAGTGAAAAGTTAAAGCCATATCACGTTACCAATCTTTGAATATAATGAATGATTATAGATGGTGTCCCAGTTTTGGCTGGGATAGAGTTAATTTTCCTCCCAGTACCTGGTATGGTGCTGTGTTTTGGATTTAGGATGACAATAATGCTAACACGCCGATGTTTTAGTTGTTGCAGAGTAGCGCTTACACAGAACCAAGGACTTTTCAACTTCTCATACCACCCTGCCAGTGAGGAAGCTGGGGGTGCACAAGAAGCTGGGAGGGGACAGAACCAGGACAGCTGACCCAAACTGGCCAAAAGGATATTCCATACTATATGGTGTCATGCTGAATAATTAATATGGGGTGGCTGGCTGGGGCAGGGGTGGGGATGCTGCTTGGGGACAGGCTGGGCATCGGTCAGCGGGTGGTGAGCAATTGCATTGTGCATTATTTGCTTTGTACATTCTATTATTATTATTATCATTATTATTGTTATTGCTATTATTTCCCTTCCTTTTCTGTCCTATTAAACTGTCTTTATCTCAACCCATGAACTTTCACTTTTTTTCCTCCTGATTCTCTCTCCCAATCCTACTGGGAGAGGGGGGCGAGTGAATGGCTGTGTGGTGCTTAGCTGCCTTCTGGGCTAAACCACAACAGGTGGTAATAGGTGGCAAGGCAATAGAAAGACCTGTTTAAAAATTGATATTATATGTTTGACTATGAATACAATTTGTAGTCATTTCACCAAGTAGAAAGCCAATGAAGAAGACATCAAAGAGAAAATCAAGTAGACCTAACATATTCCATATTGACCAGAGTTGGTCAGTCAGTTACTTATTAACCTAAATCCTGAACACTACTAATTCCACACTATAAAATCTTTCTTCATTTTATGTGTAGAAATATTTATTTTAAGATTATTTTCCTGAATTATATTTATTAAAGCAGCGGTATTTCAGTAGCATTACTGGAAACTTTCTAGGTGACCTGGAAATACATACAAATGATCAGAGGGTGGTGTAATGGCTAATTGTAGCTCATGAAATCCAAACCAAGAACTGTTATGGTGTCAAAATTATGCTGCAGATCTTTGCAGATCTGTTGGCTTCAGTGGAATTGTATTAGCCCAAACCCATAGAGACTCTGGTAAAATGTTTTCAGAATACTGTACAGCTATGTTTTAACCTCAATAGTGCAGAGGTTTAAAATATAAGTGGATAGCATAGGCAAATTCATTGCTGTTTGCTGTTACGACTCAGGACAGAAAGTATCTGAGAGCTGCCCAGGTTTATGTATTTAATTCTTTTTTATATATATGAGGAAGAAAAAAAAACAGGAGAGGAAAATATTTCAACTACAGAACAAAGTAAAAAATAAGCAAACAAAAACAAACGAACACACAAAACTTTTCAAAAGAAAACATTTAAAAAAAATTGTGCAAATACAGACCTCTTTTTCCTAGATATTTCCAAAACCTGCCAGATTCCACAGATCATAGGCCTTGATGACTTAATTATCATCATAAACAATAACACAAAACACACTATATTTCATAGAAATGGTTTGGGTTTAATGGTTTTAAAGCTAGCGTCAAATAGCCCAGAACTCTTGCTTTGGAGTTTAGAAGACAGAGAATTTAAGATGTGCTTTGCTTTGCTTTGCTGAACTTAATCTATTGTATAAAATGTAAGCAAACAACAGAAGAGTAGAGAAAGAGTTGTCTAGAAGTAAAGAATCATCTAGAGAACCAATGTCTAGATAATAAACTACCAGGTTATAAGATCCTGGGTCATGTCTCTAGTAGTTTTAAATGAAAATGAGTTCAGTGGTACTGGAGTACTCCCAGTGAGTATTTGTCTGTATCACAAAGTTACAATCTATCTAAAGTCTGTGGTTGTTTGCTTTTGGAACGTTTAGCAGCAATTCTACAAATTTACACTAAGAGCACTGGTAACTAACGTATCTTGACATTCCAAGAGAAATGTAATTGAGAAAATACGTAGAAGTAAGGAAATTTCTGACAGGTTATTTTCCCTTGTGTTTGAGGTCTTTTATAAATTTCTGTCTTTTGCTATATACCTGTGTATCAGATTGATGTACTCCAAAAAGGAGCAACATATCAGCAAATTATGCCTGACCTATCTGATGGCCTTCTATGGTGGAGTGACTGCATCAGTTGAAAAGGGAAGACTGACTGATGTCATTTACCTGCACTTTTGTCAGGCCTTTGACACAGTCCCACATGACACCCTGATCTCTAAATGGGAGAGAGATGGATTTGAAGGGTGAACTATTCAGTGGATAAGGAATTGGCTGGAAGGCCTCATCCAGAGAGTTGTAGTCAATGGCTTTATGTCCAGGTGAAGGCCAGTGATGAGTGGTGTCCCGCAGGGGTCTGTCCTGGGACTGGTGCTGTTTAATATCTTTATCAATGACAGACAGTGGGATTGAGTGCACCCTCAGCAAGTTTGCAGACGACACCAAGCTGAGTGGTGCAGTTGATACAACAGAAGGAAGGGATGCCATCCAAAGGGACCTGGACAAGATTGAGAAATGGGCCCACCTGAACCTAACGAGGTTCAACAAGTTCAAATGCAAGGTGATGCACCTGGGTCAGGGCAATCCCAGACATGAGTACAGACTGGGAGAAGAACTCATTGAGAGCAGAAGGACTTGGGGGTTCTGGTGGACGAAAAGCTTGACATGAGTCATCAGTGTGTGCTTGCAGCCCAGAAGGCCAACTGTATCCTGGGCTGCATCAAGAGAGGCATGGCCAGCAGGTCAAGGGAGGTGATTGTCCCCCTCTGCTCTGCCCTGGTGAGGCGCCACCTGGAGCTCTGCATTCAGCTCTGGGGCCCCCAGCACAAGAAGGATATGGACCTGTTAGAACGGGTCCAGAGGAGGGCCATGAGGATGATCAGAGGGCTGGAGCACCTCTCCTATGAAGACAGGCTGAGAGAGCTGGGGATGTTCAGCCTGGAGAAGAGAAGGCTCTGGGGAGACCTCATGGTGGCCTTTCAGTAGTTAAAGGGGTGTTATAAAAAAGATGGAGAGGGACTTTTTATATGGGCAGATAGTGATAGGACAAGGGGAAATGGTTTTAAACTAAAAGAGGGGAGATTTAGATTAGACGTTAGGAGGAAATTCTCTACTCAGAGGTGAGGCACTGGAACAGGTTGCCCGAAGAAATTGTGGGTTCCCCATCCCTAGAGGTGTTCAAAGACAGGTTGGATGGGGCCCTGGGCAACCCGATTTATTAGGTGGCATCCCTGCCCATGGCAGGGGGTTTGGAACTAGATGATCTTTAAAGTCTGTTCCAGACCAAGCCATTCTATGATATTTTAGGATACCTATGGAAATCATAGCGCTTAATGCTGTCTATAACATTTTCAAAGTATCAAAATCTATGTTCTTTTTTTCTTCCATGTGCTTCTTTGTACATTTAATGCTTCCTCTGATTTCTATTCTGTTGTAAAATCTTAAACTATCATTATGGCTTTGTTTTTGGGATTAGATGTTTGGTGTATATTGGAGTGTTACTTTGCAGTTTGTACTTTATGATTCATGATAATACTTGCACTGAAACAGATTTTGATTTCTATAAGATTAACAGAGGGGTAGATCATTGAATCATCAGGATTTCACCTGCCTAAAAGCTAATTAGAGGAAAGATAAACAGGTTTAACAGCAATTCTTGAGATAATTTTTGAGTTAATACATGCATCGATCCAAATATGCACCAGTGATATGCAGTAAAATGAATATTATTTCTCACGAATTCATCTTTTTAAGCGAAATGTAAAGAAAACCACTCTGTTATTTTTGATTTTAAATATATTGTATATTTTTTACACTCATTTGCCTACACACATTAGACTTGATTAGTATGTTTCAACCATACATTATCCTTAATTATCTGAAAAATATCACATATATATTTTCAGTTTGTGTGCTAAGAAGAAAAGCAGATATAGAAGAAACATTCTCCTAATTTGCAAGTGCTAATTAGAAGAATATTAATTCTAATTTTTAAACAAGTAATTTAATATTGTGCTGAAGATATGACAGTATTTCCAATTACTTTCATTAAGTCCTTTTCAAATGACAAGGTTTAATAATATTTCTTCTAGATCTGTTGAGAAAAGTTTAACTATAATGAATATCTTTGTGCATTGTTGATTGACCTCTGCTACACCAACATATGCTCAGTTTGTTCTTAATTTTCCTCCCTCAGACAGAGGACTTGTGATTAATATCTTTTGTTGTGTTACCTCAGTTGTTAATGAAAAACATTGGGTGTTCCCTTCACTACACAGAGTGCAAACTCATACAAAAAATATCACAGGTGAACTCCTTATGAACACTTCTAATTGCTTAGGAACAGTGTTTGAAAATCTCAAGTAATTTGCCATTATTATAATGAATAGCATAAACTGTAATTTTTCATAGTAATTAACTTGTGTCAGCACCATTATTTTTCATTAATTATAAATGAAAAAGAATGAAAGATCACCCACAGGAACAGATGTGTGAAATTGTCTCTAAGGTTCTGTTCTAGCCTTTTTTTCTTCTTCCCTCCAACAAATTATATTGAGAATGGGATCCAGCCATGCAAGAATGCAGATGGTAAAAACTGTCCAGGAGAGACTGGGAAAAAAGGACATTTAATAAGGTTGTTGTCTGTGAAGTCTACTATTTTAATGAAAAATGCAATTACTGGCAAATGAGGCAAACAGCACAAAATTTGAAACATTTTGTAGCTTGCAGCTGTAAGAATTTAGGAAAACCAATATGACAGTAAAGTTCAGTGTTTTTTAATAAATGGAAAAGTCTAATTGCATTGTTTGAAGCTCTAAGTCTCGGTTTAACTTAATTAAAGACAAGTTCATGAAATATTTCCTGCCTTCTGAAATGATGTGGTTTTCTTTTTTGTTTGTTTGCTTTTTGTAAGAAGGTCAGTGGAGATGATGAAGGATAATAAAGTTGTATAACTTTCAGTGTTTTCTCTGTTGTTTGCATATCTTCCGCTTATCTCTTACGTTAACAGAATACAAAAGAGAAAAAGTCAATCTTGATTCCAAATGGGTTCTGCTGAATTAAAATAAAGTTTTACAAAAGAACACACAAACTTCACCCCCGTATACTTTTACTTTAACCACCTTCCCTTCTATATTACTAAACTACTTTATGAACATCTACTAAACATTTATATTGATAACATTTTTTTTTTTTCTAATTAGAAAAGAATGTTGGAAAGATTTAGGAGATCATATGGATGTCACCTGGTCCAACTCCCTGCACAAAGCAAGGTTAGAGAAGATAGTAGTTAAAGTAGGTTACTAAGGACCTCATCCAGTTGAGTTTTGAATATATTCAGGGATGGAAGTTGCACATCTCTAGCAAAATTGTGCCAGTGTTTAACTTCTAAGTAATAAATATCACATAAATTTATCATTAAAACAAAACAAAACAAACAAAAAATGACATAGACTATTGTAGAAGATAGTAAGAATATTTTTGGTCGTAATAAGCTGGCTGCATTATTAAAATGTTTTGCAATCTCTTCCAAATAAAACAATGTCTTTATAAGAATAATGGTAATATATTGTAGGTGGTTATATATTTTCTTACAACTTGAAAACTTTTATGACAAAGGAAATAATTTTACAGCAATATTTCAGACACTAACTGCATACATTTATCTAGAATCTACAACGAAAGGTTAAGTTACCATACAGTCTATTTTAAAAATGCTATAATTTGTAAAAAGAAACCTGCCAAGGTTGATAAATCATTGTATATATACATCTATACATTAATGGATGTTTATATGTTCCTGAATATATGTAGACTGTGTATTTGTATTTAATTTATTTTCATTCACCTAAGGGTAGAAAAGTTACAGATTATACTAGTAGAAGTTCTTTTTAGCCTGGTAGTTTCTCTCTGAGAGTATTCAGTTAGAGAATAAGTTAGAGAATGAAAGAGACAACTCTGTGACACTCGTTTTCATTTCTGAAGCTTTTGACAATTTGGCATGATGACTTACTGATACAGAAAATCTTAAAACACTTTCAGAAGACTTTCAGCCTTACAGCTCTAAAATTTATGTTTGAAGTAGGTTAAAAGTAAACACTACAAAATAAACATAATATATATATGACTGATTTTGCAATGTAGTGAAAAATTCCTATACACTATTCATTGTAACCCAACCTATTAGTATCAGTCATTGGGTAGGATACTTTTCTCAGTGAAGCATTTTATAAAATCACTTCAAATTTTTACACAACATTAGTTTTATATGTAGCTTCTGTTCTTTTGTTGTTGTTTTTGTTGTTGCTTCAAGGGTTTTGAATAAAAAAGGCCAAAAATCTCCTTAGATGGAATATATGAACAACTCCTGAATATATATTTGAAAATGGAAGTAAGATATGTCAGGGGATTTTCAGTAAAGCTGTGCAATATTCAACATAAATTAATAGCTCTCAAAATTTGTCCTCTCAAGGTCACTGCTCTTCTTTGAACCATAGTGAATCTTAGGAAACTCTTCATGTAAATAAAAAAATCTTAAGTGGGAACAATTTCAAATGTGTTTTTGGATGAAAAATAGTTGCTTGTTTCAAACCTGAATAACAATTATCTTAGAAATAAGCTACTAATTGAGGTAAGAAAAAGTTTATAAGGATAAAGAGTGACACCAACACGACATTATTTGTCTTTCCTATATGACATAATATTTTTACTTCAGTTTCCCCCTGGTTAACATTTCCTGCCCTAGTAACAGCCAAAATACATATTCACCTTAGGTTCAGAGATGTGCCTCATTTCCCTTGAGTAACTCCAATTATCAGATATCTTTTGACATGAAATACAAATTCTTTAACTCCTAAGTCTCTGTCAACATGAGTCCATATGGGGGCTTGCTGCAGAAATCCAGGAGACCCACTGTAACTCAGAGCCAGAGGTGAAAAAGGAAGCAGTGATGTGAAAGATCTGGCTGGATAGAAACTGGAGAGGATGGAGCCCCTGATCACCATGAACTCTGCAACATTTGCTGCCATGATTATTTCCCATCCTGCTGAGAAGATAAGTAGTAGCGGCTGACTTCTGACTAGCCATGGACTCCTTCCGTATATATGGAAGTTTGTGAGCTGCTGTATTAAGAAATGGTTGGAGTGGCATACTGTTGTCTTAACTCATGCTTCCTAGTCACTATAAAAAACAAAGCTTTTTTTTTTTCTTCCAAATCTCTCTGGTCAGTACAAAGAGGCTAGTGTTTTTCTTAACTTTTGGTAATAAACATTTGAATCCCATTCTAAGAGACAGTGAACATGTATTTCCATACTGCAAGATGCACAATACAGGGAAAAACAAACTTATTCATTAAACAGTAATATATGTAAAGTACATTTTTTATGATCAAAGCAAGGAAAAGAAATTTTACGTTCCAAAAATGAGCTGTCTTGCTTGCAACAAAATGACTAAATTCAGAAATCTGGAAGGACTGCAAACAGATACAGTTGTAAATATAATTAACTGAAATGTTTGCTTTCAATGACAGATCACTTGCAGAGAGGAACTGAAGCAAAATAGCTTGCTGCTGTTTTTAATGTAATACACGATCTCTTAACTTGAGAATAAGAGTAAAAATACTAAACAGAATGAACAGCTCTTCATTGTTAGTGTTCTGGTCACAGAATCATAGAACCCTAGAATGGTTTGGGTTGTAAGGGACCTTAAAGATCATCTAGTTCCAACGCCCCTGCCATGGGCTGGGACACCTCCCACTAGACCAGGTTGCTCAAAGCCCCATCCAACCTGGCCTTGAACACTTCCAGCGATGGGGCATCCACAACTTCTCTGAGCAACCTGTTCCTGTGCCTCACCACCCTCAGAGTAAAGAATTTCTTCCAAACATCTAATCTAAATCTCCCCTCTTTTAGTTTAAAACCATTACTGTTGTCCCATCACTACATTCCCTGACAGAGTCCCTCTCCTGCTTCCTTGTAGGCCCCCTTTAGGTGCTGGAAGGCTGCTATAACATCTCCCTGCAGCCTTCTCTTCTCCAGGCTGAACAACTCCAACTGCCTCAGCCTGTCTTCATAGGAGAGGTGTTCCAGCTCTTCTATCACACATCTAGCCCTCCTCTGGACTCTTTCTAATAGGTCCATGTCCTTCTTGTGCTAGGGGCCCCAGAGCTGAACACAGGTGGAGTCTCACGAGAGTAGAGTAGAAAGGGAGAATCACCTCCCTTGACCTGCTGGCCACACTTCTTTTGACACAGCCCAGCATATGGCTGGTTTTCTGGGCTGTATGCGTATGCTGCTGGCTCATGTTGAGCTTCTCATCAAGCAACACCCCCAGGTCCTTCTGATCAGGGCTGCTCTCAATCCATTCTCTGCCCAGCCTGTATTTGTGCTTTGGGATTGCCCCAATCCAGGTGCGGTGTAGCACCTTGCACTTGGCCTTGTTGAACTTCATGGGGTTCCTACAAGCCTACTTCTCAAGCTTGTCAAGGTCCCTCTGGATGGCATCTCTTCCCTCCAGAATGTCAACCACACCACACAGCTTGGTGTCATTAGCAAACTTGCTGAGGGTGCACTCGGTCCCTCTGTCTGTGTCACTCACAAAGATGTTAAACGGCGTCTGTCCCAGTAATGGCCATCATGTAATGCTTTCCAGGTCAGTAGGAAATTTGCAATCACATTGAGAATATTGAATCATATTTCAAGATTTCATCTTTCATAAAACAATAAAAAACTGAGAAACTAGACTTGTTGGATCATATATGCCACAAAGTTTTCCAGTATTTTTAGTTGGCCTACAATTTTCTTTACTACTCTTTATTCCAGTCAAACTTCAGTAAATAGTCTACATATTTTTGTTTGAATATTTGGTTCTTATTATTGGTCCAGATTAAAAAAGCATTTCTCAGGGTACAAGGGAGGTGTATGGCTATAGTCAACATCATTCAATACCAGAATGATGATGCGTCTTTCACCTTAAAGAAATAGCTTTTCTGCATACATCTCCAGTATTCTGTGAGGTAGAATATTTTGTTTGAAAACAAACAATGTTACTGTACAATCACTTATGCTTAAATAAATTTGGTACAAGGAAACAAGGATGGTGTAGGGTATCTATTTCTATTATTGTTCAAGTCTCAATTGCAGCTGAGAGCTTTATGTGAGGAAAAATTCTTACATAAATAATACTATATGGGAATTAGACAAATTATCACTTAGACCATGAGGAAATACATTACAATTATGATATTACCATATGTTAAATAAGAATTAAAAAATATGCAAAAATTAAAATCTTCCTACAAATACTGTCAGGAAAACTTTTTAAAATAATATTTCTCAACATTTAAATACTTAATTTGATCTTATGGTCGTAGTTTTGTTAATTTAAACCGATACTAATCTGTGGCTTACACCTGCTGAGAACATGGATTCTCAATAAACACATTCTTTTATTCATTCAGAAATTCCTTGGAAAAATGAATTGATATTAATGATACTTTCTTATTCACAGTCAAGTTTTAATTTTCCTAACTGGTTGGGAGAAAGATGGTTCTAGTATCATCTATGTAGTCCGTGCATATAAGATCTAAATTTCCCAGAAGCCTTGATCAAGACATTTAAAGAGGCTTTATATTCTTTGTATTGATTATATTTGAATATTTCTATTTCCTTGTTGGAGTTCATTTAAACAAAAGTCTGTTTTAAATAATTATAATAAAAGAAACAGCGATACAGAAAAGAGACAAATTCACCCAAGTTATTGTGAGACATCCTCTATTTTGAAGTAAACGTTTAGTGATCTTGTTTTTGCATTAAAATTTGTGACCAAACCTTTCTAATATGATCAGAGTAGACCAATAATATTGTTTAGTGTCAACAGAGAATCTCTCTACATCTAAAGAGGAAAGTAAACCTTTATATAACCACATGTATCAGCTATGGTTGTGAAGTGCAGAAACATATATGCTGCACCTTAAGTTTTGAAAATTACTCTCGTGTAAGAATGCTCTTGTTAACATGGTGTTAAGGGCTAAATTTAACTCAGTGTTTCGCAGTGCTGTAGGACATTTGAAACCAGACAGAAGAGTAAAAACTACTAATTTTTAAAGCGGTTTTGGTTTCTTTATTTGGATGAATGACACACATTATTATTCTTGATTTATAAAGCCCTAAAGGAGTTATTACATTGCATTGTCTGTAGCACAAATAATAGTCTATTGAGCTCAATTTGCTTATCAAGCCCACACTACTATCTGAGCTGTAATGTTCTGGTGTCCCAACTTTTAATAAAAGGTATCTAACAGGGTAGAAATACTTCTTACAGACTCCATGACCTTAATGTTGTGGAAGGATATATGTTTTCATGGGCTTGATAGACCGACCTATATGGAGAACTAATGCTAAACTAAACAGGTGAAACTAAATCCTGTACTTAAGCACTTTTCTTTCTTTTTGGAACTAAGAAATTAGTATAATGTCTCTACCTGAATAAACAAACTTGACATAATAAAAAAATAGACAGTGAAAAAATATTATGTTTGAAACTTTCAAAAATATGAAAAAAAAAAAAGGAATCCACAGGAAAAACTATCACAAATGAAATGGGAATAAGTTTATTGCGGCTTTTTGTGTTATCAAAATCACCTTACCACCGAAAGAGTTGGTAAATAATCTCCATATCTTCTGGTCACTGATTGATGGGCCACTGAAGGAGCCACAAACATTGCTAGGGTATAAGCTAGATCAGCCAGCAAGGAGGAGGGTTGCTGCGCCTGGAAATGGCCAATGTCTGAGCTGGTGACTGGGCAAGGTAACCTTCACAGTTATCAGACAGACTTAAAGTTGTTATGGAGTGATCAGTGAATATCTATGTGTGTGTGAATAAAAAGATTGAAGTGTGTTTCAGTAGGAAACATCAGCTGGAAAGAAGGAGTAGAAATGGATCAAATTGCCTGTGTTCAGGTTTCCCTGAATGCTGGTGAAGGTCTGCGTTCTCTGGAGGTCTGTGTGGTCATGGGTGTGGTGACACCTTCGGGACAATTGCTCAGCCTTGCACACCAGAGTAGCAGTAAGTATACTGAATAGAGTATAACTCCCTGCCATCCCAGCGTCTGTCAGTGTTGGCTACTCTTAACAATTGATGTTTGGACGTCAACCTGTGCACCTAACTAAATTATTTTTCATATAGCTATATCAAAGTATCCTTTTTTCTTTTTGAAAGAAACTGATGTGTAAAGAGATTCAGATTTAGTACAAAAGACCTTCCCTACCTTTATGTAGAAGTCTATCATCTTGCATGTCTGTAAACATAAGAAACAGCAGTAAAAAGTGTAGAAGAGTATGGAGAGATTATTTCAAGATTCCACAAGTAAAATCTCCATTAGTTGAATTCCCATTAGCAATAATTGTTTCTGAGATCAATTAAACACATTTTAATTCCTTCTAACACTCATTCTCCAATTCTTTAAACACTCTGTGGAAATTATTGAGTTCTGTTGACTTTAAATTATTCCACTTTAATTGTTGCTGTTTGAGGATAACTCCAAGTTCTGGTATAGTAGCAAATATTTGCTTATCACAACAACATCTGAATACCTAACCCTGTTTTTCCAAATAAAGAACAATTTTTTTTTCTTTTGCTATCACACCTTTCATTGCACTTTGATTTTTAATTTTACTATACTTTTGTTATATTTCAGTTCTCTATATATTTTGTCTTGAGCATAATATAATTCTTTTTGATTCTGATTGGTTTTAGTGTTGTCTTCAATATTTCTACATTTTCATTTCAATTGCCTTAATTTCCCAATTAACCACTTGTTTACTTCTGTCATTATATATATATGTTTGCTTTTGCTAGTGTCACTTGCTCTTGTTAATTTAATGTTCCCAAGTAGCTCTAAACCCAGATTTTTTTTTCACATCATTATTTAATTACATTTTAAATCATATCTCATACTTTGTTGCTAAAATGAAGACATGAATGTCCTCAGTTAATTTCCATTATGTTTCTCCAAAGTCATCATGCTGAACTGCATCAGTTTTGTCTGTACAAATAATATAATTACCTGCCATCTGTAAAAATGAAGAAGCAATTAAAAATATGGTGGAATCAAAACTGGGAAGAAAGACCTTCAAATTATTTTAACGACAATTACTATAATAAATTTTGGTTAGAAATTTGGAATAAAAGAAATTTTTATATTACATGCATTCAATACTTAGATGACTGTTCTAAGCCCTTTCTTAGATAGTTGTCAGTTTCAACATCAAAGTTATCATTGCACCCTCTGGTGAACTGGTCTCTCCATGATTAGAGACATCAAAATCTGAGTTCAACTCTTTACCACATCGCTAAATTACATGCAATTTATTTAGCAGTTACTGTGTAATTAGTGTATCTTAATTTGAGCTATTGAGATGTAAAAGTTATAATTGCAAGATCAATTTGCAGCCAGCTGATTTCACTAGTAGAATTTTTGGTTGTGTAAGATTAAAATAGTATTTTTAAATAACTGTTGGAAAAAGGAATGTATTAGTCCACCTCAAATTCAAAGAAGCACATCTCTTTACATCCTGTAAAAAATATTTATAAAACACTAGGGACAGAAGAAAGTATAACCCACTGATCAAAAACAGGAAAACTGATTCAGAAGACATATTTCAGTATGCATGTCACACACATCAGCATCTGTATGTAATTTTAATTAAATAAGTTTATTACTTCCTAAAAAATTTTTCTTTTCTTTTCTTTTCTCTTCTTTTCTTTTCTTTTCTCTTCTTTTCTTTTCTTTTCTCTTCTTTTCTTTTCTTTTCTCTTCTTTTCTTTTCTTTTCTCTTCTTTTCTTTTCTTTTCTCTTCTTTTCTTTTCTTTTCTCTTCTTTTCTTTTCTTTTCTCTTCTTTTCTTTTCTTTTCTCTTCTTTTCTTTTCTTTTCTTCTTTTCTTTTCCTTTCTTTCTTTATTTTTTTTTTTCCCAGAAGAATAGATCTCCATGCCAGCAACATATGGAAATGGCAACAACAAAAAATCATATTTAACAAAATACCTCAAGAAGCTCAACTTTGTATTGAGAAGTTTTGTGCTTTTATAGAGACCTATAGGAATGTTTAAAAAAATTACTCTTTACAGCCTCTGCAGTCTTCACAAGCTTCTGTATTGTGGAAACGATGCATTTTAATGAACTAGTCTTCAAAGCAGATAATGGGCTTTGGAGAGAACACTAATCAATCTGTGCATTTTGACTGTACCTGTGGCCAGTGGAGTCTTTGTAACAGCAGCCCTGTCTCTGTTAGAAAAAAAATAAATAAAAAATTGCAGTGTCAAACCTGAGTAGCCAGTGCAGGTTCATTATCTAACGTTGTGCTTTTCTCTTCCAGGGTAGGGAACCAATTTATTTTTACCAAAGTTAAACTCTGAAGTTTGATACCTACATGAACTAAGCAATTGATAGAAGCAATTAGAGGGAAAGTTGTACAGGCCACAACAATCTAAAAATCAGAGAACAGAAGGGAACTAGGGAAAAGGAAAGAAGAAAAGAGAAGGTAAAAATGAGCAAAATAATGAGCCCATGAAGTCGAGAAAGGGGATTAGAGAAACATTTCTATGCAGACAAAAGGATAGCTTCCTTTGCAAGCTGCCTATATTTAAACTTGCAGAAACACATAGACCACATGTCAGAATGCCCTTCTGGAGCATCTGCTGCAGATGATTCACTCAGTTGCCTCTCAACAGTTTTTTTTGGTAGAGGAGCCAGGGCCAGGACAGAAAATTCTAACATGCAGTTAGTTCCCCTCTGTGACTTGAAGCATGAATATAGATGCAAAGCTTTGTGCATCCAGGTGCAAATAAGTCATTTTTGAGTCATTTGGAATATAATAATAATAATATAATTTAATACAATAATAATAATACAAATAATAAATCAGTGTGGAAAATTCTATAAAATCTGTTCAACACCAACCTTAATTGTTAATTCAACATCAAACTTTATTAGGAGCATAACACCACAAGATGTGCAAAAAATAAAAAATGCCTGTGTCTTAGTTCACAGAGTTAAGTATTATTAAGTACTGGAGAGATCTATAGACATGATGGTTAGTGACTAAATGAGACTGGACTCCTTAGAGAAGCTTAGAAGGAACACTTTCCTCTTACTTCATCTAGTTCCCAAACTGCGTGGGAAAATATTAACTCTATTACCCTTCAAAAAGCAGGAAAAATTCCCCAAACTAATGAAAGAAAAGATAGTAGAAATCCAGGAGAACAGAAAGGTCTGAAGAAGTCATAGAGAGAGCAAACCTGGTCACGTTTTTCAAAAAGATCAATAATAACTTAATAGCAGACACCACTGCCACTTTAAGTCTTGAATCACACCAGTTTTTTATGGTTAGACCAACAGATATTTTTTATGGTAAACCAACTAATATTTACACTGAATAAAATAGCACTGTGCCAGAATGACATCAGTGTAGTTTCAGATTTTCTGGGTATCAAGCAATACTAGCATTTTGCCACTACAAAAGGAGGTTTGTAAGGAGTCACAATGCAAAGGTACACTAAGTGGTAGGTAAATCATGGTTCCTGAAACTGCAGATGCTCTGGTACACAAATTAGCTCTTTCTTTCCTGTCAGCATGTTGTTTATTTTGAAATGCCAGACCTTGTAACTATTTCATTCCTGTTCAGTTTCACCAGGAATAATTCATTCTCCAACAATCATAGGAGTCCTCCTATGTCTGTTCCCTATCTATCTAACCTTCATATTCCCCTCAGGAAACTATTCAGCTGCTTTAGGTAATCAATATGTAATTCAACAGAAATATGAAGAGAGGGGAAGCATAAGATTTAACTGAATTAAATATTGCAAGGGCACAGCCTCCATTATCAAACTTTTTTTGTGGCTGCAGGAGAAATTGAAGTCATTTACAGTGGACTGCTGCAGACTGCAGGCCTAATTCAGGTTAATGGCTTTGCTGCAGAAAACTTGGGGGTTTTGACTGCAATGTGTGTTGACTACAGTACAAATAAGCCTTTCCTATGCTCATGACTAGCACTTCTGTGGAAGAAAAATGTTACATGATGTTTATATCCTTGACACAATATGAAGTGAGATTAAGATAAGCTTCTCTGTGGGTAAGTAGAACAAGAGAATTAAAATTAAACAGCATTTTCTTACAACTGGAGATGCAGTAAACTACCTACACATTAAAGCATTAAAAACTGCTGTCAGTTTAACTTAACAGCAAAGAAAATGCACACATTACATATTTTTCTTGTAGTAAACCTCCTTAAAAGCCCTTTTCTTCTCTTTCTATGGTCTGTAAGGCACCTGTCACCTTGGAATCTAATCCCCTAATTTACACAGATGGAATTTAGGTAAACACATCTGTCCTGTTTACCAGAGGCACTACCACCTTCTGCCAATTAGTGTAAAATAGTAGTGTTTATTTGTGATACATGGAAAAATCCCAACTCTTCAAATCAATGAGGGCATTTCCATTAAACTGGAAAAGGATCAAGATTTTAAGGCAGAGAAAATTGTAAATGCACAAAAGAATGAAAAAATATTTATAATATAGCAGAATATACCAGACAAAATGGCTTTGTCTCCTTTTCCTTTGTAAAAGCATGGTGGTGACATAAAAGAATTCTTGCATGTGTGTGGCTGGGCAGAAGTATACCACAGCATATGCTATATACCCAAGGAAAACCACTGTCCTCTTCACAAGTTGGACACAGATGCAAGAGGCATAATTGCAGCCACAGGGAGCGGGAGGACAGCCTGTGACTCACAGCTCTCCACAGTGTGAACAGCTGGGGGGCGAGGACACCAGAGTGCACGGGCCACAGCAACCAGCCTAAGCTTGCCTAAACCATATCTGGAGACATTTCCCTTGTGAACCACTGGAATTTGGAGGGCACAGGTCACAAACACTACCTGCAGCTATTCTCCTGCCTGTCCATGGGCCATATTGGGCTGGACCATACATCATGTCCCAGCTTTGGACTATCCCTGTATCCACAGAGGTGCCTGATGCCCAGAGAAGGGGCTGAGCTGGCTGTTCTGCTCCCTGGTTCCCAAGATCTGCCTGCCTTACTGTAACTTACAGTAATTCCCTTATTCAGTGATTATGTAGTAAAAAGCAAAAATGTAAAACGTGCAATTATTATCCCAACTGTGTGTGATGGTTTTACACTGATGGGCAGCTAAGCTCCACCACGCCTCTCTCTTACTCCTCCTCCTCAAAAGAACAAGGGGAGGAAATATGACGAAAAAAAGCTTGTGGCTTGAGATAAGGACAGGGAGATCACTCACCAATAACTGCCATGGGCAAAACAGACTCAGCATAGGGAGGTCAATGTAATTTATTACCTATTAATAACAGACTAGAGCCAAGAGAACTAAAAGCAAACTAAAAACACCTTGCCTCCCATCCAAGCTCTTCTACCTCCTCCTTTGGAGCAGAGAAGGGGAATGGGGAATAGGGAATGGGGGCTGCGGTCAGTCCCTAACGCTGCGTCTCCGACGCTCCTTCACGGTCACTCTCTGCACCTGCTCCACGTGGGGTCCCTCGCACAGGATGCCGTCCTTCCCAAACTGATCCTGTGTGGGCTTCCCACAGGCTGCAGCTCTTCCAGAACTGCTCCCAGATGGGTCTGTACCACGGGGTGCAGTCCTTCAGGAATTGACTGCTCCAACATGGGTAGGCTCTGGCAGCTGGAGCACCTCCTGCCCTTCTTTCTTCACTGATCTTGGTGTCTTCAGGGCTGTTTCTCTCTGCATTTTTCTCAATCCTCTCTCCTAGCCGTGGTTGTGCAGCAGTTTTTTCCCTTTTTTAAATCTGCTCTCACAGAGGCAAAATCAGCATCACTTGTTAGCTCAGTTTTGGCCAGTGACAGATCCCTTTTGGAGCCAGCTGGAACTGGCTCTTTATGAGTGTGGGGCAGCTTCTGGGCTCTGCTCACTCCTGCAGGCCCTCCCCAAGGTGCCAGAACCTTGCCACATAAGCCCAACACACTGTGAAAACCCGACACTTCGATATCCTCTAAAGAAGATATTATCTCTGAAAATAATGATAAAAAAATGGTTTAAGTGGATTGAATATATGTATTTCTCAGCCTTCACTCCTCCTGTGATAGTAGCAAGATATTAAGAGAGCCATTTTTTGCCAGGAACAAATTTAAACAGGAAATGTGTATTTCTTTCTCAGCCACCATCTAAGACAAGAATCAACATGAATGCAGCCCAGAGATCTCTCACTTCTTCTAAGCTTACAATGCCATAACTGAGCATGGTATTCAGATTTCTATTGTTGCAGCATTTTGCAGTGTTCTGCTACAGCTTCTCATATCTTTGCTCTAAGAAGTGAGGTATAACTATCCTTTAACAGGTTTCTGAAATCACAGCTATTATTGTTTTTTTTTCTTCTTGGATCTTTTCTTAACAAGACATCATGAGAAAGAAGAAGTTTCCCTCCTTACTTCATGACTATATAGTATTCCATGGCATCCTCAGAAATCTCTTACAGGACTGGTATAACTAGGAATACAAGGATTACTTAAATGCTTTTCTAATTTCTCAGCTGAAAACAGAGATGACAATGAAGGCTTCTGTGACCTGTGAGCTTTAGATTCATTCTCTGTAAATTTTAGGCAGGCCACCTACAGCAGTATATACTCTACATCCAGCATATACGTTATCATTCTAACCGATGGCATGAATGCTCATATATATAACATCCACTCAATGTTGCACCAAATGTGGAATAAGTAGCAGCTAGGAAACAAACATATAAACAAGTTTAAGATACAATCAGAAATTTCAGATTCCTTATGTAGTATTGAATTCATGTCATTTAAGCTAACATTAGTAGCTTCCTGACACTGATTAGCATCAAGATTCTCTTAACTAAATATTTTATCCAATTATTATAGAGTATAATGTTATTGAGTGGTGAATATACAATGTTGTGATAACACAGAGATGCCTTTTCTCCTTTGACTTTTGCACTAAGAGCACCTAATCAAACTGTTAGTTTTACATTTAAATATGCATTACTAATTTAATTTTCTTTGGTGAATTATTGTCCCTTATTTGGTTTTTATATTTCTATATTTATTGGCAAAGAAAATCAAGGGCCAATGCTAAGCCACACAGAAAATTAACTGCATCTGTGGAGGAATTCAGGAAGGAATCACTAGAAGACTCAGCACATAACTCAAAACAGAAAATTAAAATAAGTATATGGTACTGTACGTGTACAACTGGTGAAATACTCACTAGCGGTTAATGGATTTTTAAAGCCATGAGCACTTCCTTTTTTAATAAACTTACCAGAACATTTTGATTAGTGGAAAATCCATTACTTGTATGACAAGGGAACAACTGACTTTACAACACAGCTGCTGCAACCATGCTACATCTATTTGTATATCATAAGTACGCTGGCAGTGTTATAAATCTTTGTAATAATCTTCTCCAAAACTTTCCACTCTGCAGTTATTGCAGTTATCTAAGGAGCATTAAACTAAACACCACACGATTTACAGATTAGGCTGGCTAGCCAGCTTCAATAAATTGGTCACAAGGTGTTGTTAATAGCCATCATCTGAAGAATTTCTTTTTATAACAAAGAACCAGTGGCTAGAGTCAGAGTTGATAAATACTTATGTAAGACTATATTAAAAAAAAATGAAAGCAAGGAAGTTAAATTAAAAAAAAAAAAAGTCATCATGCTAAAGACATCCCAATAAATTTAGCTGAGTATCATGAGAAAAAACTTGGCAGAGTTATTCAAGCAAGATGTGGATAAGATGTAATCAATATGGTTACTTACACGGCATGGAAGACTGATGGAACATCAATTCCAATGAGAACAACTCTGCAATAATATAAGAGCAGTGTCAATACAGTAAGGAATTCTAAATCCATTTGGTTACAATAGGAACTTTCAGTACATACTCTCACTCCTTGATAGTGATAGATGTTATTCCTTAGTTGCTATTATTAGAGGATAGTAAGGCAGTAATACTAGTACACACTATTATGTCTGTGATATCTCTATTTTAGAGTTAATCATATGCATATTTTGAAGACATCCGAGCAACATCATGCATATACAGATCTTATTAAAGTCAATGGGTAAAATTCAGAGCTGGCATAACCTATTCTGTTGTTGTTGTTGTTGCTGCTGTTTTGTTTTGCTTGAGTGGAATCATTTTAAAGGAAAATGAATAGGTATATTTGTCAGGAAAATGGGGTTCTATTAACAAACATCATTGATATCATTGTTTTCCTTGATGACCGGATTCATTTCAGCTACAGAGGCATCGAAAACCCTTCATGCAAACACATCTAAGACATAGTTACAGTAAAATCAAAACAAAACTTATGATTTTACAAAGTTCCACAAGTAATTCTATACAGTTAGTGTTATTCAGTTGCTTAAACATAAACAATTAATACATTTGAACATCCCTTATGGTATCCTGGCTGGATGTCAGGATATGCAAAAAAGTATAATCACTTGCATGTAGATGTCTCTGATATTTGCAGATGTCTAGTTGTGTGTGTAATAACAACTGAACACCACTCAAAGAGGTTTAAGGGAACAGTTAACAACTGCAAAAATGCACATTTTCATAAATGGTGTATTCTGAACCAGTAGGAATGGATGGACATGTTGATGCTCAATGATAGTCTGAAAGGAGGAAGGACACCAGCTGGTAGTGTAGAATTATCCCCAAATACCTCTGATCAAAATGTGATTTAACTACCTATACTGGTTGGCTCCTGTGCGAAGAGATTGCTCATAATTTTCTTTTTAACTCTTCAGGAACGATTTAATGATGAAAGAGAGGAACAGCTTCAACTAGAAACCATTGTTTAACTGTTATGTAGGTAGATAAATATTAATACTTGAAAACTGATTCTTAGAATTTCTTCCTGCCAACCATGACTTCGTAATTTCTGTTACCTCCTGCACTGAAAATGGTGTAGAGTGCAGTTGCCAAGGTGCGTATTCAAGCATCTGCTGATCAAAGTGACTAAAATGTAGAGTTCCTAAGCAAAAATGCACTGGTAACTGACAGATCAACTTATATTTTCTTATACATTTACAAAACAAAAATAACCTTAAAACAACTAAACTATTAGGTGAATCCACACAGGCAGGAAGTTTAGGTATTATAAATTGGCCTGTGTACCCTAGATGTTGGAAATACAACAACAGAATCTGGGGGCAAATAAAATATTGGTGGCTTTTGCTTGCCACTGAATATTATTTTGCTTATGGCTTTCTCATACAGTGTCAAAAAACTGTGCTCGAAGCAGTATAGACCTGTAGTTGAATGTACTTTTAAAAAGGTAATTTTACACCCATAATTTTCAAATTCCTGAAATTTTATATTTGACGATGTTTTTATTTGATACCATATGATATATATTTAGCCATTTATTTGATACCATATGATATATATTTAGCCATTTATGTGAAATAGAGGTCTTACAGGTACCTCATTTTAACTAGTCATTTTGAAAGGTTTCAAAGGTGTGGTTTATGATTGTTCAATAAGATTCCTGGAGTGTGAATCTTTACAAAGATGCAAATAATTTGTTGTTAATCAAGAAACTATAGGCCCCTTCCAAAATAAGGTAAATAACATTTTTTTGATAAATGCAGTCTATTATGACTTTTTTTGGGGGGTGGGAGATAATTCAAAATTCCGTGGTATTTTTTCCAATGTCTTTCTTGGTGGATAATGTATACCACAGCTATTTCTAATGAGAGATCTTAGGTACCACTCACATAGATGTTAATATCTTGATATCTGTATAAAATGTAGTCCATCCGATAAGAATAGTACAGTTTCCAAAAGATTTTTTTTTAACAGGAAAAGCTTTTATGTGCTGCTCCTCATACAGTCCTAAATGTCATTCATGTGCAGCTGCTAAGACATAAGCATGTAGAATCAAATATATGCATAGAATCAGCAGACAAAAGACCACTTAAAACTTATCAAGATAAACAATCATTCTAGTTAGTCTTATTATATCTTGGGGGGGGGGAAGGAATATGACTTAATTAAGATTAAATGTAATCAGACTTTAATGTTAACGCATTTATTTCTGAAGACAGAACACAATGTAGGGCTCTCCCTGAAAAGCTCACATTTTTCCTGTATGAACTTCCATGTCAGAAAGAACTACAACCTCTGAAGTGTGCCTCCCTTGATTACAGAACAGCCTTTCTTCAGTTTAGTATTAATTTGTTATTATAGGCAAACAGAATAGTTATTTCCGTTCTTTGCAATAGCATTCCTTAAAAAGTACTATCAGATAAAATAACATTGTTGGACGGTGTCAGGTTTAACTTCAGATGATACCTCTTGTACATAGCCATAACTAACACAGTGCAATGTGACATATTCAAACAGCTGTATGTTGTATCACGTTGCTGAAACAAGTATTGGGAGCAATTCAGAAGGTCAAGGAAATGCAGCTTGTGAATTCAAGTTCATGCTTTTCAACCTCTTCAATACACAAGACAACCTCAGTTTTTCACTCAAAACAGCAAGGAAATCAAAATGAAAATAGTATAATTATTTTTTTCTGCTTATTCATGTGCTTTAGAGGTCAAAGTGGTCATTCTCTATATAGCAAGCCATATGCAGATTTGAACTATTTAAGGTAGTCATTTCATCCAAGTCAGTCTGAACAGGTATTTTACTGTCAGCTGAAGTTATTCAGATTTAAACGTATTTTCTAATTTCAGCTTACAGGTTATTACAAAATCATACAGAAGCTACATCTACCTTAGAGAACTATTTTAATGAGGCAAATTCTCTTTCAGTAGGTTGAACATGCACAGAATAACCCCACCAAAATAGTGCTTTTACAGAATGACTCAGCCTGAAGAAAATAGGACCCAGAAGTAGAGAGCAACTAGGAGTTTGAAAATGTGATCTTAAAGTAGAAAAGTCAGCTTCACAACGTTGGTGAATGCTACTAATCAATTTTCTCTCCTTGAAGAGAAATTTCATCCTTTCTTCAACCGTCTCCTGGGCTGCATCAAAAGAAGCATGACCAGCAGGTCAAGGGAGGTGATTCTCCCTCTCTACTCTGCTCTCGTGAGATCCCACCTGGAGTTTTGTGTTCAGCTCTGGGGCCCCCAGCACAAAAGGACATGGACACATCACAGCAAGTCCAGCAGAGGGCTAGAAGGATGATAGAGCTGGAACACCTCTCCTATGAAGACAGGCTGAGGGAGTTAGGGTTGTTCAGCCTGGAGAAGAGAAGGCTCCGGGGAGACCTTATAGTGGCCTTCCAGTACCTGAAGGGGGCCTACAGGAAAGCTGGGGAGGGACTCTTCATCAGGAATTGTGGTGACAGGAGAAGGACTAACAGTTTTAAACCAAAAGAGGGTAGATTTAGATTAGATATAAGGAAGAAATTCTTTACTCTGAGGGTGGTGAGGCACTAGAACAGGTTGCCCAGAGAAGTTGTGGATGCCCCATCCCTGGAAGTGTTCAAGGCCAGGCTGGATGGGGCTTTGAGCAACCTGGTCTAGTGGGAGGTGTCCCAGCCCATGGCAGGGGCGTTGGAACTAGATGGTCTTTAAAATTCTTTCCAACCCAAACCACTCTATGATTCTATGATTCATGTTTCTCCATGAAGAAATACCATACACTGGAAGTGTGGCACAAAGAAGAACAAGTTATATCTCTCTAAGCCTCTACTTGGTCATCCACCAGGAAATTTTTCACAAAGCTTAAAGCAACCTGAATAAGGCCATGACTTAGTTAGGGGACTCACTGGCACTTGGACAAACTATTATGATAAGCACATTCTGACTGTGCTCCCTGACTTTCTTTAGAGTAAAGGGTCTCTTTGACTTTGGGAAAACACTCCAAGTGACACCTGCACTTCACACGTTATGAGTATTATTTATTATACAAAGAAGAATTTGGTGATTTGTTGTATATAACAAAAATGACAATGGTGACAAAAAAGCCTTAGAAACTTAACTTGTGTTAGGCTAGATGTAATATTTTTTCTTCTTTTAAAAGTGTGCTGCAAATGAAGGTAATGATTAGTGTTTTAACAACAATGCCACAATGGAAAGGGTTAAGTGTATAACATTAAAAAAAAGAGCAATTGCCTCATTAAGAACTATTTGCATGGGCTGTATACAAGAAGAGAGCACAAAGTAATGCTCAAACAATTGCTGTAAACTGGCGATGTGTCTTAGTGCTGCTCAATCACATTCCGGTGGATAATTTGTGAGGTACACAATTATCTGTTCTTAAGCATGCTGTTTACAAAAAGGTCAGCTCATGACATGATAGAAATGCAATGACTTTTCTTGCATTTTACAGTTACAGAGACTCCTTAAGAAAACAAAATAACTGTTTAATGTTTTGTTTTTTTCTTGCCATTATTATTCCCTTTATTGTTTCTAATACTAAATATAAGGAAGTAAGACCAAATGCTAGTTACCCGTATAAAAACATGTTAAAAGATTATTGACAGATGACACGGAACTGGCTAAAAATGTTGCAGCTGAGAAAAAAAAACTACATTATTTTAAGAAATAAACATACTAAAATTGAATTATGGATAGTGAAAGCACTTTGTTGCTCAGTATTGTAGTATTATGAAGGGTACTGAGACTACAATACCTTATCAGGTGTCCAGCGAGTATTTTCACATTTTTCTTTGGATAATTCTATTTTTTTAATGTTCTTTAAATATTTGAAGAGCTTTCTCTTGGTTCAGATGTAGACAATGAGGAACTGATCTCTGTAAGTGTCGTAACTTCTGTGTCACTTACATGAAGATTTATGATAATGAGAGAGAAAAAATAAGTAGAAGAACTTCAAAACAATAAAGTATTTCTTCGATTCAATATGCATTTTGTTTTCTTTTGCCTCTTATTTTAGCAGGGTATTCAGTAGGAACCATTTCAGTATAATAATTTCTAAGTATAAAAACCTTCAGGAATTCTTTGTGGGAAATGAGAACATGGTGGAAACACTAACCTAACTTTACCAAAAAAAAAAAAAAATCATTTTACTGATCATAGTATTATTCATTTCTCTCCAGAATTTATTTATGTGTATGGAAATCTGTAAATTTTCATGTATGCAAAAACAAAGGCAACCAATGTTAAATTTGCAGGACTGCATGAAAATCTGGCTCTGAAAAGGATGGGTGGTATCTCATCTTGTATACTGATGAGACACAGATTAATTTCCTAAGATTTGGGTGGTCAGTGGATGATCCTAAGTCCTAAAGCAGTTTTCCAGTTTTCCAGAGGAGTCTTTTCAGATCTTTCCAGGAAACATTTCAGATTCCTTCATTTTGCTTTTTTTTTTTTTTTTTTTTTTTCTGTGAAAATAATTTGAGGAAAAAATAAAGGAATGTAACAAGAGAAAAAATGCAATTGCTTAGAACTGTTGTGAAATTTTGTTTTACACAGTCCTATTAATAAGCTGGAGTTCTGATTTGATGAATTTCTACCACGCCTGTGAAATCATTATTTAAAGATGCACAAAAGCATACTATCTGTAGGGGGATTTTGCTAGGTAAATATATTTTCATCAGGTTTTTAAAGCAAGGTTATTATGTAATTTTTCTCTTTCAACCAGAGACAGCATCTGAATCTAGTTCACTAGAGGTAAAAGCCATTGGGAACAATAAATCATCAGAGATATTAATCCCACTGGTTCCTGGACTTTAAGATGTTTTACTGTAGCAGTAGGCTAGCTTCCTGTAAAAACAAAACAAAACAAAACAAAAACAAACCAACCAAACAAAAAAACACCTATGATCACTTATATAGCATGTGCACAAACGAATCATTAGAATGTCATCAGTAATGGGTTCATTGGGTAGGAGGGGAAACCCTGCACTCATTCCTGCTGATGCCTGTGGGCTTTGTGTTTCATCTTGCAATTTCTGAGATGTTTAGTTTATGTTTCATTATTTTTTCTTGTCTGAGTAGTATTGAGGTTTCTGCAAACATAAGTTTGTGGGTTTAGAAACAAGTACTTTCAATGTTTCTTATGTTCATCTTCTTACAGAAAATAAATCGGGAAATGAAATGTTATAATGAACATTGGCCTGGCAGAGATTCATTCCTTCTTAAAATCTTCCAAAGAATTGTAATCTATTAAGTCACAGACTGCAAATTATTTTTTCTAACAATTGCCACATGTCCAAGATCTGCATCAATAGCACTATCAAATCTCAAAATTATACTGCAAAGACAGAACTTTATATTTCCTCTCAAAGATGTTTCTGCTTTTTGTGGCCTGAAAATCCTAAGCATGTTGGTAAAGCAAAATTTTTCACTTGCCATATCATACATGAAGTCCCAGAGGCTATTCCTACTGAACATGTGTCTACCACCCAGTTATGCTTTCCCACTGCATGTTTTTATGTTTGTCTGTTTGAAAGGAATAATAGAAAGAGCTATAGGTTCCAAACAAAAAATAATATTCCAGAACAATAAGTATTTGTTGATAATCACACTGTTTTCATGCATGCTCCATTCATTTTGAGATTCTTCCTGAATTTCTTTGCATTTAATTTAGGAAAAATGTTCCTCCTTTTTGTCTGCTTAATTAAGATTTATTTGGGGTCAGGGTGTTTTACAGCCCTTTCAGTTCCTTTTGGTCCTCACCATTACACTTATGGAATGAGTTTCAAATTTCTTTTTGATGCTTAACATTAAGATAAAGAATTATATTTAAAACTATTTTTAAAAAATCTGAAAATATCCAATCTCTTCTACACATAATGTAGTGATGTAAGACGGCAATATTTTGCTGTTTAAAGGAAAAAAAATAAATCTAGAATGAATCTTAGGGGAAAACAAAACAAAGAAAAAAAAAAAAAAAGCCCTAGAACTGCTCATGTCACTGTTTGGTTGTGAAGGCAATTTAGAATAGACAGTGATCATCTATTTTTAATCTCATCCTTATTTTTTTAATTGAAAGAAAAATAAGATTGCCTAGACCCTACAAAACGCCTTTTTTTCTGCATTTATTTTATGAGAGATGCTGACTTCTTAATACCAAGTCAGAAAGAATCTGTGAACTGTAAACTTGGTGAAGAAAGCAAAGTCCTTTTTCAGCTCCAGATTTTTTAACCTTTTTTTTTTTTTTTTTGAGCAAATGAGCAAGGCTGCTCATTCAATAATTAAGCCTTATTTATACACTAACCTGTTTATACCATGAGGCTGTTAACATTCTGCCTGTATTTTATTTTTTATTTTTTGCAATTAAAGCCACTCTCTCTGTGTATATATCTTGAAAANACTTGGTGAAGAAAGCAAAGTCCTTTTTCAGCTCCAGATTTTTTAACCTTTTTTTTTTTTTTTTTTGAGCAAATGAGCAAGGCTGCTCATTCAATAATTAAGCCTTATTTATACACTAACCTGTTTATACCATGAGGCTGTTAACATTCTGCCTGTATTTTATTTTTTATTTTTTGCAATTAAAGCCACTCTCTCTGTGTATATATCTTGAAAAGATTATATTCCCTACCATTTCACATAAGCTCAAGCAATGATTCCAAAATAAGCTTTAACTTTTCCTCTCTTGAAAGTAACATTCCTGAAAAGGTACCGCAAGTACCTAGGGCAGAAAAGAGCCCTATTAAGCCTTTGAAGAATAACTCATATCACCTCTCCATTTCTAAACCAGCAAGTGATTGGGCAAATATTCTGTTTGATTGCAACATTTTTTGTTACCTGAAGAAAAGATATAATTACTTAACTCCTTGCCTTCTGTAACTCCCTGCAGAACTCCTGCATACCTTGGCAGTACAGAATTATGCTAGATTGTTTTTATTTATTTATTTATTTATATTTGGAGTAAACAAATAACATCATGTCTTATATTGAAATAAAAAACTTTGTTATAGAAAACTGCTTTTCCAGAAGACTCCCTAAATTTCTGAAAGCAGCAGAGTTAAACAAAACTATGTGATATGTAGTACAAAGAGCTAATTTCTGTCTAGAAGCTTAATCAGCCATGGTTAAGAGTTTCCATGCAATGCATGAGAGAATGAACTAAGATGGCTCGACTGACATTCAGAGTTAAAGATTGTACAGATAAGGTTGTGCCTCCCTTTTTTGAGTGAGTTCTTTCTGTTTCTTATTAGCATATTAGCATTAAGAAGTATTGTTAGGATTACCTGTATGTTTTCTAGGACAAAGTAATCAATGTAATCATTTCAATAATTAGAAACATTTTAAAAAATTACATGTGGCTTAGTATATGCAAGTTTTGGAGATTCCTTACAACACCTGGAATGACTTGCTGTTATGTGCGAAGAAACAGTACAGGACTCTCTGTTTATACACACACACAAACAAACATAATAGCATTGTTCATGTTTGATAGTGTTTCTATGTGTAAGCTATCAAACAATAAAAAAGAAAACTCATTTAAGCTCAATATGTTTTTAAGCCACATGCTTTAATGTTTGTTTTACTAACATTTTATCTCTATCCCATTGATCATTCTATTTTCATATTTTAGTAGAAGATTCATCTACTAGACTCCTATAGTGGTCTGTGTTCTCACAGTCTCAGACTGTGAATGTAAGGCACTTTTTACTGATACTGAGACATAATTTTCAATAAATTCTGTTCTGACACCTGTGCTAGTCAGCTCAATGATTGATCATGTTTACATTGTGATCTTTATGCAGCATACAAAATTATAAATAAGAAGTGGCCCAGTGGCCCAAGACACCATGGTTTCTACCAGGCTATTAAAAACATTATTAGTATCTGACCCAGCTGCCAAAAAAAAAAAAAAAAAA
>VXAA01005073.1:45443-57102 GCA_013399115.1 Anseranas semipalmata
AAAAAAAAAACATTTGCTTAAGCAATACCACCAGAAAACATATCCAAATAATTAGCTTAACATAGTCACTTTCATAGCACAAACAAGGACCTGGCAGCATCTTCCTCAGGGTTTTCTGTAGCATCACCAAAAAATTACTAGCTGATTGCATGTAGATAAAGGCAACAGCAGCAATTACAAAGGTTTCAACATGTGTATATTAGCTTTTTGCAGTCACATCAAATACGTATCTCTAGTAATGTTCAAATGCTAACAATTTTGGAATTATAAAACTAAATTAAAACAGATAGGGGTCTCTAAGCTTGCTTATGAAATCGTCTGTAGTATCTATTGGCTCCTGCTTAATAAAAATGACATTTGAGTAAAGGTTAAAAAGCCATTCAATTCAGGCTGCTGTTATTGTACAAAAAGACTTCACAAATTGTTATTTTTATTATCTATTAATTTAAAGCCCACAGTTATGTATCATAATGCTTTACTGTAGTCAAATGAGCCATATTACCAACAGAACAATAAGAAAACTTATGCACTTCATACTCAGTGGTTAGTGCACATTTTATCTCACACAAAGCATATCCCTGACAAGATAAAAATCTTAAAGCATACACTTCATGCACCCCAGAAGTTTAATGTTTCTTAGAAGAGCATAACAAACAGATACAAACCCCAGAGTTTTAAAAGAACAGTTCTTTCCTCGAATTTCTTAAAGAAGATTTTTTTTATTATTATTATTATTTTTATTTTTTCTTGCATATCAAAGTATAAAAGAGGCCTGTCTGGAAAAGAAACATAACAATGTAAAATTTCCAGCAAAGCATATCTTGTGTCAGACAGAAAAAGTTTTAAAAAGTTGGGAGAGTTTCCTTCTCTTCAACAGGACCAAAAATTCATCTTCAGGATGAAAACAGTTAAAAGAACTGATCAGTATCTGGTCCCCAAAAGAACACAGAGTATAAAATCATGTTTTTGAGCAAGATAAATAAGTAAGGTCTTCCTTTAAAAGCTGGAATAGTTCATTTTTCTTAATATTACCTCACACTACAAATGTTTCCATAGTTTCAACTTGACTGTGTTCTAGGTTCTGCTCTACCACTGCAATTCTGTCTCAATTTATCATTAATGTAAGATGAATATTTTTGCAAAAGAAAAATATGTTGTCAAAATTTACTGGGTTGGAATGAATAACTGAAAAATAGCTTTGTGTTTGTAGACATAATTTTAATTTTATATACCCATCTGTTAGCTCAGAACTTTTGTCCTTTGTGTGACATTTTATAAATGCAGTAACTATAAGTTCCTGAATGGTTATTTATATTGTCACAATGTTATCTCCATTATCACACCCTCCAAGAATTCAATGCACTGGTCAAAAGTATAACTAAAGCAAAAAAGCAGAAAGCAGGGAAAATCATCCTTACAGTAATTTCAAGAGCATAGAAAGTTCATGAAACAAAGTGTGAAGTAGCTGAGAGGGGTTTTGGGAGCAGTGGACAAAGTGGTGAGATTGTACCTTGCTGGTATATTAATTGTAATCGAAATGTGAAATAACACTGCCTGAATATGTCCTGCCCTGGTAGTATTATTTGCTTGTCCATATATTTGTGCTTTATTTTACTGAGCTGAAGATTGAGATTGATTCAATAAGCACCACTTTGAAAAAAGCTTAAAGTTGAGCTTTAAAAAACAAATGAGAAGTAAATAGAAAATATTTTTAATCATGTCAACATTTTAAGGGATGTCATCAACTTTTTTTGGGGGGGGGTAACTTAAAACTTAATATTTTGTCACAGAGATTTTTGCATGGATGAAACTCGTGATTTTGTCAAAGATGAAAAAGTTTCCGCATTTAGACCAAAGTGCCAGACAGGCTGCATAGTTGCTTTCTTACTTACACAAATTTAGCAGTTGTGCATTGCTTCTAGTAAATCAACCATTTACATGGTTACGTAATGGTATGATGATTTTAGACAGCTCTATCAATATTTTATAGATGTCTCCAATGAAGATTTTGAGATGGAAAATGAATACCCACAATTTCGAATTTGTAGGAATGTGGAAATATGGGCTGTTTGTAATACTACTAGACATACGGTAGGCATGAAGGTACCCTTTACATATAACACTGAATATGTTTACTGTAAATGATAATTGTCAAGCCTACCTTCTCCTTCATCTCTAGAATTATGTAGCAATTAGAATGATCTAGTTAAGGGTGTACTTTCAGGCTGAGAATAGCAGTGTCTTGAGCCAAAACAAATGTAAAAATGAAAATACAGTGGGAGTTCATTGATGTAAATCAAAAGGGTTAAACTACCATATATGTCGGAATAATAAGCTTTACAAGGTCAATCTCATAAGAGAGAAAGTGAAGGTGCACTCCCCTTCCATGCCAAATAAACTGTCATTCAAAAGTGTTCCAGGTGGGTAATGAATGACTTTCACTCACAAAATGGTAGCACAGAAAGACAACAGTTGCTAAATCATATGATATCTGAAAGAGAGGAAAAAGAAGATGGAAGTATCATCAGATGATGAGCAGGGAAAAAAAGGTTTCTATAGAAAGCCATCAGGTGGTCTGTTGGCCTTAATCCTGTTGTGGGTACATAGCAAGGGGAAAAAGTGTAGAAAGCTTTCCACTTTCTCCCCGACTAAAAAATGTGCTCCTTCTATGGCAAGATGGGAAACTAGAGAACATTCAAAATCTACTTACAAATTCCTATAAGAACTTTTGGAAATTGTTGCAGCAGGCTGGTTTGGAGGTAGATGAGACTGGTAAATTTAAAAGTGGCAGGTTTTGATTCAGAAATTAGACCAGTTAAAGGACACCAGATCCATAAAGAGGACTAGGCAGTCCTTGTGGAATCAGAGGATACCCCTCTCATACCACTAAACTGGTGCTTGTGAATGCTGGTGGAGGATCTCAGATAGTAGTCAGAATCTAAAACTCTCACTGACATATCCTACTGCCACTGTTATATATCTTGTTACCACACTCACTGGTCTGATCAACAAAGGCATGTTTTACATTCTTATGGCCTAAACACGATGACAGGAAGCATTTGATTTCTGATGCATATTATCTTCAGATATTAATGAGTTGTGTTACTTGGCCAGCTGAGATTCTACATAAAAATTACACTTTTTTTTTTTTTTTTTTTCCCAAAAAAATAAATTCCCTTAGAGGCTGTAGCCAATTGTTTCATCTCACATTACCAAAGAACACAGGGCAATCTTGACTCACTCAATGACACAATAAATACCTATGAAGACTTATATACAACCAGCTGTCACATTTTACAATGCTATGTAATACTTTACTATGTGTGTGACTCATAATTAGTGCTATTCTTTATGAATAATCGAGTCAGATAATTGAGTCCCTATAACACCTACTTTAGACCTGATACCTAATAAAAAGATTAGGATAGTCACATACATAATAATTCTGAAATTGGCAGCCTGTAAATAAAATGTACATGTGAATTAGCTCCAATTTGGTGAGAAGCAACCATTTCTAAAAATGTGCACAGTTTCAGCCTGATGCAACTTAATGCTTACAAGACGACACTTGGCATCAGCAGCAGGCAGACCTTCAGAAACTGGAATTTTCCAGCTAAGTTCTTTAAAGCCAGCATAGTCTGAGACTTCACAGTGTGATCGATCACCTTCACCCTGAAGACATTTTGTTAGCAAAAGTGTCACAGGTTGCTACTGTGGGAAATCTGTTTTGTGGTGGAAGAAAAGATACACAAGTAATACACACAAGTAATTCCAGAAAACACCATTCTGATGCGAATGCTGCCCTGAAATTATCATTGTTTGTAACTAAATAATAAACAGAATACAGGAGAATCACATGCCATTAATATACTTGTAAGTATGTAACTATGAATAAATCCTAAAATGTAAAGGTAATAACAATGACTGCTGTTGTCCATAGTGTGAAAAATGGGAGGAGAGTTCTGCAAATGTAGAGTAAATCTGTAAATCTATAAATAAATCTGATTGTATAACTTTGCTAGGTGTGATGTCTAGTCATATTTTAAATAGTAATACCGTCTTAAAATGTGAGATTCTCTGCGGATTTTTCCACTTCTACAAGACTGAGGCATGCCATGGCAACGACATAATGGAACAGGTGATATGCTAACCTTGATTACACAGTTTTATGTGGGGTTAATTCAAGCTTAGGTTTTTTTTTTTTTTTTTTTTTTTTTTTTGATATTGTTTTAGTTTCAAATTCCCAGTACAGGATTGGCTGTGTGCATGTATGAAATCTCTCTGTCTCTGGACAGAAACCATAAACAAGGTTATCTTGACTCTATAAAACGGCTATCAAGGAGCTAATAATTTTCTTATTCACTGTTCCTCATTATCACATTGTGCTCCACAACAGATTGTAACATACCAACGTGATGACACTGCTTTGCAATACCAACTCTGTGAAGTATAAAAACATATAGATATCTGTGCCTTGGGAATGTGAGTGTGGGGAACAGAATGATGGCTGTGGTCCAGTTTGAGTGTTGAAGTGTTATGACAAATAGGTTAACAAATCTGAAGTAATGAGGTAAGCCTGTCTCCTGGCCAGCATTAATGAAAGGGTTATTTTACAATGTAGTTAGTAACTGCCAGGTGACAGTAACTACACAGAGAAACCATATATACTTTGGCAAAAACTCTATTATTTCATGGGTACAGTGTTGAGACATTACTTACTTTAGATCTCCAGTTTTATGCATTTTTCTGTACAAGGTATATTCAACAGAGTGGCTAATGCAACATAAACAAAAAACAGTTGTGAATTACAAGGTTCTGCACAGTGGGCTTACAGAGTGTTTCTGTAACTTCTGACAGAATTGTGATCAGCCACAGAGTGCAGTCTGAGTGCTTCATGATGCTAGCAAAATCTAAAAGTTAATAAGTTAAATGCAAAGGTTTGTTCACTCATTTTCTAATACATGTTGTATTATAGAAATATAGTACTTTATTTTTAATCTGCGTACTTAAGGAGGTCATATTGCCCATTTAAGGTGACATCCATACTAACAGCACTTGGACACCCACACTGGTATGTATTACACAGTGTTTCTATTGTGAATTCAGCTTAAACATTTGAAATTTTAGCCGTCCTTTATACAACCCTCTATTTTTTGAAATACAGAGGCACAATGATGATCAAATAAAGTTTTAGGGGTTTACCAAATCTACTCATCAAGTTGAAGTATTTTTAATTCTTCCTCAATACCTTATTTTTGATACACTTAGAAAAAAAAATGGCTTTACATCAGCAGTTTCTTTTCATACTGATTTTTGAACCATGTTCTGTCCACTATGATTTAATAAAGGATTTGCTTACTTTTTATAATTCTATTAATCTGTTTTTGTCATTTGTGTGCTAGATTTTCAGCTAGAAAACACTGGCCTACTACTTTCAATTTTGCCACTGCTAATGAGTTGGTACTAAATCTTTTAGAATGAAGAAAAAGCTTATTAAAACTTTAAATTGAAAAAAACTTGTTCACTTTAAAAGATGACATCCATTGAATTGATCCTGCAATCTGACTCCAATTTAATTCAGATTTTGAAGTCTGTGTGCGATTTTCTTATAACCTTTTCTCTCATGCTAGTGCTTACTTAAGCTGGAAGTAATAATTCTGCACCTTAGTAACTTTTGTTCTAGCTAAAAACTTACTTTTAAAGCAAATTCTCATTGTAACATGATATGTTTTAGAAAGATGCTTTTCTTCATATTGGAACAATGTTTGTGTTTCATTTCAGGCATTTAGTGACTTCTACTCCAGCATGAATACTAAAATGGATGAATGTGCACCCTTCTTGAAATGCTGTAGCTCACAAATTGGCTTTATAATTAGGGATAAGTTTATAAAATTTATGAAATCATATCAATAACTGTAATCTACTCATGATAATTACTCATGTAGACTGTGCATCCATGCTGATTATTGCCTAGGACTAGGACATTCAGGAAAATGTTTTATTTCAAATGTATCTTTTTCAATTACAAAGTAAGGTGTACAAGAACCCTTCCCTTAAATTCAAAAGTTCTTTTTAACCTGGTCTTAAATCCACCAAACTCAAAACCTCTGCAGTGATATCATGCATATCATATCATATCATATCATATCAAACCCATTTTCCATAGGTACAACTAGTATGCAAGAGAAAGTGTGATGCAGCATATGTAAATTAATTTTTAATATAACAACCGTGGGAACTAAGCAGAAGTATAGCTATGGGAGTCGTAACAGTTCCTATATTGAAATCCCAGATTTCAAACACTGAATGTTTATCTGAATAATCACTGGCAAATACATATAGCTTGTGCCAAAAGTATGCTATTGCAATTTTTCTGGTATTAGAAACTAAATGGAGAAGAGAGAGCTCAGAGTACATATCTGTTGCAGTAGTGTAGATGTCTGCAGAAATCATTCCTTCAGCCATTCCTCCAGCAAGGTGTTTTGGATGAACAGAACATGACGCAATGTACAACTATTTTATTTTCAATTTAGTTCTAAAAGAATGCTACTGTAGACCCACCACAGCTGGTAAGACCTTTTTTAATTAATAATAATTATAATAAGAAAAAGCAAGAACTTGAAATGATGTTGCTCTTTCTTACTGCATTTTACACTTCCAGAGACGAAACTTTTGACTTTCTAGTTTGCTAGCCCTTATTGTCTCTTTGACTCAAACTGAAACAAATAAATCATTACTTCTAAGGAGTACACACATTGTTTCTTAGCAAGTTTTTTCTTTCCTTAATGGGCTTACAGTCTTCTCTGATTTATATTTCTGATGAGCCAGTAAAATCCTTTATTACATGTCCTCTTGTCTTGCACAATCTTCCTTTCATTTTCAATATACTCACCAATTTTTCAATCATTTAAAACTTGAGGTTAGTCTACTGGCTGTAGTAGCACCAATCTTCTTGATTTATATAGCTCACATGCCCTTTCATTTTCCTTAATTTCCTTCTGCTTTTATTACAATAAATTCTAGGATTTAGATTTATTAAGTATCCAGTAATTTACCTTTGCCTACTGTTAATTTCCTCCTGACATTTCTGTGATACCTCTGTCAGATTCAGTCTGGGTCTCCTTGACCCAATACATAACAGGACCAGCCACCAAAATGCAGTCCAGAACAATTTTTCTGTGGAGGAAAGTTTCAGAGCTACCTCTGTGGACACTCTCATTAAAATGTATAGTGAGTAAATGCCACTGCCAACTTATGGCGTTTCTCAGCAGAGGCATGTGATCTGAGTAAGGCCCTGAGAAGCTGATGGTCTGGAGCCAGGTACTCAGAAAAGTTGAAACACAGACAGCATTGTTGCCTACATGACTGTCAAATTGGAAACAGACTTGGGCTTCTAAGGAGTCAGCTCTCCTGCAGAACTTCACTCCATGGTGTCTTCAGGTTCTGTGGCACTGCTGCAGAAATTTATTTTGCAGAAGGGCTCTGCACCAACATGGGATGTTAGCACCAGGGAGGCACTGGTGCAGGTGCACATAACTGCCCAAGGAATGGAAATAGCAGATTTTCTATGGTTTTCTGCTGTTCAAACTAATTGCCTGCTCACATTGTCATCTGATTACTCAAAGCTATGTCATTATCCTGTAAATCACTTGCAAAGTGTGACATAAAGGACAACCTCCATGCACAGCAGGAAGTGACAGTTCCCATCCCCTCCACGAGAAAGCCCCAGTCACCAGAAATCCACCCCTCTGCTGGCCTGTCTGTCTGTCAGATGGTCTGTCACCCCTGCTCTTTTTACTCTGTAGCAAACATTTTGTGCAGCAGCAGGCTGGGCCAGAGGTCTGCAGGAGCCACACAGAATCACAGAATCACAGAATATCCCGAGTTGGAAGGGACCCATAAGGATCATCGAGTCCAACTCCTGGCACTGCACAGGTCTACCCAAAATTTTAGACCATGTGACTAAGTGCACAGTCCAAACGCCTCTTAAATTCAGACAGGCTTGGTGCAGTGACTACTTCACTGGGGAGCCTGTTCCAGTGTGCAACCACCCTCTCAGTGAAGAACCTCTTCCTAATGTCCAACCTAACCCTCCCCTGCCTCAGCTTGACACACGCCTGAGTTCAGAGACATGCCTGGCAGGACAAGGTTTGGCATTGCACCAAGGAATTACAGCTTTCTATACATATGAAATGCTTACTCATTACCAACAAAACAAACAAACAAAAACAAACAAACAAACAAAAAAACCAAACATACAAAGTAAAGCACCCAATGCAACATGACGTTTTTGAACTTGGTGTTGGAAAAGGTGGGGTCACTGGGAAGTTACATTTGGTAAGTGGTAGAAGTCTGAAAGAGACAAATGAGTCAGGAAGCACCTGGGAAAGACAGTTTGAATTTTCACAAAAGTGGGCAGAATAGAACAAGTTAAGCACCACAGGAACATCAGAGATCTCACCAGCAGAGGAAACAGAATGATAAAAATCCCTCTTTGCTGGTGAAGAAAATGGTTTGCTCATTCTGATTCACTGGATTGTGTCTGGCGATCTCTCTTCTGTGTTCATTTCAAAGAAAGTTTTCTGTCTGAGTTGGTTATACTATCCTGGGAATAATTTATGTTTATGGTATATCAGTTTTAGGATTATAGAGTTTTAGTTAGGAGCTTTAAAACTTGTCTCAGTTTCCAGAAAAGTGTATAACAGGTTGCAGCATTATAAGCAATATGCTTTTTCTAACTTTTTGAAATCATTAAACTTCTCTTAGATATCTTTTAGCATAAGTAATTCAATTCAGTTTAAAGAAGCTTCAATGTACTTGACAAAATGTGCAAAACGGCAAAAACTTCATCCCCCACTAAACTGTGTAACCCATCTTCAAATGGAAAGAAAATTTATTTCAGTTTACAGTGGAAGGTGGTTAAGCTGGAAAACAGACTCCGACTATTAGATAGTTACCAAAAGCTTTCTAAGAGAAGCAGATGACTAAAATGCCAATAAAGGAAAGCTGCTACATTATTTATTTGTTTAAAAAGGTGTTTTAAGTTATTAACTTGAAAACTTAAAAAAAAATCATAACTGTCAGATCAAATATTTAATCTCTGAGGACATACCTGCAGAAAATTGACTTAGCCAGCTGTTAACAAACAACCTTGGGATAAATATGCTTTAATAGCAGGATTCCTTAGGCTATTAATCATCTTTAAAATAAAATTTAATTTATTGGGACATTCAAATTATTTTAGAAACTGTAGCAAAGTGAATATCACAGTACTTTCTGTGTTTTCAGCACATTGCAGTGGTTGATTTTTACTTCAAGGTTCTGGGGCATTTCATGGCCCTTGGCTTGTTAACTTTTCTGTCCTCTTACAGCTTGTCTGAAGATCTATATATACAACATATCTGTGAGTGTGTTTGGCCTAAGGTAGGTGAGGATCTCGAGCATAGATCTTGAGTACCTGAAAGATGTTCTAGCTAACTTTTCTGTACACTTCATTCTGTAAATCCCAAGCTTAGACAGAACTCCTGAGAAATCCTGGGGAATCACAGAATCATAGAATGGTTTGAGTTGGAAGGGACCACTTAAAATCTTCATTTTCCAAAAGCCATGCCATAGGCATGGACACCTTCCACTGGATCAGGTTGCCTAGGGTCCTATCCAATCTGGCCTTGAACACTTCCAGGGCGGGGTCATCCACAACTTCTCTGGGCAGCCTGTTCTAGTGCCTCACCACCCTCATAGTAAATGATTCCTCCCTTACATATAATCTAAATCTACCCTCTTTTAGTTTAAAACCATTACTTCCTGTACTATCACTACATAACCTGATAAAGCGTCCCTGCCCATCTTTCTTGTAGGCCGCCCTTGGGTACTGGAAGGCTGCTATAAGGTCTCCCTGCAGCCTTCTCTTCTCTAGGCTGAACAACCCCAACTCCCTCAGCCTGTCTTCATAGGAGAGGTGCTTCAGCCCTCTGATCATCCTTGGGACCCCTCTCTGGACACGCCCGAATAAGTCCATGTCTCTCTATTGATGGGAACCCCGGATCTGGATGCAGTACTCCAGGTGGGGTCTCACAAGGGTGGAGTAGAGGGGGAGAATCACCACTCTCAACCTGCTGGCTACACTTCCTTCGATGCAGTCCAGGATACGATTGGCTTTCTGGACTGAACGCACACATTGCCAGCTTGCTCATGTCGAGTTCTTTATTCATCAGTACCCCAAAGTAGGTCTCTGCAAGGCTGCTCTCAATTCATTCATCACCTAGTCTGCACTGATGTTTGGGATTGCCCTGACCCAGGTGCAGGACCTTACACTTGGCCTTGTCGAACATCCTTAAGGCCCACTTTATGTGCCAACTGAACTTCATGGGTCCAGTCCTCAAACCTGTTAAGGTCTCCCTGGATGGCATCTGACACTTCTAAAGTGTCAGCTACACCACTTAGCTTGGTGTCATCTGCAAACTTGCTGAGGGTGCACTCAATCCCACTGTCCATGTCACTAATGAAGATATTACAAAAGTACCTGTCCCTAGTACCAGAAAAGAAACGGGAAAGGCAAGGGCGGAACCCTACTGAATCAGTTGTCCATTAAACGTAGTAGACTCTATCTATATAAGCAGAAACAAAGAAAGACTGCCTTTCCTTTGTTCCTCAGTGAACACTGCGTACAGGTGGTTCTGAAGTATGTAATAAAGTAATGGTTTGGAGGCTTTTTTCTAAAGTGAACATTGGTAAGCTCCACAAAAAAGTTACTTTTAAATAGAAGGGAATTAACAAGGTCAAGGATGAATATTTTTTAGACAGATGAGAATAATGCATCTTTTATTGTGAAAAGAAAAAAAAAGGGTAAGAAGTAAAAGAGATGAATGAGAGACAGAATGAGGACATGACAAAGATCAATAGATGAGATAGGGTACCACCACTATAGGAGATCAGAGGACAAAGTTCTATACCTGTAAGAAAAGTACTGTCATACCTAGCTCATTTCCTCTTATAGTATTACAAACATAATTTCTCTACTCTTGCTTTGATAACTTTTGTCCACTGGCTTGTTAGCACCATTAATCTTTGTCTATTTTTTCACAATTACTGTATGATCTGTCCCAATGTGTCATGAGAAACAATTCCAGAAAGAAATAAAATCATAAGTATTGTGAAGAAAGTGATTGCAAACTACTGTCTTACTGTGTTTGATTGCACAAGAACAAGCAGTCATCACACAGCATTATCAGTTAGCAGTTTTGAAATGAGCAAGAAGAACTTTTTTTGTGTGGGGGGGAAGAACAGATGGAACTTGTCACCATGGATATCAAAAATTTACATTAGTTCAGAAAACAACTAGAGAAATCAATTAAAGAAAATCTGTCAGGTCAATTACACACAAAGATAAATAACAATTAGCATATTTGCAGGGTCTAGATGTTCTCACACAAAAATTAAAAAAAAAAAAACAAAAAAAACCAAACAAACAAAAAAAACAAAAAAACAAAAAAAAAAAACAAAAAAACCCAACCATTTTCAAAGGGTGTGTGTTACAAAACATGTATTGTTTATCTACCTTTAAGAAATGGCTGAGTGCTGCATTCAGGTCACAGTCTTCCCTGGAGGCGTGTGTTCAAATTCCACTTCTGACAACTTGTTGATCTTTGAGCCAGCAGTG
>VXAA01005076.1:1474-58195 GCA_013399115.1 Anseranas semipalmata
GCCGGGGGCAGTGGCTGCGGCCGCGGCCTCTGCGGCCCTTTTGCCTTCGGTGTCCGGGAGAGGCTGTCGCTGCCGGGCTGGGAAGCGGAGCCGCGGGAAGGGCCCCGGGACCGGCGATGGAGGCAGGGAGTTTGCCTGGATCCTCTCGCTCTTATGCGCAACGCCCTGCGGTGGGCGGGAGCGAGGTCTCGCCCCGGTCTGGGAGCGGGGAGAGGGAGGCGAGGAGGGTGTCAGGAGTTGAACCATCAGCTGAGCAGGCACCTGTTGTGGTGGAGGCTTTCGGTGCCCCTGCCCGCACCCTTGTAAGGGCCCCGGGTGGTCGGTGGGGAAGTTGGAGGCTGATGTGGAAAGACTACCTGTGTGAGATGACTGTCATCCGGGCTGGGGGTGGGGTGGGGTGGGGAAGAGAGGGAGCAGCGCTTGGGCATATATAGGCACGGGAACGTCCAGGCGCTTCTGTATTGTAGTAGCCAGCTACGGTCTTGTAGGAATTTAGCTGGGTATTGCTGAAGAAATTAGAGAGCTCGTCTGATGCACAGGGTGTTCTTTCTCTGGAGCGGCTTTCCCTCCCGCCGCCACAGAATCAGAAAACGCAATTAAAAGTACTGTAATTTGAAATTTCGAAATTGGTGCATTTTTGAATCTCAGTCAGCTTTGAAGTTTTCAGTTTAGTCTGTCCAAAGACTATGTAGGGGTTCTTTGATCATGTGTCTAGATTGCTGCTGTTACTTAGTTCTCCTATTACTCCACAGTCATTGGGGGAAATAAACGTTTATTGTTCTTTAAAATTAACAAAGGCAGAATATCTGACTACAAAATAAATCAACAAGCATGTTTTTGACAACTTACTGTTTTAATCCCAATGAGAGTGTGGTAACTTTGGCCAGTAGGTATATATAGTCACTTTTACATGGATATGCTATTGTAGGGACCTGGCTAAGTAGAAGTTAACAACTTGTTTTATAATTGTATTGGTAAAGCTGAAGAATACATGGATGATGTCTGGTGATAAATAAGCAAACGTTTTGTTTGTAGTGGTACTTAATTATGTGCTAGGAACTGAGCAGAATTTAACTTACCTATTTGGAATAGTGTAGCCCAATGAAGTTTTGGTGCAACTTGTTTCTCTTTTTCTCTACTCTCCTCAACCTCTGTAGGTTGGTTATTTTTGGAAAATTAATTATACTTTATAGAATTAGAATAATAACACTGAAAATAACTCTGAATATGAGCTAGTATTTGTGAACTATTATCTACATATATTTAGTGATCTCTGTGTATACATATATAGACTACTTTTGTAGGCAATGCTTAATATTTTTGGCTTATAGGAAGTATTTAGAACTAGAGTCTTTTTATTTGCAGTCTGAAGTAGAACGTGTGTGATAAATTTATATTTATTTTGTGAATTAAAAATTGTGTCAAAGTTTATGAAGCTTCTTGAATTTAATTTTTTGAATATTTTTTTGAATAGACTTGTTCAAAATTGTATACAAGGCATGGTCTTCTTAAATCACAAGCAGAGGGCAATTCCTTCTCTGAAATTGTTGTGTACCCATTTGTACATTACAATAGTTTAATATTGTTTCTAGGCAAATAAGTAAGAAAGTTTGTTACGTGATCGACAGTATTGCAGCTCCCGAATCAATACTCAGGTGGATTTAGAGCGTGTCATTGGAATCTCCTCCCCCATGTTGGACAGTTACAGAGAAGCAGCAACAAGGATAATTTTACCTAATAGCAGCCAAGTGTTCTCTATTTCAGTGTCAATTTATGGGTACTGTTCTCTTCCTTGTGTAAAATAAGGATGTAGTAATCAGGAATTTATCAATTTTTAAAGTATGTGGGTTTTGCACGGACTAGGAATTAACATGTGATGACCGTAAATGACTTCTAACACGCTGGTAGATAGTTTCTACGAAGTAGAAAAACATGACTGGTATCAAGTAAAAACTGTGTCTTGTGTAAGCTTTTAAAGTTACATTTAACTAGGACATACTTGCTAACATGTATATTGTATTTTAAAACTTTTAATTCTGATAGGACCTTGCAAAGAAATGTGTCTGAGTTAACTGTTCTGTTAGGCTTTGCCTTAATGTGAGATTTTTGTCATTTTAGTTCAAATGAGTTAGTCAACACCTTAAAATATAAAGTGAAAAGGTCCCTTCCTTTTGGGTTATGCTGACAGGTATGGAACTGTACCACCTGCTCATATGGTAGCGTGCAAGAAGACCAGTTAATGAAACTCATGAAAAACTGTATTTGCTATGATACTGTTTTATAGTTTTACCTGAACTCAAAAGGGTGGTGACTAAAACATACTCTTACCAAAGAAGCAATTTTCTTGCTATAATTAGATTCTCTCTTCAGCGTTCCTCTTAAAACCTCTTTATTTCAGGTGTTTTTAACCCCGACAACAGGACGATAGGTTGAAAGTTGCTGTTACAACTTATGTTCTTGAGTAAGAATTGAAGACTGGTATATGTTTAGTCTTTTTGTCTTAATTTTTAATGCCATTTGGGCAATTACTTTCCAAAGTGAAGTCGAAATCTTTCCTGATATCTTCGTTTTATGGAAGCATGGGAGACTTGTATAACTTCTGAAATCCTTTTGTAAATAGATCCTGTTGTTGTAGAATAGGATTATTTACAGAGAACTGCTGATTTTGTCTTCATAACTGAATACAATAGATTATTTGTTAAGTTACTTTACAATTCCATCTCTCTTCCTTTTTCGGTAAGAGTTTAAGGAACTTTTTTTTTAATGTGTAATAACTTTTCTGCTAATCAGACTCAAGTCTGATTAGTCAGACTTCTTTTTTGCTCTAAGACTGAAATAATACAAAAACCTTTCTGAGCAAACATGTTTTTCTTGTAAACTTAAGACTGGGGAAAAAAGTCAACAAGACTTTGGAAAGAGGAATACTCTCCTTTTCGTTCCTCACCTCTGTGGGTCCTTCAGGAGGAGAGTTACAGGAGCCGTAGTCTACTGAAGTTTTAAAAACACTGAAAAAAAATCCCAACCCTTTCAATAATTAGAAACAATTGTTCCTTCTAGAAAGACATATTCTATATGTACAGTTACTTAGTACTCTCTCTTTGAGGTGACACAATATACCCACAGAATTGCAGTGACCTAATCATTAGTTGCTCATAACAGTTTGTAATTGATATCCACAGATTATCTTTTTCCTTTATGTGGAAGGAAGATAAAATTCTGGTTTTGTTTCTGTTTTATTGAAGCATATATGAAAATAATTGATTTGTTTGGCTTGATTTGTTTTTGCTGGTACAAATGTATTTTTTACTTTAGCATAGGTCTTTAGTGCATACGTACCCCAGCTTTATTAGGATTTTAGCTCCATTTCCTCTATCTGTGTATCTGTGGGTGCTTAATTAGGGCTTGCTTGTCTGGGAGCATGGATCACAAAAGCTCCTTTTTTTCTTGACTGGAAGGTACACAGTGATAAGACAGTCGAAGTTCCCTTCCCTTCCCTTCCCTTCCCTTCCCTTCCCTTCCCTTCCCTTCCCTTCCCTTCCCTCTAAAGGAAAGGTACATCTTTCCATTGTTGATAAGGACAGAGGTGGGGTGTCCCAATAGGAAAGACTGACACTATCATGTCCTCATTAATTCCAAACTGTTCTGTCCATATGACTTACAGGGAGAATACCAACTGAAGGGCTAGGCAGATGCAGAAGATAGCTCCCGGTCAGCTTTGCCCAAGCCCATACTGTATGAATACTCTGGAGCCTCTGAAGTCTAGGTAGCAGCTATCGCAGTTAGCTTGTATGACAGACATAATCAGTTTAATTTCATCTCTGACTGTAGCGTTTCTTAAATTCGAAAGCAGTGAAAATGTTTCTGTAATTAAAATAGCATAAGCTAGCACTTATTCGTAAACATACTCCTTGCAAAGTTTCTAGGATCTGTAGCACTAAGTACCTGAAAGTGAAACTGTGTAAATGAAAGTGAAATCAACTCTGTTAAGTCTCTGTTTTGTTCCAGCTGTGAGAAACCAAGCTTTCAATTTATGTATTACATAAAGTTCCAAAGCTTTCTATTTTTTTCTTTTTTCTTTTTTTCATCTTTTTTTTCTTTTTTCCCCCCCCAGAGGCAAATAAAAATAGACTGTTTTGAGTCAGTTAAAGGAAAGGTTAATAAAGTATTAATACATCTATGTGTTGAAAAGTTTCCTCTTTCTCTTTAATAACTGTTTGGATAGTGAAATAAGAGAGTAATGGAAATGTACAAATTGCTTTCTGATGGCAGAGTTGTTTCAAAATACAGTTGAAAATATCAGAGTGAATTTTGATGAGTTACTCAAAAAATGGAACTGGTAGAATGACTAGCTGGCATGATCATAGTTAAATATATTTTAGTGATTAAATCCAAGGTGCCAGTAGAACTTTTAAATCCTAGTGACCTGCAAACCTATTGTTCATCAGTTTTTGGCTTCCTGGCTTCAAACATATGTAGCTAGCATTTTTGTTCATTCAAAATCCTGTTTACCACTATGCGCTCAAATCCTCGTTTGTGTTACTGTGAACTATGTAAACTACTAATAGCTTCTCATTTACTTTGCCAGTGGATCTGGTGCCGAGAAGCCAATCATAGCGCATCCACTTGCTTTATAGAGGAAATAGTTCTGTGTCCATGCCATCAGTTTACTGTTTAAACTGAAGGAAGGGGCAAAAAGAAGAAAAATCCTGTCAGGTAGGGAAGTTAAAGTATTACTACTTACTCAGTTCTTTGTCTTCCTGAACTCTATGAATTTCCTTATGCTGACTTCTGTTTGGTCTATCCAGGTGTAATTACAGCTTTTTTTCATACTTACAAATACATAACCATCTATATTCTTTTTTTCTTTTATTTTTAAGTACAGTTTTACAGGACTTACAGATGAAATACATGTAGGGTATGTGATTATAGACAAATAAGTTTTTAATGCACTCTCTTTCAAAATCCAGTTGATGTGGAAAGCTCAATAACTCTCCTGGATCACGTCCGATTCTGGTTTCTTTTTTGTTATTCTTTCCAATTCATGGAGAAGTGGGCATTAATTTAATGGTATGCCAAAAATTGCAAGTTAGTGTTTGAAATATATTGATGTCTTTGATAATGTTACAAGAAGTGATTGTTGCTTGAAGATCTTGGCAGTTCCCCTTTCTGTGGAAGTTGCTCGTAAATCCTACAAATACTGGATCATACTTGTGGAATAACACAGTTGAATATATATTTTTCACTATGGTGAGACGTTCATAAGCTTAGAATCCCGTGTTCTTGTTTTTAGGGTGACTTTCCTTCAATGTCATCATGTGCCTTCAAAAGCTGAGATTTCTGTGGCAGGAAAATAGGCGTTACTGCAGATGTTGAGTATCAACATGATTGTGTATCTGTCTGTGTCTTCCACCAAAATCAGATTCTTGCTCAAGTCAAGTTCTGTGTGTGCTAAGGCTACAAACTTATCATGCATTTTTCTTTCCCCCCAAATCGGAAACACTAGTAGGTGCAGTTCTGAGGAGAGGTCAGTTAACTATGCAGTTACTACAGCTTCACATTGGACGACCCTTACGTCTCCTCAAACCTTCCCTGGTGGTTTATTATTTTTAATGTACACTGCATTTTACAAGCTTAGTTTCTACGTGAATTAATGTCTTCTGTGAACTATGTCTACTAGAGACAGCATCATAAATGATTCATCTATGTTGAAGGCTGAGTGGAAAAAGTATATGTGATACTGTGTTAAAAACTATACTTGAAGGTTGTATCATAAGGGCATAGTTAAAAATTGTTTGGTTTTTCATTGTTGTACTGCTTAGAGACCTTAGCTGGGATCTGATTTCCATCTTATGCACTGTACAGCATGAAGTAAATATTTCTTTCTTAATTTGATTTCACGACTTTGAGGTGCATACCCGTTCATTCCTAATATTCTCCTATGTAGCATTTTTTGTTACGGTGCTGTGTAAATGCATGCATTTGTGGTTTGTTCACTTTTCCTTCAGGTAAATAAAAAAGGCTGTGAGTGATTGTAATTTGATAGTCTGCTGATGTACAAAAGTTTAATGATAGAAGGTCTAGCATTTAATAATCTGGAGGTATGAGTGGAAATCATTAATGATACCTGATGTCATCCTTGCAAGAGGATTTCTCTCCTGGCTTTGTAGGGTTTGTTGAGTGATAGTTTCACCTGTGTATTTGACACAGTACGCAGTCATGCCTTGCAGTTCACAGTGTCCATATGAGTCTACTTTCAGTCTTTTTGCCCATCAAAACATTCATTTACATATCTCTATAGAGTTAAATCAGCCAGTCATATTCACAGCATGGTCATTTTATGACTTCCTAAGTCTAGTTTGAAACCTTGAGAAATAGTTGCACATGTGGAAACATTGTTGGAATAGAAGTACTTCGCTGCCTTACCTGAGTCGGTAATGATAACATTGAAAACTTTTGTTGTCATTCTTAAACCAAGATCAGCTTTGCTTCATGTAGTGGAGACTAGAAACTTCTGTAATATTTTTTTTATATATGGAGTCATTAGGTTTGGAGACAATTTCTAATTGTGTGTTTGAAAGTAGTACCTAGTGCCCCTTTCCTTAAAGGAATTTGCATACTGCCAGACTATTGCAGCAAACTGAAATACAAAGTTTTGCTAAAATATTTTTGTTTAAGATATAAAGAGTTAATAAAGGAAGGAAAACATACTGACATCTGCATGTAAGTCTGAACTGTGTTTGTTGTCAAGGGTTCTCTATTATAAAGTGTAATTTTTACTTATTTCCCTCTGTTGTAATGCGAGGAAATAGTTGTATACCTGAATAAGGGCAGTTATGTCATTCTGTTTTTCTGCTAGACATTCTTAACAAGCATCCAGTTATTTCAAATCATGAAAAAGTAAGTTCAGCCTTTAGTTCACAAGGCTCAAGTATTGTGTTTGGAAATAATTTTCTATTCTGCATAATTTGCAAAAATATTTCTTCTCCAAGTGAACTGAGATATTTTAAAATGTTTGTTTCAGTTTAGCTACTATTTTAATGGAATTGAAATAAAAAGGTAAAATGTATATAGTCATATAAAAGAACATTGATCTCAGTGTTTTGTATGTAAAGGAAAGGGATGTACGTATGTGACAAACTCACATTTTTAAGAGGTCTTCTGAAACTCTGGCAGCGTAAACACATGGTGCTTTGCATTTAGCAGTGTTAGAGATGATCAGTTTACATTTGTTGCCCTTTAGTGTGTATTTCCAAAATCTCTTATGAAAGAGGGGGGACTTAATTGACCTTCTCCATGTCATTCATCATTTTATGGATCTTTATCACAACTTCTTTTTCCTTCAGAAGTATCCCCTTAGACCTACATACCTAAAATGGTACTTTGCCATACAGTTGGCCTCACTCTCTTTTCGTAAGATTTTGAGTCTTGTAGTTCCTACCAAACTTTATTGAGGATGTGAGAATATGCCATTATTTCTACATGAGAGCTTGAATATGGGATGAAGAGTTTAACTTGTAGACTTCCATATATGAGAAGTTTGCCCTTGGTATTTTGTAATCATGGTCTTTCTCCTTATATTTTAATCATCTGTACCTCTGTGTAGTTGTCTTTGACTCAGTTATTTCCATAAAAATTCCCAAATTAAGTTAAGCACTCGGTGACAAAAATGGGAATATTATCTCTTGCTTTTAATGTATTGATTCTGTGCCTCAGTGAGGGTCCGAACAATCTTTCTTCATGCAGTAAGTATAACTTTAGTTACAACAGGATTTTTGCTTCATTCACTGTATGGAATGGGTACTGCTCAGAAAAGAAGCACCTTTTCAGATATTGATAGATTTATTTTTTCTTTTAGGTACAAGTTGGTAATAATTGCACGCTGTCCAGACCTTGCACTTAGTGTGAGGTTTGTGACTTTCTCATAAGCTTGAACACAGGTCTGAGTCTAGCAAATACTAACAGATTCTCTTAGCATCTCGTGGAAGTAGTGTTTTTCAGTGCTTAGGATCTAACACACAAGAAAATTAATACCAAAACTTGTACCAAAAAAAAACCAAAAAACCTTTCAAATTATTATTATTTTTTATCTTGCTTATTGGCAGCCTTTTTTGGGGGTGGTAATGGTGGTTCAGTGGTTTTAGGCATTTCTTATAGCACTTAACTTCTTCATATTGCTTTCCATACACAAAGCAGTTTTTCCCTTCCTAACAGGATGTAAATACCTGTTAGTAAGCTGCCTTTTAGCAAGGGAAACGAAGGCAAAAGAGGTAAAGTGACTTGCTCCAAGTTATACAGTGACTCAAAAGGTGGAGCTGAGGTTAGGAGTTTAAGCATTTTATATCTTAATAGCAGGATGCTAAGTATTTACAGTTCTGTTTGACTTGAGTTTATATTCTGAGTGCTGTGTAACTCAGAGAAGCAGTCTCTTATGGTTGGAGAGTGACTCAGCATATCCAGATAGTGGTCTGCTCATGGAACTTGGGATCTGTTTGGAAATTTGAGGGAATTGGAGTTAGAACTCATTTTTCCCAAAGGGAGTTTGCATGTCTTAAAAGAGAGAGACTTGCAGTCTCTTGTCTCTTGCCCCATTTGATAACACATCCTTCAATTTCTGAAAGAACTGGTAGAGTATTTCAGTAAACAGTATCATTTACTGTATAGCTGGCATTTACTGTGTAGCTTTGTTTTCTGTGTGCCATCCTTCTAAAGTACGTCTGTTCAATGAATAAAATAGCATTTGACTGTGAAAGTAAAGTGTGTTGCAAAATATAAGACAGAATTGTATATCAAGCCCACCTTAATTTAAACATTTCTTAACTTCTTAGTCTTTGATTTTATGACATTTACAAGACTTTTTTTCACATAGAAGGAGAAAGAGACATATATAGTATTCGCACTATTTGTACGACTGAAACTTCTCCTTTTTAGTACAGAACCTCCCACCTCTGTTACCTGAGCTATCGGGTTACCTACAACATCTGACAGGTTTGATTTCTCAATCTTGCGTGTCAGCCACTTGAGAGTGAACAGTTTGGAGAATAGTGGGTTACTGTGCAAGCGTATGCTGGTTGTGTACACCACACTCTTGTATACTTTGGTTTGGTTGGCTTTCATGAGGCAAAGTTGGCTAAGTGTCTTCGACATGACTCTTCCACAACGATAATCTGTGCTCTAGTTTCAGCTGGTCAGGCTTGTCACAGAGTCTTGAGGCATTGCTCAGGAGCAGTGGCTGATGAGTGGAGATTGAAGCTATTGGTCTTTTGGTACTATACCTTTGTAAATTTGGGGGAAATTTAGAAAGACTTCATTACCTCTTTCTCATCCAGATCAGTCCCATCTTCCAGCATGAGACAAGGCGGTAGACTGGTATGTAATTTCGGTGCTGAATGCTGAAGGGCAACACAGCAAAGGACACTACGTTCGGAGGAAAACATGAGCAGCGTTGATTCTCTCTCCACTTTCATCATACCTTGCTGTCCCCAAAGCTGTACCTATGCCAAGTTTGAAATAATAGATAAAGAAGCTAAACTGTGAAAAGCACAACTCTGTTTTAATATTTCGTTGACAAGCATTGTGGGACATGAGTATTTAAATCCGATGGCGTTGTATGTGCTGTTTTTACAGCATAAGTATCAGCAAACTGCTCGGAAGTTCATGCTGCAATATGTACAGCCACCGAAGCACTTTGAGTTAGATTATTGAGGGAGTAGTTCTAAGGCAGAGCGTGCAACAAGCAGCTCTTTGAAGGCAATTGCAGTTTAAGCAGTTCCCCTTCTCTTCAGATTCTGGCTGCTTGTTCCCACCTGCTTTGTGTTGGCACAGCTGTTTGTAAGACCAACCAGTGAATCAGACTTGGAAACTGAGTTGGCTGAAATACATAATTTTATATATATAACATTTGGGTGTGTGTGGGGGTGGAGAATCGGGTTACTTTTCAGTCAGATCGGTTCCTAGACCTGGTATACTGTGCTGCTGCTGAGACATTTGACAAGATAATGGAATGGGTTGTGTGGGTGGACAGGAACAGGGTGCCTGGAAGAGGCAGGGGTTGGTTAACCGGCTCTGATAGCTCTGTTACTTAATGGAGAACATCATTCTGAGGAATTTTTGCCACCCCTCCTGTAGTAAATCACTGCTGTGACAGACAGACAGACAGACACATGCACACTACCGCCCTCTCCGCCCCCCTCTTCTCTAGCTCCCTGCCTCTTTCAGCCTTCGGCTTGCTATCTCAGATGTCCGTGCTTATCCCCTGCTTCTCTCACGCTGCCCCTCTGACGCTGTCCTGCTCGGCTGTGCTCTTAACATGCACAAAATCTGTCTAACAGCCTTACTTGATAACAAGATCTCTCTCTCCCTCTCTCCTGCTTGCTCGCTTGATACACCTCTGGTTTCTTGCACTCTTTTTGCTGTGCTCTTCTGCTAGTTCTTCCTCACTCTCACTCCTTTTCTCTTCTAACTTGTGCATGTGCCCTTATTGTCTCTCATCCTTTTTTAGTACTTGCTCTCTCAAGCTCCTCTTTTGCCTCCCTTGCTCAGTCTCTTGGTCACTCGGTGTTTTCTCATCCTTGTTCTTTCTCACTTGTTCTTGCTTTTCTCTTTTTCTCTTGCTTTCTCTTGCTCCTTGCGAGAACAACACTTTTGCGAGGAAAGAGTGCTTCAACTTTTAAAGAAGAAAACCTCTTAAGAAACACAAAGTTTTCAGTTTTCTATTTTTTTCCAAGCAGTACCACAAAACGATGCAGTGTATAGATTTCTTCTCAGTCTCATGCACTTCTAAAATTTTTATTTAAATTCTGTAATGCCATAAGGTGGGTATGTGCACACAAAATATGGATTGTTCCTACTTGGACAAACTGAAATATGAATTAAAGCTTCTGAAGTTCATGTTCTAATAGAAGGTATTTTTCAGCTGTCTTTATAGGATGCGAACATAGTTTATTGATAGCAAAGGGAAACCGCAGAGTAAAGAAGTTTAATTTTTTTGGTTATGCTATACAAAGGAGACATGAAAAAATGTTTCTCCTGATATTATCAATAGGGCTGGTTATGTTAAAACAAACAAACAAACAAAAAACTCCTTTGGAAATTCCGTACTTGCTTGTCCTCTAAAAAGTGACCAGAACTGCTGGGCTTATACTGTTGTTTCACTTCTATGCATTCAGATACCTAACATTTTTGTTGCAGTTATTTGAATTTTGTTGATAACTGTTCACCTGTTAGTTGGGAAGGTAGGTGGGAGTGTTGATTCCTTAATACCTGAGCTGTGATTTCATCCACATTTTAGCAATCCAAAGTTACTTCAAATAAAAACATGGAAGATAGGACAATATAGTTGCTCTTCATAACAGGGGAAAAAAAAAGAATTTTTCCTTCCATCTGCTTTGCTTCTATAAGCCTTTGGGTGGACTGGAGGCAAGAGTACCTGAAGTCTGTTGTATGCAAGGCATGCTTTCCACACACCAAATCTGATGAACAACATCTTCACTTTTTCATTCTTACACGAGGGAGCACTAAAGCATACCACTCCCTGAGCTTGCAGATTTTTGTTTTGTTAGGGCAGCTGCTCTAAGTCAGGGTATAAAGCAGCCTGCTATCAGGATATACATGCTAATAAGCAAACACTATTCTGGATTACAGTAGTTGCCTTTGGAAATGTTCATTTGCTTCCTACTTGGTTAGTAAATAAAAGTGTTACTGCTCAGTGTTTTCAAACTGCCCGTGGCAGCTGTAATCTCTACAGGTTAGCATGTCTCTTGCTTTTTCATGAAAAACAGAGGTACCGTGAAGTTCTCCATGCTTTCTAGTAACTCCTGTAAATCCAGTATGAAGCTAACATGAAGTCTTTTTGAATAAGAATCTCTCTAAGCAAAAGAGGGAGATTAGGCCTTGGCTGCTAAATCCACGTGGGAATCCATCTTCTGAACTCCGTAGAGGTGTCTTTCTCTTAAGCTCTGCAACTTAACTCTCCTTTAAGTTTAGTTCAAGTAAAGTTTTACATTAACAGTGCAGAATTCTGGCTTATTTCCAGAGGTGGTGCTTTCTTCTTTAAAAAGAGAAGAGGGAAAAAACAAAGTTTTGGGAAGAGGGAGGTTTCAGTTCTGAAGCCATTAAATGTGTCATTGCATCTCCTTACATTGGAAAGGAAGATGTCAGCGGTGTACATGGTGTTATGAATTGGGAAAGAGTTCTCTGTCATGACCATCTTGACAGCTCCATTTCCATGTTCAGTATTTCCTTTTTGCCTTGCACTGGAAACTGTTGTATGAAGGGCTACAGGGATGGGTCCATTGGGCTGCAGTCGGTCCATTTGGTGCACCTGGTGTGAGCTCTGAATCTGTTTCTCCTCTCTTTTGCTATGCCCCTCCAACTTCAGACGTTGCTCTGCTGTTTCAGGTGTGTCCAGAAATACTGTGTTCTTAAGGACACCTCTTGGCATCATCCACGTAGTGTGTCAGATCGCACTTGTGACGTGATAGTGGAGCTTTTTCACAAAATTGAAAAAAGAGCAGGTCTATATCAAAAGTCATCTTTTTGCAGCAGTTATTTGAAAAAGCACAGCATATGGCCACATGAAATACACCAGTTCAGTAACATTAGCAGACAATTAAAGAAAAATTTTGCTTGACAAGTGGCTTTGTTTTGGAGTCTTTCCATCTAGCAGGCTATTCTTGGTAGTCTGCAAGGACTTCAGTCAGACAGTAAAGATTTTCTTTCCTTTATGTTTCCTGGATACCTCAGACACGATGATCTTGAGCACTGTTTGGAGGTCTGTGAGGTCAGGATTTCAAAGCCTTTCATTTTTTTTTTCCTCATTTTCTTCCTGCAACCCACCTTATTAAAATCATTTCAGGAATTCTTATCAGGAAAAAAACACTGCAGTAAACCAAACTCCTCTGGACAGAACCCTAGCAACTTCTAATGCTGGTGGACAGACTATTAAATAATCAGAAAGATGTATAATGTTAGCATGGCTTTTAGAATTACTTAAATGGATAATTTTATCAATGTTAGTGCCATGTCTGCTTCTTGAACAACTGACAAATAACTTGGAGAGCATTAGCTTGATCAGTTTATGCCCGGTATTTGGATGCTGGAATTGCTGCAGTTCATATAAGCAGTCCTGAAGTTTCAACTTCTTCCATTTGGCCTTTGGATTTCATAAAAGCCTAGTTAGACAAAATTTATTTGAAAGGCCTCTATGAGAGTTTTTTCTCATAGAGAGAAAAATCTTGATGGGAGATGTATTTTAGACTTTTGTCTTATGACTGCTATCAGAGAATGTTCAAAGATGAATTCCATACATCTCCTTCATAGTGACTGCACTCAAAAAGGGATTCAAAACAACAGTATCTCAAGTTGACAGACTAAGCTTCGGCTACACATTCAGGACCATAATTTAACACAGTTATTAAAAAAAAAATAAGTTCTGAGTTCTTTAAAGCCTTTAGTATATCAAAATTTGACATATTTATTCAAATAATTTGGCATCGTGTGCATGTGCTTGTGCGTGAAACCCTGTAAGTAGACGTGAATGAAGTTGGTTTTCTTTTGGGTCAGTTAGTGTTAGAGCAATGAGGACTGGGAAAGGGAGGAATGTGGGCAGATACCTCCACACCCCCTTCACCCCCACTTTTTTTTTTTCCTTTTGTAGCAGCAAATGATTACATTGGCTTAACAATCATGTGCTCCTTCATCCTTGGCTTTAACCTTTTGCTGTTGTCTGAGTGAAAGCAAACTCACGTTTGTTGTGGGCTGTGTGCGCGTGTAGGCAGTGACTGAGGGTAAGCTGACACAAGGTGTAACTTGTTGCAAACTTGATTGTCAGTTTGAACTCTTAGCTGTTAAATTCAAATTGAGTTACCCTATGGTAAGGTCTCTGCGACCTTTTGGTAGATTCATAAAACATTTTCCACACTAGAAAGTCCTTGTTTTTGATATTGATAAGCAGGAAATAATACAGTTTTATACAGTTTTATTGGTGATTGGCAATTCATTTCACTTGATGAAAGGGTGTTGTGGTTTCTTGGTCTTTGAAGGCTTTTAAATGACTAGATCTTTTTGTGCCATACCTTGACTGCGGGGCGAAGGCTTAGTGAGAAATTACTGGCTGAAATTCTAAGAAAGTTAGGTTAGATTATGATGAGCATGCTCTGAGCTTAGTGGCGTATTTTTGTCTTTTTCTTTTTAGTGGCAGAAGTGGCAGTGGTTTTTACCTGGCCCAACAAGTGTTCTGGACTCTCTGACGAGCCACCTGTAACCATATTTTGTAGGGACATAGAGCTACCATGAATATTAGATGAAATTTCTATTCAGTGTGATAACAGATGTACCCCAGTAATGTTTATGTTTGTTGGTGCGTGCCCACGGTCTGTACTGGCTTTTCTCCGTGTGTGTGCATGCATCCACATACATAAGCCTGTATGACTTGAATAGGGTGTTTGCATTCTTCCTAGTGGCTTGTAATACCATTTAAAATTCACCAGACTTTTGCTGCCTACAACCTATGCATTGTGGTATATCTTGGGATATATCAAGATTATGCTCAATGGCAAGGATGGAGGCTAACAAAATAATAAAACAGGACCTCAGAGTTGCACAACTGAAAAATAAGTATTTTGACTTCATTACTAGATTACGTGAAAATTTACTGAAGTTTGTTAATTCATCTCCTTCTTCAATGAGAGTTTTCTAGGTCAGTGGTTCCTTAACTGGGGAATAAGGCCATGGTAAATGAACTACAGATGGAACTTAAAACCATATTGAATTATGTTCAGTGAAAAAAATTGTTAGCATGATTAGTATTTTCTTAAAAAAAAAAATTGGAGCTGACAGTGGTCTGTCTTCTAATAAATATTGGGGCTGTAGTTCTGGAGTGAATGGTGTGAGGTAAATGTGGAATCATTTATTTATTTATCTTTATTTATTCATTACGTTGAAGAAACAAAGAGGGGAAAACCCATTTGTGCATTTTTTTGCTGATCTACTTCGCCTTCTCTTTACATAGTTTTGGAGTGCCTTGTGATGTTCTATGCAGTGGAGATTACCTCATGAGCGTGGTACAGGAGTTACAGTAATTTCCTACTTCAAAGGCGGCTTAGGAGACAGAGAGGCATTAAGCTGGATCCTCTGATGGACCTGGAGCTGTCAGCGTGGCCACACCTACCTCTTTGGTGCCTGGGTGTTGCAGGGGAACCCGCGATCAAGAGGTTACACGACAGAGCTGGCTTGCCAGCAGCCTGAATTAGACGACAAGGGACTGGCTCCGTCCGCTTTCTCCCTTGGGTGTACATTACTTGCAGGTTCTGTTTGTCGGTGCTTCTGCCTTACTTTTCGATGCTGGGCCAGCTCAAGAAGCTAAGCGCAAAAGCCTAATGATAGAAGTAAAAGGTAAAAACTTTACTGCTAATTTAGCTACCTAAACTGTTTCATCATGAGGTGGAAGAGCGCCAGGAGGATGAGCTTGCCTGCGACTTGGGCCTTCTTTTAAGTAGGAGCCCTGAGCGTGGTCAGCTTGTGAAGCCATACGCTTACTGTGAAGTTGTGTAATGGGACATCAACTGAGCTAGCGTCTTTTTGACACAAAAAGTCCCCATCCCCGTTTTGTTCTAGCTTTCCATTTTTCTTGCCCTTTGCTGAGCCAGGGCAGGAAATGAACCTGACGAAGATGTGAACAGTTTTTAGTTGGGTTGTTGAGTTAACTTGTTTTACCATGTATTCGGTGTGAAAACTGAAGCTGAAGAAAGGGGCAGGACCGTGCACCTGGGGAGAGGGGCTGCCCTGCCTGGCACTGGCAGCCTGTTAGCTTGTCTCGGCTGTAAGGCACAATTTCACCTGTAGATCCAATGTCGTGCTTCAAGCACTCAATGCTTTCACCGTTTTTCAGTTTTCATAGCTCTTACACTCTTTGGGGAAACTGTCCAAGCTATCGCTGGAGGATATCCCTTCTAAATTAAGAGACATTTTGTAAATTGTGCTCTTCTGTAAGATGCTTATGACAGATTGAGTTCTTTCTTCTGGAGTTAGGCATTTGAATTATTTGTAGAAATCTGTGGAAATCGTTTAAAACATAGCTTCAGAAGGAGCTGGGAGTTTCATCATTTAGATCTCAGTTGTTAGAGCATGGGCATGAGCTGTAAATGGACCTCAGTTTAGGGTGTTCCTCAGATGAAGAGAATCCGAACTCATTTTTCACTTCCAGTGAGAATATGTAGATCACCTGGCTTTTCACGCCTTCTTGGAGACGGTCCACGAGTCCTATGTAATCTGTGCTATTGTACAAAAAAGAATCAAAGAATCACGGGACGGGGAGAAAAGGAAACATGACTATCCAATCCAGTGATTAGTGTGCTTGCCTTAAGGGAAGAGGAAGAAGAACGTTTTGGGGATTTAGTCAGTGCTTATGCGTTTTACAGGAAACGGCTCCTGGATAATGTTTTCTTTTCTCAGTGCAAAGATATTATGTGAATTACGCAGACGTAGGACTACCACCAAGTTAGGAGTGCTGAATGATATGCAAATAAATGTAGGGAGTGTGGGAGAGTGGAGATGGAACATGGAATGCTCTGTATCGGTGGGATTATTTTCAACTCACTCTTTGGTTATTCGTTAAGGAGCTTTAACACCAAGTAATTTTTTAGTGAAGTTGATTTCCTGAAGGACTTAATCTGATAAATTGCGTGTATTTGCATTTGTTAATTCATATGGTAAAATACAAGTACCCTGTGAAATTTTTTTGAAATGAGTGTATGTGTATTTGAGTGTACGTATTAAGTGCAATTCATAAGAAATAAATTGTATAGTGCTTCTGTTAGAGGTGTCTTGAATTCTGAAAACAGTGCTTTTCTTTAGCTCCTCCAACTTGAGTTCTCATAAAATAATAGAAATAGTGTTCCCTCTGTGATTGCTGCAGTAATCCAGAACAGAAGCATTTTTCCTTCAGAATTCAGGTATCTCCTTTACTGTGGAATTGGTCAAACTGAGCCTGAATTAGGACTCGAGGCATCTTGTGGACGTCTCTGTGTATTTGGGCTGGAACACTGAGAGCTGAATGGTGAGGATGCCGGATTTTACTGTGGTGAGAAGTGTTTTCTTTTTTTGTTGTTCATTTTGCTGTCAGAGGAGTTTGTAGTTGGCAGGCCTGATTAAAATTATTTCTTCAATTTATTTATGTAGACTATTATGACAGACACAGACTATATATAGAAAAGCCTGTAAACATTTCACTTGCGTTCTTGAAGTAGAGGTAGGGTCTATAGCTATTGATAGCAAACCAGATGTTAGCTGTGGTCTTTGAGGTGCTTTGTGGCAGTTTGGCAAGAGCTATCTGAAGTACTTTACCTAGGCTACTCCATACTTCTCCGGGACTGTATTCATAGCCTACACAGTGAACCTTATTAGAGATAGCTCAAGTTTGTGAGCTCTCTACTTTTCGGTGGACAAACTTGGTTTGTTTAGATAAAGAGCTATTTAGGCAAGGATCTCCATTTTATTGTGCATCACACTTCACCTAAGATGATGAAGTTCTCCCTCCGTGAGTACAATACCCCACTTACTATTTCGGCACAGTTCTAGAGCATGGCTGCCTCGCTTCCAACACCAGGTATCTGCGTTTGTGGTCCTGACTGTGAGCTGTCAGTCTCAAAGGTCCGAAAACTCAGATAAAGTTCTCCCTGATCAAGTAGTAGCATGCGGAATATAAATAGCTGTTTGCACGTGCTAAAGAGAAGTTGTTTGTTATTTACCATGCAGACTGTAAGGTGAAAGTTAAACTCGGGCAGAGTCAGCAGAAAACTGCTCAGAAAAGGTGAATATTTCACATCGTGCTGAATCGCGGCGATGACTCAACAAGGCTGGGGCAGGTGCCAGAGATGGGCCCGCACTGAATGGCTGAGGACAAGGAGGGGTGTGGGAGGGAACACAGCAGCCAAATCTAAATCAGCTTTGGCTTTTGGGGAACTGCAGCTTGAGAATTCTTATTTTAATGAAATAACTGGCTTTATTCATCATCATTTTTGAATGCATCTGGTTGTCATGGAGCCCGAATTTGACCACTGTAAATTTATTTTCAAAGCTGTTGAACTTCATATGAACTGCTATTTGAAAGCGTATTGGAGAAGATTTTTAAACATGGTGTGTCTGTACTGGCATGTCTGGCGAAAGCTGGAACTTGGTTTTTGGTTTCCAGGTTAGAAAGAGCTGGAAGAGCAGTCGTGATATATGCAGTCTTGGAAATAAGGGGTTCCACCTCTTTTTCTTTAAACAACTTAACTTCTCTTTCCCATCTGTGGACTTAGGGACCCAGTTACTATCCTGAAATGCTGGAAGTAATCCTACAATTCCCTTCAAGCATCTTTTAACATGGATAGATCTAATAAGAAGGCAAATTTGAGTTCTGTAAGCAAACTTAAGTTGTGGTTAAGTCCCTATTTACTACACTTGCATCTTTGTGTGAGTTAATGGAGGGGAAAGGCAAAATGACTATTCCATATTCTGTTTCAGTATTGTTCTCAGGGTATGAAGAAAGAGCGCTAATGTGCTGAGATTTTGAGTTACGCAAAAAGAGATAAAGGATATCCTTCCCTTGTGCAGAAGGTCTTTAGAGTTACTTTTAGGAATAGCCATTGTGAGTCAAAGCTGCTTTGGTTGCTACTGCCAAGTTGTTAAATCAGCCCCTGCCCCCCTGGTGGAGAGGCAGTATCTACCCTATTTCTGAAGTACTGAGTTGAACAACTTTAATATAAATGTGAAGCCTGTGGACTTGCCTGCATAATCCCCTAATGATAAGATGGTCTGTGTCTTATTTCCCCGAGAGATAGGAAAAAGTAAAAATAAAAATAAAAAGGAGAAAGTTGAGAGCTGAGGCCATCCACGTCTAATATCAGGCTTCTTAAATAATTGTGCTCTAGATTCAGTCACTTTAATCCTGCTAGCCACTGGTGAGTTTGCCCTCAGACTGACGGTGTGGCTGAAGCCTTGTTGGGAAGATGTAGGATTTGGCTAGTTTGTTGATTGATTTGAAGCGTTACAGTCTTTTTTAGAGAAAGTTTACATTGAGTTCTGCAGGACTTCTAGGATGAGAAAAACGCGTGTTTGTAACTGAAGAAATGTTTCTTTTGGTGTTCCTTTTAGATATAGTGGCTCAGAAACAGATCTGAACAACGATCCCCAGAAAAGCCCATCTAAGTGGATGAAGCCTGACAGCTGCATTAAGGAAAAGGGCGATGTTTGAGAACTAAATATTTTCATTTAGTTTCTTTGGGTACAAGGTGGAAATAGACGAGCATCAGTTTTTCAGCCTAAACTGAAGCTTGAGGAGTTAAATGATTTATCGTATTAAAGTGGAAAGTATAGCAGCAATAATTCTGTATTATTTATTAATGATAATTATTCTATTATCATTACCACTTTTCATATCAGAAGTGTGCATGCTCTGGCAGAAGATGCAGGGATTCGGGGGGTAAAGTCTAGTTTAAGATCCAGGCAGATGGTTCACATACAACTAGAGAGCACCTAGCTATGTGTGTGCATATACTGTCTAAGCTCTGGGATAATGACAGGCAAAATTAGATTGTGGCACTGCAGCTGTCAATGGGAGCTGTCCTGTGTGTCAGTTAAACAGCAGTTATTCCACGGTGTGTTTGGAAAGGTTAAAAAGTATTAATAAAGGCACACAAACCAATATATTGCTCAAACAAGCCACTTACCAAAGTCTTACAGATAAGCACTGTTTACAGAGCTAACCAGCAGTTTACAGGTTGTTTTGTTTTAATTTCAAAGACTATATAGGTGTGCGTATCTCCATGTAGTAAAATACTTCGGAAGCTTTCAAGATAAAAGGTATTACTTTATCAGGGCAACCAACATCCAGGCTGTTATAAATATACTTGAAATATATTACTTTAGACTGTCTTGGAAACTAAGGTGGGAAACTATCTGCTGCCAAAGTTGAAATGGAGAAATAGTCTTCTTTCATTTAGACATGCTATAGGAGCTATACAGATGATGTCCTAGGGATCTGTGTGAGTGTATAAAGTATTTTTGTAACAGAGTTTGTTGTGGTCTGAGTAACATTTTACAGTATTTATTCTAAGGGGTTACTTTGTTTCTGACCAATTCTGTTACAGTACTGTTTCTTAAAACCTGTTAATGAGCTATGAATTTGTGAATTTCCATTTCTTGTTACATGTACATTGCAGCATGATTTGTCAAGCTTCAGGGCAGAGTTAGAAAGGACAAAGAAAAATAAGTTAAAACAAGGAAACAGAGATTACGTCAAAACCCAGTAACGTCTGAATTTGATAAGGATGGGTCTCTCAGGAAGCTGGGCTCTGTTGAATGGATCATGATATTTTGTTTAAAACCCTGGTAGCTGTGGAAGTACTAGACCGTTCCGATGTCCAGTTTATTTTCTTCTATTTCTTGGAGTTCTTTTATTTTTTTCAATAGCTGTTCAATGGCAAACTTCTGGACAGAAACTGTTGTCCGCACCTGTTGAAAAATACAATTTCATCTTTTCATCACTATAAAGGCACAGCAGGTAAAATAATACATGCAGTGAAGAACAGCCGCCCTTCCCTCACATACATCTGGTCATAGGGTGCGTGTGTATTGTATCTGTGCATATGTATACTGTGGGTCTGCACTCTTGCAGGTCTTGAGAGGTAAAAGCATTTCAGTACACATGACTTGCCTGGAAAGCACTGCAGATGCTGTCCCAGCTCTGGGATAAATAGGTTGAAGTAGCTGCGTCTGAGAACTCCCCTCTTGCCAAGTCCCTGAGATGTAGATGGTTTATTTTGTAGATAAAAGGACAGGAGAGAATGGAAGTAATAGTTAATGATCACTAAATGGGAAGAATAGTAAGCTGTACATAATAACTAGATTGTAGTAAAGTAACTTGAGTGGTTTGCCACTTTCTGTGGATATATTAGTTATTCCTTCAATTCTTTCTTTCTTTGCTGGCTTTATGGCCGAAAAAAAAAAAAAGAGAGAAGTAGGAAGGTTACACTATCTTGAGACTTTTTACATCAAAAGTTCTAAACTGATGAATGAAAATATATAGTGGCATATGTATTGCTTTGCATTTTTGAAGTTCTTTTCCCAACCACAAGGAGTGGAAGCAGTTTGTTGTAAATGAAATAATCAATGTTTTTGAGGACATCTCTGGAAAAATCTCTGCTCTGAAAAGCATTTCACAACTGTGAGAGCAAATTAAACTGGATAAACTAGTTCACAGCCCTGATAGATACTCTACTTTGAAATACCATTTGATTCACATGCTGCTGTTTATTTCAAGTATAACGTATTGACTAAGATGGCTCCATTTCTAAAAGAAATAAATTAAATCCTTGTATATAAGTTGTCACCTTTTAAGGAAGTTATAGGTAGGAGGCCTGTTAACGTGAAAAAAATAGTACTTGGTTGTAACAGTTCAGTGACATCAAACTGTTGTGAATTTTGTAGCTGATACTGTAGGGGATGGGCAGCTCCTGCTGTAGCATCTCTTTGCTTCTTTTGGATGAGGGAGGGGAATGTACGTGAGTGGCATGGCTTTGCTGTTCTACAACAGTAAAAACTTAACCACGTCCATTTTGCTTGACATTATTAAATTGGTGGAAAAATAGCAACTCCCCACTCTAATCTGTGGCTCCTTATATCATTGGTGTTGCAAAAAATATTTGAAATTTGTGCTTCTGAAAAATATTATTTTTAGGCAGTAGGGAAATAAGCATATAAACATTATAGAAAAAGAAATAAAAAAAAAGTATTTGAACTTTATATTAGTGTGTGTTTTTTCTCTTCTCTCTCTCTCTTTTTTCTTTTCTCCTCCCTAAGTTGTGTCACTTTAATGTTCTGAAAGACCATAGGCTTTATTCCACGGTTAGCATGAACAAAAATTTTTAAAAAGCAAACACTGAGCCATCTGGCTGTATGGGTCAAGTATAAGATCCCCACTGTTCAGCTGAAGGAAGAGAGTACATTTTTTAGAAGGGAGAGTTACGCGTTCCTTTTCATAAAGAGGACAGGTTTAAAAAAAATGCATGTTATAAATCAGATATTTCGGAGATCCAGGTTGCTCTCTGAAGTCTTACCTCGTTAATGCTGGTGTGACACCATTCTAGCTCTTTCTGTAATAGCATTAGGTGCACTTCCATGGTTAGTATTTTGACAGCATCACTGGCTTGGGGAGCCCCTTTTTGTCCCAGCCGTTTGCTCCTGCTGCCAGGCTGCTCCTTCCATCGCGCTGCCCATTGGCAGTGAAGCAGATGAGAGCACTGGTGTGGGTGAAACGTGGGGGTCCTCTTTTCTCCTGCTCCCCGTGGTTTTCCGCCCAGATCAGTGCAATTTGCTGAGTGGCTCTGTAATAGTAGCACTGTCTCAGCCAAGCAGGTAGCAGTGGAGAGGATACAGGCTGCTTAAGCAATGCTGCTATTGAGAAGAAAGTCTTGCTGAACTGCAACTGTGGTTCTGCCTTTGCCAGATTTGAATTTGGGTGAGAAACTCTGATTTCAGCAAAGCTGTTTGCACATGCTTTCACACTTAAAGGATGGGTTCTTGCATCACACGGTGTAAATTTAGCATAAGAGTGAAACTAGTCATTCACAGTATTTTCTTTTTTAGAGGAAGTAGTGCTTTTTGGAGCACTGAAAATCATAAGTTGCCAGTATACAAGAATAAGGATGGTAGGGTATGTTTTGTTTTAGATGCAATTGTTTCATAAGTGTCTCACAACTGTTGATCTAGAAGCTAACAGTCTTCTAGTTCAGCAGTGTACATTTAAACCCCTTTGGTAGTAAAAAGGATAACACAAGCTCTTGGGATGAGTGGTGTGGTGGTGAAGTTTAACATAAACTAAGTTATGATAGTTGTTGCCTTCTCGTACTACTAGCTTGAAAACCAGCCATGTGCAAAAATACCCTCCTCCAATAATGGTAACGTTCCCTTTCTTAAGTATGGGGTACACAGGCATGCGAAAGTGACTGTACTCGTAGTTCTGTTGAATATGTTGGCTAACCTGAGGACAGGTGACTATAAAAATGGAGGGGTGTATTGGGTTTTTATGCTGAAACCATATCTACTTTTAATTCTATGTATGTTATTTTTTTCTGTGAACTTGAGATGTACTGAGTTCTGCTTAGTACTGGAGATATCTCAAGTCTGATATTTTTTTCATTCTCTTAAACTATTTCTTATATATAACATCACATCTGTTTATCCTAAGTAACGAGAAGCAGTAAATACTGCCTTTTTTTTTTTTTTTTTTAATTAACACTTTAAAGATAACAGAAGATAGCTTCTTAACTGAGGATCTGTGTTGCTGTCTGGAGCACTGGAGATAGCATTTAAACTACACTATTTATACTTCAAAAATGCACAACCACTGAATTGTGTTACCATAGCTTTCCTGCAGTCACTATAATTTGCCTGGATTTCACTGAATCGCGGAACTGCTGAGGCTGGAAGGGAGCTCTGGAGGTCACCTGCTCCAACCCCCTGCCCAAGCAGGGACACCCAGAGCAGGCTGCCCAGGACCACGTCCAGGTGGCTTTTGGATATCTCCAAGGAGGAGACTCCACAACTCTCTGGGCAACCTGTGCCAGTGCTCCGTCACCCGCACAGCACAGAAGGGCTGCCTGAGTTTTGGATGGAGCCTCCTGTGTTCCAGTTTGTGCCCCAACTCATCTGTGTATTTTGATCAGATGTGTGTCAGTTTCTGTACCTAACCACACAAGATTTTACCCAGTAACAAACCCCAATGTGTGTGCTACCTGCTGTAAGAACAACAGTTTTGGACTTCCTCAGTTGCGTGTCTCTGGGAACAAGTCCTAGAAGTTGACTATAGCTCTGGGAAATATTGATTTATTTATTAAAAAGCCCATTAGTATTGGTTTTAGTTCACATTTTATCATGCAGTATTCTAAATAGCATACAGAATCTGTTTGGTGAATCTTTTTCTCTGTATGTCTTACGTCAAGCAGCACCATGTATTGTCTGTGCATAATTTCAAGAGTAGGCTTGAATGTTGAGGTGTGGATTAACAAAAGTTTAAGAAACTGTTATTCTATACCTTTATATATGTCTCCCTCCATTATATTCCAATATGCTAATCATCTCAATGTAATCATTTCAATATAATGTTATATAGTTCAGGATAATTTTTCCAGTTAATAAATAAGTATTTCTGCTTCTAAGTATTTATATTTTATGTTGCTAGCAACAGGCTTGCATTTACTGAAGGTCAGTGACCTGAATTATGCTCATCTCTGAAGAGATTTCTCTGGTAGTTCATGAGTATTTCTTCAGAAGTTACAAAATAACCTTCTCACAGAGGAAAAAGGAACTTGGAGAACTTGGTTTGTATTAGTTAGCACCACGTTCCAATTCTTCACTAAAGGTTTCATATAGAATTTTATAATACAGTGATACCAAATAAGGAAAAATAATCTACAGACGAAGTGTTTTAATTAGTAAAATATAAAAAGTAAAACCCTCCCCAGCAGACTTTTCTTTTAATTTGAGCTCTTAGGTGTTCTGTTATTGATATTCTGAAGACTGTCATTTAAATTTGTCATGAAATTATAGATGCTTGAAATTAAACCAAAATTGTAGTGAAAATGTGACCTTGCTTTAAAAGGTTTATGATTGTTGCCTTTAACGCTTTGCATACTTGCACTGGATGGAACAATCTTTTAACTGTCAATGCTTTAAAATAATATCTATTATCTAAACTAAATATTCAACATATTATATGACTTACCTACATTTTTATGTTTATGAAATGAAGTTGTTTTTTTTTTCTTAAAAAAAAAAAAAAAAGACTTTACTGCTCTGTTGCCTATAGATTCAGCTGAACTGGATTCTTGTTGTGTTCACATATTATAAAATTGTCCCCATTTGCAAAAACTGGTGATCTAATTTGATATCCAGGCAAACGCAAAAAAAGAGAAATGGGGAAGGTGGATGAAACCCCTCTAGGGAGATGTTAGTAATGGTTTTTGCAGTTTAATTGCCAGGTTTTTTTATATGTATGACTGCTCTGAAACCAACTTTGGTTTACAGTGAACCTCCTGGCAAGTTAGTTGGGTACTAAGTGTCTTGAAGGAAGGAGAGAAGGCTGCGAAGCAGTATGGTGGAGTAACACATACATCCTCAAAGTGCCTAACAGGCAAACTCAGTGTACGGTGTGAGGAAAAGCCAGAGATGCGTGGAAGCCGCATGTTTTTCATAGTCACCATCTTTACGATATGGTGGGGTATAACCCGGGATAAAATGTGCTCAGCATCTTTGGCTGATTTAGCCATTCGGTAGTAAAGCTGAACTCTACACTTGAAATTATTCATCAATGTGGAACTGCTTTGGATAGGTAGCTAATCCCATTATCTATATTTTGAAGAGATCAGAGGAGCATTGTGTAGGTAAGGACAGATGAGGAGCAGAAAGTAACAGTAATTAAAATAGGAAATAAAAGCTTTTAAGTACGGTTTTAGTGTGGTGGCTTCATACACAATTGATTTCTAAGAACTGCTCTCTTTGTTTAAATGAAATACTTCTTTTGTTTGCTATACCACTTTGAGTAATTTGCTTTTCAACACCGTTCTTGTCATCTCTTCCTCCACTTCTTTAATTCCAGTTCGCTTCTGTTATATACCAGTAAGTAGATCAAGCTGGGTTCTTGAAGCCCAGTAAATGTTGTTATTGAGGGGATCCATCTTTTCTAGTAATGATCTTGCAGATTGTGTGATGAGTGGGATTTGTTCTTGCCTACTCTCATCATCAATTTATTACCTAAAATGGGAAGCCCTTTTCTCAGCTGTGTAAAGGGTGTTTTGGTTTTAAGAACTCAGCAATGCAGAAGCATGATAGAAGACACTCAGTTTAAACGTGTTGCCCCTGCAGCTATTATATGTGATTTGGTTGTATCTATTTTAAAAAGAATAAAAGAGTTACAAACGTTACCCTTTTATGTTGTTTGATATTGATATCATCACAGAAACTCATTATCTTTGTTTTGGGCTAGTGTTTTAAAATTAGTTTTTGTACTGTGGATCACTTCTCAGAATACAGCACCCCCGACCTGAAGTCCACACTTCCACAGTAGTGGTCGGGTTCTCCACAGTGTGGTAGCTGTCCTGCCGTAGTAAGCAGATGGAAGAAATGCATTAGTTTGTGACGGGTATGTTCTGCTGGTTAGCTATGAAGTGGGTGGATGTACAGATTCCCCGTTAATGAGCTGTTAATGACTTTTTAGTTACATCAGCAACTCTTCCTTATTGCCTGTAGCTCCAACTTAATCTTTCCATTTCCAAAATGATTCAGGTCCCTGTGTGGTACCTTTCCAGTTTGGTTTCTCCTTTTTTATACCTTTGTGAATCCTTTGCAAGGTGGATACTTTGTCAGAGTTAGTATTATAAGTGGTCTGAAAAACATTCTAGATTAATTTACAATCAGCAAAAGGCAAAGCTTCCTGTATGTATGGAGCTGCTTTAGTGCTGTGACAAAATAAGCTGCGTGTGAAGTTCTGTAGCTATAGCTTGAAATTCTCTGTGCCTACTGGATAGCATATTGTTATCAAATGATTTCCTTCTCTTATATTTCAGAATAAAGAGTTTGCAGTCTGCCCGTGACAGCACTGTGCTGTATGTTGCTGGTGTTGCCATCAGTTTGGGTACAGCACTAGGCTGTTGTAAAGCACTGGAGATGTGCTAATGTGCTTCTTTTGGAGCTTACCATTCCTAGTGCAGAACTGGCAGAAGACACTATGTGAGTGCTCTACAAGCTATTTTGGCTGAAAATCAACTAGGTTTGCTCAGTGTTTGTTGACAGTTTGAACTAAACTGACAATATTGAAACTGGCCTGTACTGAAGTGAATGAGAGGGGATCCTCTGTATTTGAACTACGAGGTGGGAAAGACAAAACAGAGATGTTTTCAGTCCTCGCAGCTACTACTGGAAAGGCTTTCTGTAATATTAGTGCCCACAGGTACTGCAATTAAAAAATAAAAAATCTTGGCCAGAGAGAGCTTTCAAAAATACAGCTCTATAGTGTCTTAAGACACCAATGCAAGCTGGACATACCTAGCACTTGAGGATTTTTGTTGTTTGTTTGTTTGAATCTGGTGACTATTTAGTGTAAACTAGAGAAGAGCTTGGTTTCCTTCCTCTCTTCTTGTTCTTGAATGCAAGTGCCTGTCTACTCGGTTTAGCTGGACTAAGCCTAGTGCAGGACACTCACTGCATCTGTTTGTGTGGTGTATACATTTAGCATAAGTACCAGACTGAGTTTTGTTTTTTTTTGTTTTTTTTTTTATCCAAAATGAAGCAATTTAGGCATGTGAGCACCTAGTTTGTAGGATCCTGTGTAGCCTTAGGCAGTACTCATCAGCCTTGCCAAGGTCGTGGCTGCTGTGGATATGGCGCTGACATTCTGGGTGGCTGTGGAATGTCACTAGTGGAAAACTAAGGCTGTTGAGTTGTGAGGGGGGGTGGCTGGATTTTGTTTGCCCTCTCCCTCTTTTGGAGGCAGGACAGCAAGAATTCACCTGCTCATAAAATAACAGTGGACCCACTGCAATATATACTCCTATGTGTACTGAAAAAGTAATTCTTCTTTGTCTTACCACCGCCTGCTTTTGTGTGTGTGTGTGTGTCTGGGCTTAGGGTAGGTGCAGTACTTACACAGTTATTGCTGATCAAGAAATGAATGTGAACTGCAATATTTTCTGCTCAAATTGCAGTACCTAACTGCATTTCAGGCTAGAAACACTTCCTTGGAGTTACATATATCAGGAGGTGTTTGAATAGTAATAATCTAGACTCTACAATTTAATTGAGCTGCTAAGCAATTTGCTGAAGTTCTCCATAATTCTCATTTATTAGTGAGAGTTTATGATGTTTGCATAGGTTGTACAGTACCAGTAATGTTTCATTGGAGAGCAGGTGAAAAGCAAATCATTGAAAACTACTTTGACCAGGGGTTGGTTAATTGGTGGGGTTTTGTTGTTTGTTTTGTTTGGTTGTTTTTTTTTCTTGCGTAATCCCACCATTCTTTGTAATTTCTGTTAGACACTGTTTCCTAGAAACTCACCTTTTTACATCTCCTTGTCTTGTAGAAATTCGTAATTTTACTGTTCTGAGCATTTTTTAATTTAGTGTAAGGTGAACTTAATTCAGTGTCATAGGAGGAAAAATGGAGCTGTACATTATAGATTCATGTGCATTTGTATTTCTGTAGTTTGTTGATTTGGTAAAATCCCACAGAAGTTCAGTCTTCTTTTATAAATACTGTTCTAAGTTTCGATTTTACTGGTTTGAGAAAAACTTTTTTGGATGACCTCAGTTTTCAGAATTGTTCAACGACAGGTTGAAAGTTAAGTTAATCCTTGAAATTTTGGCAGATCATTTTTTCCTAACAATAAATGTCACTGCAAGATGGTCTTTGTAATGTCCACCTCTACTTTTAATGTTGGAAAACTTCATTTTCTGTTGGAACTTCCTAGGTTTACCTCTGTGGTTCTACCTGAGAGCTAGGGTTGAACTAGGCATTATGTGAATCCAGTAGAATAAGGGTTTATGTTTCTTGAGATACCTTATTGGTTGTATTTATACTTCTTACTTTTTTTTCTTCATTTTGCAGTGGTGTTTCCTGCTGGACTCCCCCTGTCCCCACAACCCCACAGGATGATATGAGACTTGAAAGAAGACGATGCATACAGGTGAGTTATTTTCAAGGGCTTTTAGAAGGGAATGGTCTCGATCTACCTTTTTGTTTCCTTTTTCTATAGCCCCAAAATTGTGTCATTCCAACCTTAGTAGAATATTTAAGAAACTGTAGAATTTTTTAAATCTTTCTTTGCCCTTTGAAACTCTTTTGTAACTGGCCAGGAAGAAAATGGTTTCTCTGAATGGAAATACTGTGTCCAAAGTTTTATGAAAAAAGGGTTTGCTTTTAAGGATATTAACTAAATGTACTGCTTTTAGTCTTTTCTAGTTTGTTATTATCCCCTTTTTAATGCTACCTGCTTACCAACGGGTGCATGTCACCTGTTTAGTGATACGCTATTTCAATCTTTCATTACATTTCTTTTAAAGAAATGTTATGGATCCATCTGAAAAAGAGCATACCAAACAAATAGCTGAGTTCATTATGGCTCACATCCAGCTACTGTAAGATCTCTCAGGAATTGAGGATAAGATCTTTGAACATCTTTAACTCATTACCCATTCTTAAAATTGATGTTTTAGGAAGTTCTTCCATTTTTTGGTAAAGAAAATACTGTAAATCCCATGTTTGCTTGCAGATTAAATAGCTTATTTTTAGTGGTACTGTTTGCTAGAAATACTTTAATATTTTTGTTTAATATTTTGACATGAAAAATCATGATCAATGGAAGTAGAATAAAGGTTATCCAGGAGGATTGGTGTAGTTCTTTAGACCCATATGCCCTTATTTAAGTTGCAGAACTATTTATTGCTTACGTTTGGGGGCCTGTGACAAATGAAGTACGCATAAGACAGGTCTTTCATTTGTTTGCTCTGCTTTAAAACCCATGAATCCTTGAGGCCAGGAAAAAAGCTAGCTACATTTACGTGTGCATGCAGATCATCTCCTGATTGACAGTTTTCAGTTGCATCAGCTGTTCATGCATAAACAGCTTTACGGGGTATATTTACATGGAGTATGTTGGATTAAGGCCAAGATGCTGTAAGTGGATATTTCATTCTGTGAAAACTAAGCATTTGTTCATTTCAGTTGAATGTGTGTAAATTCTATGTCAATAAGTCAAGTAAAACTGGTCCTAAAAATTATAAAATAAGGTAGGGCAAAGAAGAGGAGAAAAATATCATCCCTTCAGAATATTTTTCTAATTTGTTCCAAATATATGTATGTATATGGAGGAATAGCAGTTAAAGTCTTAAAATTGAATCTTTTCATGTCCCTAAAATTTGTGGAGCTCTGTCAAGATGGCAGTCACAGCAACTCATTAGTTCGTCGGTCATTTGTTCATTGCTGCTAGATTAAAATATAGCCCAACTTAAATATTGAGAAAGTGGTTTGAAAGTTTAAAAGTTTTCATGCCACAACTGAATGAAGAGATGAAGTACCTTAAGTACCTTATAGTGTTTGAGAGAATTAAGTTTAGTATTTTTACACATTAATCAGATTTAAAGTAAAACTTAAGCACTTGCAGTTTCGGTCAGGTTTTTTGATGATAGTGAGCTTGTAGAATTATGAGCTTAAAGAAAATAAATGTATACAGAATTCTGAAATGCAGTATTTTAAGTAGTAATTGTATCTTCTAAAGCCCAAACTCTTCATTTAGAAATCTCATGATAAATACAGAGTGAAAAACAGAGGTATGTTGACAAAGACTTTTGGACTTCTGATATGTCATTTAAGTTGGAAGTTGGACAAGTAAGATTTATTTGCAATTTTCTGTTTATTAGGAGAGCCAATATCTGTATGTTGGGGTTCTGAGAATAAACATGATATGTATGCCTTAAAATGAAAAAAATGTACTGTAATTATTCTCTAATACAGTAACATCAAGAGTCATATGGTGACTCCGATGATACCTCTCTCAAGTTCAAAGTAGCTGGTGAGAGCTCAGGCCAGAAATTGAAAGGTTTTGTGGTTACTGAGGATGGTTCCTTTTGCATTCTTAACAAGGTGTGGCTTCCAAGGGTGACTGATCTGGGGTTTCAGAGATGCTTGGTGATGTTTAAGCTACCTTTAGCTAAAGAATAAGAGCTTGTATAGGGTAAATAATTTTTTTTGTTACAGTGGGCATCACTTCATCTCACTGGAAACTGACCTAGTCAAAAACCCTAGAATTAGCCACAGCATAACCAAGGAAAACAATCCCCTTCAGGGGGAACTATTTTTTCACTTCTTCCATCTTGGAATACTTAAATTTTATTTCACTGTTTAAGCTGAAGATGCAATAATGTACTAAAGTACAATGCTTTAAAAAAAAAAAAAAAGTGAAAATACGAAGAAATGGTGATATTGAAGCTTATTTTCCAATTGGACTAACCAGGAAAACAAATTTGCAGCTTGTCTAACTTCTGTGTTTATGGAGTGGTGCATGTTAGAACTTCAATGGGCAGGAGTCTTTTTGCACTGATATGAGCTGTACCATAATTCTAGATCCCCCAGTATATTGCTTCTTTTCTTCTAAAGTTGGTGATGTGTTCATTGCTACAGAAGAGAGAGAGAGAGAAAGATCGTTGGTGTGTTCTTAGCACCTGTGATATGTAGGACACAAGCAGAGAAGGGAACTGCTTGGAGGACTGAAAGATTTTCAAGAATTGCCTTTTGTCAGTCTTGCGAACTTGAAGATTTTATAGGACTTACACGGCTTTTCTGTGAAATACGCTGCAAAAAGCAAAGCTGGGCGTTCAGTTCACTATAGGAAAAGCTAAATTTATATTTCAGACGTGCTCATGCATTACAAATATGTGGTGATAACAAAGGTAATGCCTTAGAATGTGGTTTGTGTTAAAAGTGTATTTTCAGAATATATATTTTTCTTTTTTACTTCTTCGAAAGTCAGTCTCTTCCAGAGCAGCTTCTGAAAGGATGGAACCGTAAGTGCAGTGCTATTGCTACCATTACAGTGGTAGTTATTAATATTACAATTATCAGCATAATTGTACTAGCAAGTGTTTACTTTTTATGGTATGGTAGCATCAAATTTGGGATTGTGCTGTGTACTTACACGCAAGGATTGATCTTGCATTTGAAAGTGTCTGCTTTAAAATTGATTGCTACATCTTGTCCTGCACCTGCTAAGCGGAGTAGAACCGTGTGGTTATTTTTGTTGTTGTTGCTGTTGTTACTTTTTTCCCTCTCTTTGTAGAGGCTACCTTATAAAAATGGATTGGTTTTAAAACAAAGAACTTTCTGGTTTTGGCTTTGATTTTTCTTGTTAGCTGTGGCCAAGGAATATATAATTAAGAATAATTATCTGTCTGATCTTTTAAGCTTTTGAAGAGCTTAAAGCCTTTTGTCTTTTCTTGACCTTTGCCAGAAGAGGACTTGCATCTCAGCTGAATGTATAAGGGACCAGTGTAGATCTACTAAACCAGAAATACAAATTCCAGAAGGATCCATTCCTTCACACCGCATGCTGATCCTCTCAGAGGAGAGTACCTGGTAGCAGTTACTGTTGGGGAAGTGTTGTTCTGGAAAGCAGAAGGGAAGGAAAAAGTTGCATGGCTGCATGTCCTGAACTGCTTTTTGATGATGATGAATTTTGTATTGAAACATAATAGATGTTTCTTCCTGATTTAGATCTCCCACAAGACCATTGAACAACACTGTTTGGGGCATTTCTGTATACTAAGGGCAGCATGGATATAGAGTAACCATTATCAGTTATGTCTTAAATAGACTTTTTTTTTCCTATGATGTTTTTGTCCAGTTCTTGTGCCTACATAAACCTATCCAAAAGTTTGATAGTGTAATATCATTAAAAAAAAGTGTAGAATGGTTATTTTATCTTCAAAAATACACCAGAATTTATCATACATTAACTTCATTTTTTAACACATTTACATCTTTATGGGTAAATTTACATGTAGAAAACATCAAAATAATAGTTGTATCAAACTCTTCTGTTCATTGCGAAAATACATTGAACACATCAGAGATGTTGACAGCCAAGCAAGTGATACAAAATGTGAAAATGGTATATGCAAGTTTGAAAAAACAGAACGGCTTGGGGGGTCTGGTGGACAAAAAGCTCGACATGAGCCAGCAGTGTGCGCTTGCAGCCCAGAAGGCCAACTGTGTCGTGGGCTGCATCAACAGAGGTGTGGGCAGCCGGGCAAGGGAGGTGATTCTCCCCCTCTGCTCTGCCCTCGTGAGACCCCACCTGGAGCATTGCGTCCAGGTCTGGGGCCCCCAGCACAAGAAGGACATGGACCTGTTGGAGCAGGTCCAGAGGAGGGCCACGAGGATGACCAGAGGGCTGGAGCACCTCTCCTATGAGGACAGGCTGATGGAGTTGGGGTTGTTCAGCCTGGAGAAGAGAAGGCTCCAGGGAGACCTCATTGCAACTTTTAAGTACTTAAAGGGGTATTTTTAAATAAAAAAGATGGAGAGCAACTTTTTGCTCGAGCAGACAATGACAGGACAAGGGGGAATGGTTTTAAACTAAAAGAGGGGAGATTTAGATGAGATGTTAGGAGGAAGATTTTCACTGTGAGGGTGGTGAGGCACTGGCACAGGCTGCCCAGAGAAGCTGTGGATGCCCCATCCCTGGAGGGGTTCAAGGCCAGGCTGGATGGGGCTTTGGGCAACCTGGTCTAGTGGGAGGTGTCCCTGCCCATGGCAGGGGGTTGGAACCAGATGGTCTTTAAGGTCCCTTCCAACCCAAACCAGTCTGCGATTCTGTGATCCTATGATATTGTTCTAACTTTTAAAAAATATTGTGTCTGGAAAATGAAAAAAAGCCCATTCCAATACTGCTCAATAGCAACAATGCTAGAACAATGAAATAGTAAATACTTATATTGTACCTATTTCTTTCCCAGTTGCATTGCTTATTATAATTTAACACATGTAGAATAAAGACTTCTGGGAAGTTTGTGGATCGGGTTGAGTCTTGTAAGTATTCAGGTGTTAGTTTTATGTAAGAGTAGGATGAAAATTGGGCCATTTCTTATGTCTCGTATTTGTAATATTATAGCTACAGATTTCATTGAACCTATGACTGTTTTAAAGAATGTTTTATATGTGACTATTAAAAGAAAAACAAACAAACAAACAAAAAAGTCCTCAAAAAAAAAATCTTGTGAAGTCAGAAGAAAACTATGTCCAATATTGCTGCTCTGTATTTTGAAGTTCCTCTCTTTTACATTATGCCAGATTTGCCAGTCTGCCTCTGAGGTAGTTTGTTCAGTGCTATTTCAACTTTTACCAGGAGATTCCAGAAACTTACTAGGACATCACCTTTTCTCACTTACCTGTATTTTGTTGTTATGGAAATGATGAATGTTCTACTGTATGTGGTTCTGCTTAGGCAATCGCATACCTGGAGTCTCTTTTGTGAGAGGTACATGCTGTTGGCATAAAACCAGAACTGGAATAAAAAGGAGCAAATGTTTGGCCCATGAGCTAATTCCATACTGAAGCATGGTATGAGCTGGTTCTGGTTTTGTTTCTCGGTGGTGACTTTCATTCCAGTTGGACTGATTCTGTCAGTAACTTTGTCACATGTTTAACTGTCGTTACAGGCAGCTTTTCTTGGCTGTTCAGGTCTTGACTGTGCAGGTTTTCTCATTTCATCCCCCAAAAGGAAGATGCCGAGAAAATAATGTAAGAGACAGGGTTGCTTATTAGCAGTATTAGTTTTAAATATAGATGGCTAATGAGCTCTTTGCATGAAAAATAATGCTTTTAGAGTTAACCACTGTTTTTACATAGGTAACTCCCTTAGCAGGAGTTGTTTGTGCTGTCTTTCTGGCTGTTAGTTTTCTGCCAGCGATTGTGAGAAAGCAGTCAGAAAGGAGTTGAACGCAGTTGCTTACTGAAAGGCAACAGTTACCGTACTGAAAGTGGAAGTTCTGCTTTTCAGAGGTGGAGTCATTGACCTCAATGAATGATAACCTTGAAGGCAAGAGACTAGATTAATGCTCTACTTTCTGTAGCTGAGATCAGAAAGTGAAAACCTGGACAGCTAAAGTTAGATTCCTGCATCCATATTTAAAAAGAAGTTGCCTATTAAAAAAAAAAAAAGTTCCCCCCCCTCCTCCAAAACTGCTTAGTACCTGTGATATAGAAGATTTAATTTTTCAGCCTAAGCCCTTCCCAAAGAGGAAACAAATGATCAAAAAAAAAGCATTTCTGGGTTTTGTCATGGAAGTATGGCCTTATAGAGATTGCTGCCTTTCTTATTTAGGAACAGTCTGAAGCATCTAAAATAGAAAATCTTCAGAGGTTTTGGTTTTCATTTAATTTGCTTGCTCTTAAGAGAAGAGCAACTTCGATAGGTTTGAATTCCTGTCGAAAGTTGGGCTAGTAGTTGTCTCGGGTTTTTCCACCTCTGGAACTTTGATCGTGCCTTGGAGCAGACTTAATTGAAATACTCGTTCTCAGGCTGGGGGTTAGGAGCGGTGTCGACACAAACGCTCCGTGGGGCTCGTGGGGGCCTTGGATGGAGCTGGGGGTGCAGGCAGAGGGAGGGATGCGGAGTCCCGCTGCTGTCGCTGATCCTCCCTCTCCTGCCTCGGCGCAGTCGCGATGTCTCGGTGGACCATCAGGACGTAGGAGAGTCGGAGCAAGTTCGCGCTTTCAGAAGCCTCTCACGGCTGCATAATGCTTCGAATAAAAGTGTCTTATAGGTACACATCTATAGTTTTAGTGTCTTGGAAAAGTAATTTCTATTCATTTTGTATCCTGATTCATGTGGTCATCTTTTTAAAAACAAACTTTTTTTGAGGTAACTTTCAACGAAGTATTAAGCGATAAGGATATTTTCTCCAAAGAACGTTTGAGCTTTAGCAGCAGTGTTGTGAGGCTGAAGTTTATTTCTGTTACCTATTTCTAAGAGCAAAGACTCATTTAGACTTGAGCAAATATTTGATTTAGAACAAAAGTTCAAATTCAGATTAAGAATTATGATCTTAACTATTATAAAAATTGTTACACATGTAAGAAGTGTTTACCTTTTCTCAGAATTTTTGGTCAGTCCACTGAGAACGTCCGCGGTCTACAATGAACATAACAGCACAAACATAAAGTCTTTCTGAAGCCCTTAAAGTCATCAGAGGAGCAGCTGTAATGAAAAAGCACCTGTGGCATCAGTGTTCAGTGTGTGAACGAAAAGTAAAGGTTCTAGTGGGTAACGCAGTAATAGGATGGCTAGACTGCATTTCGAGCTGTTAGTATGCTCTCGGCATTGTGCTATATCTTGTTGACTTTCTGGCTCAGGTGTTTGCTAGTGTGAGCATTTGTGTCACCTGCTTCGTGCTCCACAGCAGACAGAGCTTTTTGTCCTGTTTTGTGTGCTGGGAGTAGCAAACTCCTTTCATGGAGTGAGACTGTTTGCCTGCCCTGGGAGGCTTCCGAGTGACATTAGGAGTGGGGCACTGGCTCTGAGGTGACACGCAGCCATGTGCCTCTTGCAGGAAGACCAGCAGTTCCTATATAGAGGGAGCTTCTTCCCTTGAGCTCAGCACCGGGCAGGGCTAGTTCAGGAGCTTGCCCTTTACAGCTTTCTAAGAATCACGTCTGAAGTGTTGTGTTCCTAAACTGCATCCTAGGGTCGAAATCTTTCATTGGTACCTGCACACTGCAATAGCTTTATTTGGATTTGCTCTCTGTAGAGACGGATTACCCTAAGTTCATCAGTTTTGACTGGCTCTAGCACTAGACAAGCCTTAATAGTAGCTTAAGTTAAACATGCACTTCTCTAATTCCTTAGTGCATCCTATTTTATAAATTATGCACTCGGATGTAAATGTCCTCACTCTCCATCTCATAACAGTTACATTCTTTTGGAGTTAGGTTTTAAGATACAGTGAGAGAGGCCCTAGGATGGCTCTCTGAAGAGCCTGCCCTTAGTAGTACTTGATAGTTCCTAATAGGGGTTCTGCTGATGCTGCTTTATCAGGTAGGTAGGATGGAAGAACCATGTAAATACTGTTCATATTTCTTGCTGAAATTGGATGTTGTGGCATCTTAAAAAATGTTATTTCTCTGTTTCTAGTCAGTCTGTTTCCTATTCAGTTTGGTTCATCCCTTGATATACAGTTATTAGTATTTTTTTATTAAATGTTATTTCAGACAGTGGTGACCATGCTCATTGTGATAGCTTGATGCCTAACTGTTACTCCGAGCTGGTGTATTACCACTTGTGGAAGCAACATAGGATAATCTAAGACTTGTTTAGGGAGTTTTTTTGCATAGGTGTATGTAGGGGAGTAACTGTTCCTCTCAACAGGTTTTATGACGACTTCTATGTCTTAATATGCAATCAACAATCCATGCTTGTTAGCTTGGATATTTCTATAAGACAACTTAAGAGCACACTTACCAGACATTTTATGTCACTAGACACAGTTCAAACGTACTGTAAGTGGGTCTAGTTAAAACCCTCTGTATTAGGGAAAATAATTAAACTTGGAAAATAACTTGAAGCTGAGAATATTTTAGTTCTCAGATTTTCATCTTGATGCTCTATTTTCACAATTACATACTTGTTTGATAAACTGTTATGGAAAATGATTAGATTAGAGAGCAAGAAACAATCATTTGTTTTTATGAATGGTGGTAAGACATGAAATTTGCAGTTTTGACCTTTCAGTTATCTTGGCAACAGTTAGTGGATAATTTGCACCACAACGTAAATTGATCAACTGAAGTGATATTCTGAGGCCTTGGTTCTGAGGCCCAGCACTTCATTGATACTTGCATCTAATTGCTGTTGACATTTTGGTGAGTTTAGTACCTAAATATCTTTGAAGATCTAGACTTCTCTTTATGTTGCAGACAGGGACAACTCTCTACCATGTTTGCTATAAAGATGGAACCGGTGGCAGCAGTTTTGTTCCAGGCATAGAAGAGAGATTTGTTCTTGATTTCCACCTCGCCCGCCCCCAGCCATGGCAATCTGTTGGTGCCGGTGTTTTCATAACAAACTAATTATCAATAGTGCTTTAAAAAACTGAGGATACGTGCATTGTATTAAGTTTTGCTTGTACCGGTTAGTTCTAGTTCTTCTAACTGCCCCCCCCCATTTTTCTGATCTTTAAGATTTTATTTTATTTTTAACAGTCTAGGTTCCCTCAGGTTGGTGGCTTATGCTGTGGCATGTTTCTTTATTCTTACATCGACTCTTTTGAAGAAATTCAGCAAAGCTTAAAGCAGAATAAAGTTTTACAAACTGACTTACATTTCATTGTCTTATTGAATCCACGTCATGTGTGAACACAGACTCCAACCTGAAGTTTGGTACACAATCCAACACTATTACCTTGTCTTACAGCATCTGTTCTAACATCTCAGAATTTTCGTATTCTTGCATCTTGCCTATTTGAGGTCAGTATCTTGCAATGAGGTTGCCACTTGTTTGCACTACCTTCAAATTATAATGTAGAAAGATCAATATACGTGCTCTCCAGGAAATGCAGTAGAATGATCAGGTTTGCAAAGGTGGGTAAAGTTGATTTCATTCTTATCTGGTTTGTGGACACAAGCAATGTTTTACCTGGTTATGGAGGCAGTAAGGCATTTGAATAGAGAAGAAGCATTGTAATACTGTGATTATTGTCCAGTTCCTCAGGGCTTTCTCACCGTTCCAGAGGAGTAAATAACCATTTCTGACAATACATGAAGATCTCTGGACAGACAGCAAAAATTATAAGAAGCCCAAGAAGTGGGATGAATACAACTCTATTTTGATAAAATCTTTTTTTTTTTTAATGCTAGCTTATCGTAGCTAGCTCCATTCATCTTCATGCTTCTCCAAGGACATCAAAAATGTCTAGATGGGTTGAATTGAGACTGCAAGTTTTCATATATTATTAAAAGTATATATGATCTGTCTAATGCAAGTTTTGACTTTTTAAACTTTTCTGTTGTAAAATTAAGTAATCATTTTACAGTGCTGAGTGATATTTCCAGACAATATAAAATGTATTGTGCTTAGTCTCAGAAGGTGTTGTACAAAAGCTAATGTTTCTTTTAAGCTGAATGTTCACATCTCTGTAGTTTTCTCCAAAATTTAGTTCTTCAATTGCCATGTTGAGATGTCAAAAGAAAACTTGGATTCCACCATTAAGATGATTCAGGCAAATAACTGAAAAAAATATAAGGTAGTCTTGTGTACTTGAATTTAGACTAGTTTGTGAAGTATGTATGTATGTAATGCATGTATATGTTTTGTGCTTGGTGATCCTCACTATCGACTAATTGTTCTTGCCCTTTGATCTCACTGTGCAGTTGTTTGATTAGAGCATTAGCTTCTTTTAAGTCAAGAGCCTTGTAAAGAAACAGATTCATTTGGCCAAAGTCTTCAAGCCAGCAGTGCAGTTTTAGATGATAGCTATTGACATATCTTCTTCCTTCTTTGCACCCTGGTGTTTAAAAAAAATGCATTCACACTTGAACCTTTTCTGTTTTTTTTTTTTTGTTTGTTTGTTTTTTGTTTTTTTGGGGGGGGGGGGTTTTTTTTTTTTTTGTTTGTTTGTTTTTTGTTTTTTTGGGGGGGGGGGTTATTTTTTTATTTGTTTTTTATTTCTCCCCCCATTTTCACTATTTGGAAAGTGATTTTCTCAGGACAGATAAGACACAGTATTTGTAAAGTACACCAAAAGAGGTGCAAGAGCAGATGTAGTCAGAAGAGATGCAAGAATGAAATTTTACAGACAAAAATGCCCACTTCTCTGTTAGTAAATTGCATGTTCCCTGTCACTGATCACACGGAACAGCACACATCTGTGCTAGTTAACTGTCCTAGCCTGTAAAACTGGGTGGCTGCCTGAAAGCTGCATATTGGGAATGATTGCTGGAACATGCTGACTGCCACACATTCCCAGGAGTTGCTGGGGAAGAGAGCTGGCTGGAACGGATGCTACGAATGCCCTAATGTTGTACGAACAGAGCAGATTGTAGTCCTGTGCTTGGGAACCTTCCTCGGCCCAACTGAATCCACTGCTATCGATGCACACAGCTGCTGGCTCCATGTGTATGGAGCTAGGGAGTCCGCTGTTCTCTGCTAGTCCTTGAGGAAGGATTGGTAAAATGCTTTTTCCTTTCCCTTTGGACTTACTGTCTTGGAAACATATTGCTTGGTCAAAACAACGAAAATGCTGTTGTTTTACCTTTTGCTATATGTACAGAACGTATATAAATATATATATAGATATAACCTTTTTTTTTCCTGACCTGCAGATGCAGAAATATTCCTTTGCTTCATTCTCACTTACAAAGCCCGAGAGAATTTTGTGTTGCTTTCCTGTAGGATTTCTGTGAAAGTTCTCTTTTCTTCCATCTTTCGACAACTTTTATCTGTACAGTTGTTCTTGTTCTGTGGCTTAGGCTGAGTTTATGAACTTTGTGGGTCTTCATGACTTTTCTTCCGTAGAAAAGAGATTTTCCTCGGAAAAGAAACTGTTTCACACCCAAATCAATTGGTCAATTTTCAAGTGAGGATTCTGCAACTTCAGTTTAGAATGCTGTGTTCAGCTTTGTATTCCTACAAAGATATTGGTAGCAAAAGGCCCCAGGCAACAACTGTTTGAATCTTGAGAAAGGGAAAAATTAGTTGTTGTGTTTTTTGTTTGTTTGTTTTTTTCCTCTTTATGTCTGGAGGCATGTGGAGCACCAGGGGAAGGCAAGAAGCGAAACTTCATTCTTTCTTGGGAGAAATCCAGACTCTGTCGGCTGCCATCCAACTGCAAAAATTTTGACACTCTCTGTTCAGAAAAAAAGTGCCACCAAAATGTAGCTAGCTGAATATTCCACTTTTTCAATAGAAGGCAGTTTCCTTAAATAGAATTTGGGAGCTAACTTTGTCTAGAGCAAAGATTTGGGTTGAAATCACTGCCAGATCTATAGTGACGTCTTTTTACTTGAAGCCTTTCACTCTGGCTACAGGTATCCAACTCAGGTGCATGGGAAACACTCAATGTATATTAAGAAAGTTCAAGAACTAGTGTCCTGTAAGTGTGCGATCTATAGCCTATATAACTTTAATGAAAAAATCTACTTCATTTTTTAAGGGAGGAGAGGAGAGGGTTGGCAGAGAAGAGAACTGATTTCTTGCCTTGCACAAATACACTTGCTCATGATTTAGAGCTTGGTTATGCTTTAAGAGTATTTTAATACAATATTTTATTGTTTCACTTCGCATCACACTTTTTTTTCCCCCAGAGATCTGACATCAGTAGCAATATCTCTTAGCCATCAAAAATCCACCTTATCCTTAATAACAGATTACCAATAGCTTTGCCTTTCCAAGAAGCTGCAGTAAACCATTAGGAAGATTGTTAATCTCCCTCTTATCTAAGCCTTTTGATCAATTTAGAGAAAAGTGAATTGGCGTCTTATAAGCAAGTCTATCTAGCAGGCTACTTAGACAAAGGGATTTGGTCTTCTTTCAAGATTAGCTTCACAGTTTTTTATCTAATGAATCGGCTGAATTTCATCAAAGACCAGGTAATTAGACAGGCATTGCACCTTTTGGATTAATGAGACCTCTGACAGATCTTTTCTTTCTTTCCTTATCGAAGTCCATTCAAAGATATGAACTATCTGCAAGAGTTGATCAGTTCTTGAAAAAGAAGAAATGCCTTGGAAAATCATTAGAAGTGGGACATATATGCATATATTTGTATTCCTATTTAAGAGCTTGTCAAAAGCTCTGGTTGCACAGCTATGCATCTGTTATAATCAAATGATAGAGCTCCACGTTATCTCAGTAGGAATTTTGGTCAGTGTTGAGAACGCGTAAAATTCTGTTCCGTATGCGAAAACATGTTTGCTTGGTTTCTTTAAAAATGACAGTAGCTCTGCTGTCCTTGGTAAAGAAGGATAGAAGAATGTCCAGTGAGAGATAAAAGTGGGTAGGGAAAGATGGAACTGGGGGGGGAAGACAACAACTGGACTTTAGTTGGTCTAAGATTTATTTATGTATTTATTTTTGCTATTTCCCCATAGCAGTATTTAATATAAAGTTTACATTCTTAATTGGCACACATTAGCCCAGACACGTTTACTTATTTTGTTATTTCTTTTGCATGTCAAGGTTAGATATTTGAGCGTTTTTCCTCTATATCATCACTAAGTCAGTATGCTGAAACTTTTTGACCATGGATTTCTGTAAACAAAATTTTAGCTTCCCACTGCAGAATTCTTTCCTGTTCCCTCTTCAAATAGGATATTGGAAACTTTGCAATCTGAAGACGAAGACTTCAGTGTAGGCTTCTACAGCCTTTTCTACTCTATCAGGTCACCTTCTTGTGTGGAAGGGTTCCCCCCTTGACAGGAACATATGCTGCCTCCTTTTGGGTGATGAGCACAGTCTAGCTCAATCTTTTGTTTGTTGGAGCTTTAAACCCTAGGCAAGTCAGGAGCACCAATAAGTTTCATGATTCTCTCCACACATCACTTTTTCAGCCTTGGATTCAAGCAGACAGATAACTGTCTTAACCTTGTGCCAGTTGAGAAGAAGGGGTGGTTGACTTCTAATTACTGTGCAGTGTGCCCAGGAGCACACCTCTGATTTGTTTTGTGGTCACAAGACTAATCTTCCTTTCTCCTGCAAGGTGTCTCCGATGTTTTTCAGGCCTACTGAGAATTCGAGAGACGTTCACCATAACGTCATATCTATGAGTATGGTAGAGATGGACCATTTGTAAGAAAAACAGCACGTCCAACCAAAACTTAAAAGTCTCTGCAGCCAAACTCTGGGCCAATCTGATGACAGTTTGTGTGCCTGTAGAAAACACTGTGCAGGGGCCAGATGTGAACGTGCTTAGTGGTTCCCTACAGAGGTCCTCACTTCCCTTGAAAATCTCTGGCGGTTGAAGTGGAGCTGACTGGGGACTTCATGGCTGGTAGGAACTTGTTTCTTACGCCCAAGAAGATGATTTAGCATTCTTTCTCTATCTGATGCCATAAGCATTTCATAGAATGGCCTCCTCCATGGTCTTCATGACATGCTTATTGTAGGAAGACAGCTCAGGTTATGTTATTCTCTGTCTTCTCTACAATTGTGCAGCCCATAACGAACTAATTGCACAAAAGGAATGCTGTCTCTATCATAAGTCCTTTTAATAACGTTTGTTCATCATTAGTCTCTGTGCAGCTGTACTTTTCAATATGATTCCCATTTTGTATCATAAAGCTTAAATGTTGCTGGCATTTTGAAACATTGGATTATTGGCTAGTCAGCTCAACCAGTACTGCAGCAGTCTCAAGAGTCTACCATGCTTCCTTCTCACAAGTAATGATAAAGGCAATTTTGCAATCTCTGTCCACTCCCTTTAGTTCCTAGACCTATTTGGGATAGGAAATCTCCACTTAGGAAATCTCCATTTACCCTTTTGTGGGGGAGAGGAAGAGAGAAAGAGGGCAACTTCTCTGTGGTGTCTTCTGCTTGTGCTTGGTAGGACTTTCTGAACTTGCTAAGACCTGTAGCATTTCTGCAAAGTCCTATAGAAGTCTTCAAGAGCCTGACTGAGATTGACTGACATCTTGAAATGGTTTTGTGCTAGTTTGTACAGCAATGCCAGAGCACAACACCATATTGCTTTCAACCCAGATGCTTTGGCAAATATCAGCTTCATGTGTTGCCACTGCTTGGCATAATGACTGATGCTACAAAGCAGTAGCAGGTGGTTTGGATTTTTCCTGCTCATTCTGCACCAACTCCTTATTTTCTGCAGTGGCTTTGGAGCATGATAAACAATATTGCTCTGTTCTTCTTTTCTGATAAGGATTTTAAACTCTTTAGATGCCCTTGGTAAAAAGTTGTGCTCAATGGCAGTCTACTGGATGAGGATACTAAGTTATCAGCTCTCATTTTCTTTTAGACATCTTATAGATGACAGATACTATGCTTTGATTATATTCCCCCCCTGAAATTCATCACTGTAGTAACAGAAAGTCCTGTTACTTTGAAGATTGTTTTATAACCTCTCTGAGTTATGCTCCTGCTGTCAGTAACATTCCTTCTGTACCCCTTTTCAAGCATCTTTTCCCACAAAAGCTTAATATAGCCAGCAGCCTGATACGTCTGCTTTTTCAGTCATGAGGAGGCGGGCACTTCAAAATGCTTCCCTCTTACCTTAACATCTACTTGTTAGAGAAGCGCTGTTAAAATGCACATCTCCAAGAGAACGTTTGCCAAAGTCCTCGCTCGTGGTAGCTGCCTGCCATCCATGAAGCAGAGCGTTGTGGCGGCAAGTGGTTCTACATGCCCGTTCATTCCATAGAGCATGGTATGCATGGCTGAAGAGATAACGTGCCTTATTACAATGCTGCTTGGATTAGAAAGTTTCATTTTTGAAAGGAATTAGAAAGATGGTGTTTTTTTCTTTGTTTTTTATAATTTTTTTTACACTAAAAAGGTAACGAGATCTTGTTTCTAAATCAGTTACAGTTATGTTTCGTTCTCTTATCTCACTGAGAACACACTCTTAGAATTTCCCGTAACGTTGGAGCTTCAATATGCATTGTTACCTAACCTGTTAAGACAAAGGGATTGTGTGATAATTGTTTCATTTTCTTTATTGCAATGCCTAGACCCTAGGTAAAATGACATGTTAGGAAATCATGGTTCTTTTGCATTACAGTACCGTTGTGTCTGATGCCTATAAATGTCATGTTCAGTATGTACTCATGAAGTGGAAGTGTACTCTGACCAGACCACTGGCACGGTTGTGTTGGAAACTGTGTAAGAACTAAAAGACTTCAGGGGTTAGAACTTTGTTAGCATTTATGCTACAAACTGAACTTGCGATGATCTTTTCACAGAACATAGTCATTAGCTGAACCTTGAAGAATTGCTTGGCAGTTTAGCGTTTAGTGTTTGGATACCATTAATGTTTTTATCTAATCCCCTTTCCTTACAAACATTCAAGGCTCATTTCTTAGGCAAAATGTTCATCTTCCTCTGCACCACTGTGGAGGCAAAAAGACCCAAACCACACTCAAAACTCTAACCACATGGTCGGATTTTCCTTGGTGTAGTTTAGATGTCCTTCAGAGAATGGTGGAATTATTTTTTTTATTATTATTTTTATTTTTTAACCACTTCTGCACTCCTTTTGAAGCAAGCTGTCTTTTCTGGTGGCCAGAGTGTACTTTGCTATCTGCATTTCTTCCCATATTGATGCATCTGACAGGCTGTTCTCTCAGTAACTTGTTTTGAGAATTGGCTTATAAAACCAACCGGAGAGCGAGGGGAAGAAAGGCTTAAGTGCTACAGTTTAAGCAGGGCGATAGGAACACATTGTCTTTGGCTTATGCATCTTCCATAATGCCCCTAGAGGAGAAAGGTGGATTTTTTGGGGGAAGGGGGAGCCATGTCATTGCAAACATGAACTCCATCCTCTGGTTACAGAGATTTTGTAACCAGGAAATAAGATTTACAGATGCATTTAGATGAAAATGTAGACAAAATTTGAAGTTTTATCAATTTGTAAAACTCTGGTACTTGCATAGTGTTGCTCTCATTATTATTGGTGTGAAAAAAGGCAATTTTAATAGTTCTCTGTATTTTTTAATACATACCGCTAGTATGTACTAGAAACAGTAAAGTCTATAATAGGACATGTGAGTTATACTTGAAAAATATTTTTCTTAGATCATAGTATTATCCTAAAGGAGTACCAATAGAGGTTTATTTATTTTATTTTATGGTTTTTAAACCTGTGCTGCTTGGGAGAAATGAATTTACAGTGAACCCCAAACACTTTGGGGTTGTATTCTTGTTTGGATTAATGAAACCTGGCATCACTGTCTTTTGGTGGTTGCAAGCGTGTATTCAACCATACTTCCGCTTTTTTCTCATTGAAAGCTAGTACTTCAAAATGAGACAAATCAAAAGAAGTAATTACTTAAAAGTGTGTATACCAAATACAGGTATATACAAAGGCAGGAAATTTGTCTTTCAAGTAAGCGCTTTGGAATTGTGAGGTTTCAATGCACTTGTGAAAATGTAGTTTTACTTCTGATTTTAGTTACATTTTTCTGTAACTAGATAGATATGGAAGTGTTAGAGCTTTTTACTGGGGAATGATTGGTTGTTTAATGATTTAAGAAATCTGAATGCAGTTTGTCAGGAAGTAAGGACTGGCTTGAGACAGCTATTGTAAAGTGCCAGTGTCGGAATATCAGTTACCAAATTGTTGACATCACAGTAGAAAAATGATTTAAAAACTTGTGAATATTTTATAAAAGAAAATAGTTCCGGTGCCTCCAGTCTACTCTGGAGTGAGTAAAAAAAAAAAAACTTTTTCAACTTTATTTTTATAAACCATAGTGTAGATTAATATGGACTGCGTGCTTTGCGTGCTTTTTTTTTTCTTTTTTAGAAAATCTATCAGAATTTCTGCTACTAATACAGAATGTAAAAATAGTATGCCATCTCCAAATGGAGATGTGGCCAAAACTAAGTATGTACTATTAACTTCTATTTGAGTGAAATAAACTATTTTAAGATCACACATGAAATCATCCCTTGAAGGCATTCCCTGGAATACTTAGACCAGCAGATTCCCCAAAATCAAAGTTTAATCTATAATGGTAGATTTTTTTTTCTTTTTTTGCAAATTGTCACTTAAAAAGCCTTCTGTCTGTTTATCTAAGTCTCCAAAGGCTTTTGTTTGACATAATTAAAGTATATTATTATTATTTTTTTTTATTGTCAACACAGCAATCCTAAATGGAGTGCTATAGACAATTTGAAATTAGTAAAGCAAGAAGATTTGCAGTATCAATAGGGCCATGCTTTATCCAAATCCTGCAAGTGGAAGGAGGGGACATAACAAACACTGAAAATACATGCTTGCTCATGTACAAAATCATTCAATTTTTACAGTTAGTTTTACCTTAAAATTCTCAGCACTGTACAAAGAAATCTACCTTTATGGTAAACAACAGAATACAAGTTGGATTGACATAACTTAGTGAAATAGTTTGAAAATAAAGGTGATTATTTAACTGTGCTGTAGAGTTAGGAAGATTTTTCTTTTTGTAAAAGAGTATTTTGCATCAATTCATAATACTGTATTTATTCAAACTACAAAAGCACTTTCAGATCCTCCCCCTCTCTCCTGAAAGCTGTTTTCTTTGGTCAGGTATTGAATAATTTATATCATGTGAGACTATTGCACATGATGTATTCATCCCTTGTTTAGCTCTTACATTAATGGTTTGGCATGCTAGCTGTACATTGATATGGTAGATGCTTTCCATTTTTTCAGTACCAACTGTTTAAATATATCTTGTGTCTCAGTAACTACAAATGGGAAATGACTTGAATTATTCTATTTCCCTTGATGGTTTTTATGAGTAGGAAAAGATTCCTTTTTAATATATATGTATTTGTACTGCAGATTAAAGGAGGGCTTTAAAAATGATTCACATATTTATGCTAACCTTACATTGTGTTCAGCTGGAAATGCATGTTGAATCTAAAAAGTAAACTTTGGGCTACATGTTAGACATAGGCATTGCTTAGGTATGAAATTTTTGGTGTTTTTCGCTTCTTGTACAGGTCATATAGTTTGATGTGTTGACATGTAGCAGGTAATTTATATTCAGTCTTTAGTTTTGCATTGTGAACTGGAAATTCTAAGTACTGTTATTTGTTGTCTTTTTGGAGGCGGAGAAGAGAAAAGACAGCACAAATACAAGGAACTCTTCTTACTTAACTGCTGATAAAAGTATTTGAGAGGGCAGTTGAGCAGACTAGCAGAAGGATTAGTGCTGCAAGGTATTGGCCCAGGATGGATTGCTTGGAAAATCTTGTAAGCCGATGGTCAGATAACACTTTTCTGCTTGCTGCTGCTGCACTGTTACAGGCTGTGCTAGATGGGTGTAAATCAAAAAGCAGAAATTTAGTTAAAAAAAGCTGAAATGAGATAAAGAACAGATTGAATTGATTTTTATATGTATCAGAGGGGCTGGTGCACACAGTAAGACAGTTTAATCTATTTTGGACATATAAGGAAATAGTAAATTTACTATTGACAACATTTTTGAAAAGAAGTTGTTTAATTTTTCAAATGAGGGAGCCAATAAAACTTTGATTTCTGTTAGACTTGGTCACTGGAACCTACATTTTTGGCGCTGTTTTTCAAGCAGACTCTGTGGTTAACAGCTGAAAAGTTTTGGGTGTCACAGAGATGGATAAAGAAAGGCAGAGCCTCTCGCCCCTTCGGCGGGGACCCAGGCTAGTGGCTGACAGAGAGCCATAGCCCTCCTCCGCAGGCAGAGCAGTGTCACGATCCTTGGGCATCGTTGAGAAGCACGGGCGGCTGCTGCTGCTGCTTCATGTCCTCTACCTGGTGTGTACCTGGATAGCAGATGTCAATTGCCAGTGTCAGGCAGCTTCCACAAGCCCTTGAGAGAAAGAAACACACAAACACACATCTGTCAGGTGAGCGAATCGCAGCTACACTCGCACATCGCCACCAGCCTGCGGAAAAGTGAAGTAAAACATGCACACCGTGGCTTGCATTTACCACGGCGTAGAGCCAGGCTGGGCAGCTGCGTTCCTCCTCTGAAGAGAGGCAGTTGCTTGCAGAGCGAGCCTGTTAGCCGCTGCGCTCAGGTCCTTCATTTCGAGTGGACTGAAGGGTGGCACATGTCGAAGCGCACGTCTGCGCCTGGGGGCAGCCACTGTCGTGAGGAGCCGCCGATGGTCAGGGCCTGCGGAGGTCCGCTCAACTGCAGATGTGCTCTTAGGTGAGCCGAGTGGCTGCAGCTGAGGGAAGAAACTGGCTGTTCCTCGTTATCATGCTTATGTGCAGGCTTACCTGGTGGTTTGGTTTAGCCAAACGCACCGAAACTCGTTTATTTAACAACTGTCAGTGGAGTAAATAATAAAGGAGATCGCTTCTTCAGTCTTTTTCCACTTTTAAGAACCAGAAACGTGGTAGGTGTGAAAAAGGGGATCCTGTGTCAGAAGCAGCCCCTACGGCTGCGTGAGGTGATCGAGCCGCACCGCCCCAAGGCAGCTTCCCGCCCTCCAGGCGCGACTGTCGCGCAGCCCCCCGAGGGCTTGTAGCAGAGAGTTTCGCTGTCCTGGGCGGCGGTTGTACCACCCCGGCCCTTCCAGCCTGCGCGGGGCAGGGCTGCTCGGTGCCGAGGGGAGCCGAACGCCTAGCGCGGGGCTTGCTGCGTGTCAGCGCCGCGCGGCCCTGCCCGTGCTGCGGGGGCGAACCGCAGGGCGCGATCGCCGCGTGGGCCCGGCGCGGCCGGTTGTGCTTTAAACGCGAAAGCGTTAACAGCCGCTCGACAACGTGACAACGCTCGGTTTCGCGTCTTGTCTGTGGCTCGTTTTCCTATTGGACGAGGGAAAGCAGCTCTCCCCTGGCAACTGCGGGGTGCCATTTGCATAGCGCCGCCCGATTGGCCAGCGTGCCGCCCGGCTCTCCCAATCGCGAGGCGCCGTTCCGGTGGTAGGCTATGCTAATGACCCGCTGTTGCTGGGGTTCCGGGCGGTTTCTGCGCGCCGCTGTGCTGCATTGTGCCGCCCGGCGAGCGGCGGCGACAGGCGGGCGCGGAGCGAGNGCCCCCGCGCACTGAGCGGGCGGGTGTGTGCCTCCGCGGGCATACGGGTTTTAAAATACGTACGCGTGCACACCGGGTTAATAATAATAATAATAAAAAAAGCATCGTTGCAATAGCTTAAAAACCAGGAAGGAGTGCTGGAAGATGGAGGAGAACTGTTACTGCTCTTTCCACACTTCATTCTTCCCCCTCTCTATTTTTAAAGTGCCTTACATTAACATAACCAGATTTATGTGGAAAGCCTGGCTTTGAGAACATTAATAAAGTCAGCTTTAATATCGGTACTTTCTAAAATGCAGTAACCCCTGTTTCTGAGATAAGTATCTGTAGGGGTGTGAACATACAACAATCTATTTCAAGAACACACACTTGCCTTGTAAAAATGGGGTATTCACATGTCTCACGTCTTTTTTTGTTGTTTTGTTTTTTGCTTTCCCCCCAAAACCCAGCTGTAACTGTTGAGTCTGGATTTTGTTCTGTCCTCTGTGTCATTCCTGCCTAAGAATATTGGGAAATCTGGTCTTAAAACATTTTTGTTGCTGAAACCTGCATCTGTTTCCTTTTTGCTGCTTTCCAGACCTGCTTTTCTCCTGCTCAGCCATGGGTTAGTTCACCTTCTTCAGCCCTCCTCTTCCCCAGTCCCTCCCTCTGTCTTCCTTAGCTGTCCAAACTGGGGGCTTTCTTTGCATAAATACGTTCTTCCTGTCCAACTCAGTAAAATTGACCATAGCATTAATGGATCATTTAACTTAGTATATCCATCCACATATGTGCAGTGTCCTTTTCTTGTCTTTTTTTTTCCCTTAGCATAGGTATTAATACATGTTACATCCCACCATACATATTAATACATATTAATTACACATTAATACATGATACATACCACCTAACGCTTACTAGTAATGGTGGACATTGGCGTATTTTTGACATAACCATGTTGTCAGCAGATTTGGACTGCTTTGAGTTCAGTTGGAATTGAAATTTTGGTAAAAGTGGTTCAGTTTGGCAACTGCTTTTTTTGCTATATATATTTTTTTTAAATTCTTTTTGCATTTTTATAATTGGTTTAATTGGTTAATACCAAGAGAACAGACAGCACTCTCAGTATTGGCTAAACAAGCTGTGAGGGCATTGGTTCTGATGAGCAATAGTCTGCAGTCATTTACAAGTCAGCTCACCATGAAGACCAAAGCTTGCTGTTAGAGTAGCCTATGATTAAGCCCGATTATTATTTTGGTGGAGTTTTGTTTTAATTTTTCAACTGTTTTATAAACCCTGCAGAAAACTGATAGCTGAAGTAAATCTAATTGCTTGTGAATAAAGCAAACATTTTCTTTTAATAGGGAAGCTTGATGATTTCTAGTGCATTTAAGAAGCTAAAAATCTAAGATAAAAAGTAATTTGTGTGAACTTGAAGTGGAGTTTGCTTTTGAAGGCTTCTGGAATGTGGGTGTAGAGGTTCTTTTATGGCATGTTTAATGGAATGACTTCATACAATCATGTCATTTTAAACTTTGTCACTAAATTTCTGTTGTCTGTATTGCAAGGTTACCATGACTTATAAACAAAGTATTTTTTCTCTTTTTCACTTTTTTACTTACTGAATTTGACAGAACTCTCTACACAAGCATTGTTTTCTATTTGTACCTGTGTTTTTCACAGGTTGCACTGGGAACTCATAGGCAGGTGTGGGCCTTTCAGCTAGATTAAGTATGCTTATGTAAGTTGGAATTTAGTAGTAGTTTTTAAACTTTTGTTTGGAATAATATTCAGACTCTGTTCTTTCTTTCTATTTTAAGAGCTGTTGTGAACCTTCACCACGATCGTAAAACAGTAGATAGCTATTTTCCCCTGTCTTTATGTCCACGCTGTTTAAATAGCAGAATTTTCATTAAATTAGAAAACTTGTAAACTGTATAACCGTAGACATAATTGCATGAAATTTTAAAACAAGCATAAGTTTGTAGAGGGAGAGAAAAAAGAAGTATCAGAACACTAGTCTTGGTGCATTTTCACCAGCATTGGTGTCCTCTGAAAAATGAGAGTTTGTTTTGTTGTTTTGAAGATTTAATAGATTTTTTTTTTTTTCGGTTTTTAAGCAAATGTTAGTATTTTTAAATATTATTTATCAACTAATTAATAATTAAGTATTGCTTGCTCAGCTATTCTGATTCACATATTTCGTTTGGCATAATATAAATGCCGTGTTGGGCTGAGTCATCAGCCAAACTACTTGAATTTGACCAGTGTTTCTCAAGCTACACATTTATGATGAAGAGTTGGACAGAGTTGCAAAGTGGTAGGAAAACTTCTGAAGAACATGCAGTGTATATTATGAAAAGATAAAGCTTCAGTAAGAAATACGTTGGTGTGTATACCGTTATGCAGTAGAGAATGTTTCTTCTTCTCTAAATACTAGAATATCCTCTCTTGGAGGATCACGTGAAGGCATGTGTCAAAAGGGAGCTTAAAAAATAAACCAGACCTGCAACAGTAGAATAAACAAAATTGCTGATCTGAAGCTTCTCATTTATTTCTTCATGTCAGTATCGCTGCCTCTTTGCAGGAAGGCAGCCTTAATTTTCGTTACTGTTCTGCAGAGGCCATCACCTGAGAATGGCAGGTTCATAACAAGCAAAAGGAGGTGGTGCTTAATGCAGCCTTTGAGTAAGCTGTGGAGCCTTTTGCCATGGGATGCTGAAAGCTGAAATGCAAAAAGTTGTTCAGCAAATCCGTAGAAGAAAAGAATGAGTGAAATATGTTAATAACAAAGACTCTGCTGCGTGTAACTCCTGGACTGGAGACTAGAAGAACATGCCTGGCACATGTGCTTGCCCTGTTGCTGTCTTTCAAGATGACTGCTGTTGACCAGTTTCAGAGACAGGATACTGATTCGAATGGATCTTTGTTTTGATAGGTGAAGGAATTCCCGTGTTACTGCCCTGTTGCTTGAGGGAACTATGCTTCTTTTTAGTCCTTAGTCCAACATGAATCGAGTACCCCTTGTTGCTTGGCTTTGTTTGTGAGCAGAAGTGAACATCTCTTTCACACCTCTCATTTGACTTACTTTTCCCAAATTTTTGAAACTTCCTATAAAACTTCTCTCTCTAGAGCTCTGTAAAACAGATTTACCTACTAATTTATGTTGCTGGTCTTTATAAAGTCTTTCTATTTATACAAAATCAGAAATTTAAAATCATGAAACCTTTTTGTCTTTAACCTGTGTCTCCTTGTTTTTTTGGTAGGTAGAATAAAACCCAGTCCCATAAGAATACTGTAGAAGGAAATTGTGAATTACATGGGTACAACAACTACTGTACAGAATATATATGCAGACAGTAATAATTTTATTTGGGCCACAGTCTGAGGAATATCAAGGGATATTATGTTAAATACAATGAAAATAAAATTTATTGTATAGCAACCTATTCAGTGAACATTACTTCCATTCTGTCTTGTAAAGTAAATAGGGTATTCATGTAGCTAGATAGTACCATAATTTATTTACACAGAGGCACTAAATTAAAACTGTGGAAGTGTTCTGGTATTTCCTAACTTACGTGCACAGTACCCTTCAATTTTAATGTTCTTTCAGTCAAGTTCATGCCTAGGTGCAGGTTTCTGGTCTGTGTGAAGGCCTGCACATACAGGTTTAGTTCTCACTGTTTACTTGTGGAGTTGTAGATTTTTTTCAAATTTGCTCTTAGGCAGCCTGCTTTTCAAGAATAGAAATTTCAAAGCAGAGTTCTCACAGAGCTTAGGATTTTGACTGTGAGAGCTAGTGTTCTCATATTTCCTGTAGGTTTTAGCTGAGAATTTTGGTGATCTTGGGTTTCATTTATAAAAAAAAAAAAAAAAGAAACTTTACTTTCACAAAATTTTCTTAGTTCTGGAATTCTCAAAACCATACTGAAAGTAATGTGTATATGTTAATGAAGCAGATTTAGAGTGTTGCCAGTGGATTAAATCATAAGCTTCTCTGTTGTCTTCCATTTAAAGAGCTTTATGTTTATTAGTTTTAGAAATTTCCTTCTCTTTACTTGTTGTGGGAGGCTTACAGTGAGCAGTGGTATTTAGTCTTTCTGGTTTGATTGTACCAGACTTCGGAAGTGGTTGCGGAGAGATGCATACCTCAGTCTTTCCCAGTCACAGGTCTTAGCTGCAGTATTCCTAGAGCAGAGCGAACTAGTGTCCCCTGAAAGTACAGGCACAAAAGCAAGAGAGCACATGCATCTAATTCCTGTCCAAAGTCCACCTCCTGCCACAGATTGTCCAGGGCAGAGGATAGCCAAGACAGGCACAACACTGTTGGAACAATTAATGAAGCCTACTCTTGGCCTTTCTTTCTTTCTTGCTCCCTCTCTGCCAAATGTCTAGACATATGACAGACGTGTCATGTCAAAGGTCTGCAAGCTGTTGGGTAAGGTGGCACCCAGAAGTAACTTTTTGTCACCTCCTAAACACTTTGTCAATCTGCAGCTCACTCCATTAGGAAAGAGCGCAAGCAAGAAGATTCCGTGGCCTGGGTGCGTTGGCCTGGTGAACAGGACTCAAGAATGTGGTTGTTTCTAAGTTTAGGGCTTAATTTTGCTTTGAGCAAAGGTAGCATGTGGCATTTCTGTACAGGGAAGTTGACTGAATAGTTATTGTAAAATAGCTTCTGAAGTAGCCATTCTTAATAATATAATTCCTCCACAATAATATAGTTCCTCCAGAGGAAGGATATTTATAACGGAGTTGTTTGTTCTGCAGTTGCTGCTGCAGGTAGTTTCCCTTTGTTCACTGGGTTCTCTCACAGCCTTCCTCATTCCAGAGCAAGCCGAGTGAAATCCATGTACCCTCAAATTCTCATGTGGTCGTTTTAAATGTAGTGCATGAGGACAATAGGCAGAACAGTGTTTCAGTAGGGTAGTAGTTCACTTAGAGTTCAGGTTGACATTTGCTTATTGCTTAAAAGATGATTGATCTAAACTACAGAATCCCAAGTGTTTGACATTTATTATGCTTAGGCAGAACTAGGGTAGGTCTAACTTGTCTTAAATGTGGGTCCATTTGAACAGAGAGTTCTCAAAATACAGGTGTTTGTCTCTATTGCTAGTTGCTCACTGCCTCTTTTAGGATGTGCTAACAATGCAGTGGCGGTTGGGTATTAAAGAAATGCAGAAGTCAATCTTCTCCCTTTTTCAGACTTGTCTCTAAGAGGTGCAGTGAAGAATAGCTGAGGTCATAACGCTTATTAGTAGAAAAAAATAATGAGAAGGTGGAGGCCTTAGTCTGAGGTGGCATTGCAGGGATTGGAAACAGATTTGAAGTATGAACCAGTCATACAGTATTAAGAACTGCCATGTTTGGTCTGTGGTGTAGACCCACAAGCTCTTGAACTCTGAGTGTGGAAATGAGATTACCCGTTGTGGTGAATGATATAGTTCACACTTTTATTCTCTGGTTGTGTTTTCCGGCGTGTTCTCATTCAACTGAGAACTTACCACTGAGATGGAATACCTCAGCACATCGCTAAATGACCCAAACAGTAGATAGCAGAGAGAGAGAGAGAGTAGGGAAAGGGAGGATGAGACCAGAAGGGAGAGGAAGTAAAAGGAAGGTCAAAATATTTAGGGTCAAGGCCATGATGTTTATGGGGTAAATGTTGAAGAAGAGAGAAGAGAGAGTGAAATGAGGTGAGTTGTGCAGAGGAGAATGTTCGAAATGTTCCTATTTCAAAATTAGATGACCCTACAGTCCAGAAGAAAAAACCCAAGCGGTATTTCCACTGATTCCAGTTTAGTTCTGCATTATATCTGCTGGATAAGTGCTGTTGGGCCATACTTTACCAATCTTTACTTTATGAATACAGTAAGAAATTCTGCCTCCTCTTGAAGCAGAGTTGAACAAAGAGGTGGGAACCTTGGGACAGTGTGTTTTTTAAGAAACAGCCAAAACATTCAATGGAAGCAGTAATCACTGCCTGGAAGCCAAATGCAGAAGACCTAGGTAGAGAAGAGGCTATGAAATTATTATTTTAAAGGAAACAGTTACCCAGATAGCAGGTTGGTGGTAAGTTCTCACATACGGGGAACGACTACATTTACACTTCTAAACCTATGAAATAAAATGCTGATGTGACTTTCGTTGCTTTTCCCTACTTCACCTTGCAGAACAGTCAGTAGACAGTGAAGTATTTTTAAGGCTGTTGCAAAGATTATGTTATCAAGTAGAGAATTCTCTGTATCTCTTGGTGTAAAGAAATAAAGATCAGCTGATGCACTGGAAGTTTCTTTTCTCAGTCATAAAGGCAAGCTTGTATAACTCATGGGGTCAAAAGTGTCACAATGGTCCATATTTGTCTTTAACGTTTAATTGTGGGGTAAGTAGGTATGAAGAAATATCAAGGAAATTTCACTTCTTCTAATGTTCCAGTGATTTTAATGTCTGAATTTGTCTCCTTTTTCATCCTTCAATAGAGGTATACCTAAATAGAATACTTTGATTGAACTATGAGAGTGGGACAAAGACAGTCACATACATACTTTGAGAGGTAATGTATATATTTAACGAGTTGGTTGACAACTGCAAAGAAATTATCTCATTGCTATGGGGATTTTCAGGTGCAGTCCCATATGACAGAGGAGCAGATTTAACTATTCCCTGATTCAGTGAGAGAAATCCTGTCACTTATTTTGTGCTGACATTTGTGGCACAGAATCACTGAATGGTTCGGGCTGGAAGGGACCTCTGGAGGTCATCTCGCCCCCTCCCTGCTCAAGCAAGGACACCCAGAGCAGGCTCTGGTGTGTCTGGTTGTGCTCTCAGGCACAACCTCTCTGAGCAAACTGTTCCAGTGCTTGGTCACCCACACAGTGCAGAAGTGCTTCCTGATGTACAGATGGAGCCTCCTGTGTTCGTTTGTGCCCAGTGCCTCGTCTTGTCACTGTGCACCACTGAAAAGAGCCTGGCTCCATGTTCTTAACGGCCTCCCTTCAGGTAATTATAGACATTGATGAGATCCCCCTGAGCCCTCTCTTCTTTAGGCTGAACAGTCCCAGCTCTCTCAGCCTTTCCTCATAGGAGAGACACTCCAATGCCTTAATCATCTTTGTCGTCCTATGTTGGACTCTCTCCAGTATGTCCATGTCTCTCTTGGAATGCTGGGTTCAACTCTGGGCTCCTCAATACAAGTGTGACCTCACCAGTGCTGAGTAGAGGGGAAGGATGTTAGAATGCTAGAATGGCTTGGCTTGGAAGCGACCTTAAAGACTGTCTGGTTCCAACCCCCCTGCCATGGGCAAGGATACCTCCCACTAGACCAGGTTGCCCAAAGCCCCATCCAACCTGGCCTTGAACACCTCCAGGGATGGGGCATCCACAGCTTCTCTGGGCAGCCTGTGCCAGTGCCTCACCACCCTCACAGTGAAGAATTTCTTCCTAGTATCTAATCCAAATCTCCCCTCTTTCAGTTTAAAGCCATT